>JAOXNR010000030.1:19621139-19679420 GCA_028571225.1 Parsonsia alboflavescens
CGGAGCGCACCATAGCAAAACCGTATATATATATATATATATATATATATATATAAATGCTAAGAAGTGTATCATCGCTATGTGCGACTCTTTTTTTAAAAAAAAAAACTTACCAGTGAAACTCATCGTTTCACTAGTTTTGAAAAAAAAAAAAAAGAATTCCCAAATCTATTACGGAGGAGAGGCAGAGGAAGAAGGAAACAGCACTGGCCATTGAGAGCAGAAACAGTGCCGGCCATGGAGAGCAGAAACAGTGTTCACCCCTCGCACCTCTAGCGTGCCCTAGATCTGCACAGTTCCTCTTCAGATCTGCAATTGCAGTTTCTCACACCTCTGACATGCCCCATATCTGCATCGTTTCTTGGCGGTTCTATCATCGCTACTCTCGCTACCCCCCACCATTCGCGCTGCTTTGCAAAGATTTTTTTTTTTTTTTTTTTAAAAAGAACTTTTCTTTCAAAATCAGTAAAACGACATCGTTTCACTTATGAGTTTTAAAAAAAAAAAGGAGTCAGCACAGTGATGGTACACTTCTTAGCTTTCTTCTATATATATATATATATATATATATATATATATATTAAAATATAAATTATTTTATAATTATCAATATATAATTATATATTACCCTTCATCAAATATTTTTTGTTTTTCATTCTAAAATAATAAAATTATAATGAGAACAAATTTTAAGAGAATTTGAAAAATAATTATATTAAAATACTTTCAATAAAACAACTCTATATTTCCATAACCCATCATTTTTTTTTTGAAACGCTATGCCAAAACCAGATTTAGACGTGCTAGGTTTGGTATTGCTCACCCAGATATGTTTTCTATTTCTATGAGGACATCAATGGAGGTGATGCCAGAGGAGGTGCTTAAGGATGATTAGGAGGGGGATAGGAACTATTGGAGTGGGGTGAGAAATAAGGTGCTTAAAATGATGACGAGAAGAGAGAGAAGAAGTGCGTTTTTAAGCATCCAAGCTAGAGACAGATGTTTTGATAGGTAATGAAGGCACGTAGATCTAATGTATAATACTATTTTTTATTTTTTTTTTAAATAAAGGGAGGTTGATCCCAATTGTTAAAAAAAAAAAAAAAAAATTAAATATTAAATGAGTTAGACAATATGAAAGCTACTCTAGATTAAAAGGTTAACTATTAAAGAATAAATGCGTATAAAAATGAAAATGTAAAAAGGTCAACTATTAAAAAATAAAAACGTATAGAAATGAAAATATGACATGTAAATCTCACTTTTAAGCATCCCATTATGCATTTATGATGTGAATTGAACATCACCTGTTAAAATGTAGGAATCAAGCAGAAGTGTAATACAGGGGAAGCGAGAACCATTTTATAAGATATAACCTTATCCCTCAAGTCAAACATCAAACATCCTCTGCTTAAAACAGGGCAGGCAGACATGGTTGAGGTGCCCTTTATTAAATATTCCTATAAATTCAATAAAATTTTTTAAAAAAAGTAAAAACAAAATTTGTCCCCTCACTGCCCAGGAAGCAGTCTTTTCACAGCGAAAAAAAAGTTACAAAAACAAAAAACTAAAAGAAAATTGGACACTTGATGTCTTTGGTTCTATATCTATTATGGTAATTTTATGCCTGTAAATTAGACTCATCTCATGTGGCCGGCTGGTTTAAGAGTCTCTTCCCATCTAAGTCTGAGCAGGCTACAAAATTTTGTTCTTTACCGCTTCCCAGCCGTTTTTCTAGCTGGAGGAGCAGATTCCTCATCATCGGAAGCAATATCTCCATACTCCCACATTCCAAGTCTCTTCCCTCGAGCTTCTGTCTGGAACTTATCCAATTCATCAAAAGCTTGTTGCCGATCTTTTGGCTCCCATCTCCGCCTTTTCTCTAGCCTAGCGAGTCCTTCCTGAGATTTTTGCCATGGATATCAGAGTTGTTAACAATACTTTCACAGAAAAATGTACATGGCATATCACAATTTAGAGGGCAGAAATACGGTGAATTCAAAACCTGCAGCATGGTGGCATTTATGCTCATATCTGTTTCTGTATCAACCAATGTCACCGTAAGGATGGTTCCAGATCCTTGTCCTTTAACTTTTCCACCAGAAGTGTCTCTTTCCTCAATCACGGCCCTCAACTCTTTAGGAACACTTAACAGGTGTTCACTTAGGCGCACAGCTGCGTCTTGTCCATAGTCCTCGTCAAGGCCTGGGATCTTGACAAATGCAAGAGCACATAGCTGAGCAAGGCCCGGGGCAGATGAAACAGCTGATTCAACAGGCCGCAATTGACTGTACGGAACTACTTCTTGATTGCCATAATCAATATAGAACACTTCAAATTTATCATTTGGAGATTGAACAGCACCTCGAGGACCATTGACAATCTTTGCACATTACAAAAGAAATGAATAAGAAACATGGACACAGAAATATCTAATCAATCAAATGAATCACCCAAAGATCTTACCATTGCTCGGTTCCAGGAATTATCTGAGCTAAACTGAGCAAGAACAAGCTCACCCTTCTTAGGATTAAAGGTACCAAGGACAGGAGCCTCTTGAAGATTCAAGGAAGCTAGCTGCTTCTCGATTGAAGCCATTTTCTGATCAGCAACTGACTGCACATAAAATTTACCACCTCCTAGGACTTCAGTAACAATCACCTGAGAAGATAACAGTGAGAAATGAACTTTTAACAATATAAAATATGACTAGAAACCAGCATGCACATCTAAGCACCTTTAACTCTTCCTTCTGCCTCCTTTCAGAGGATGAAGTACCATTAGTGTTTGAGACTTCCTCCCCTTCAACATAATTCTCCCAGACCTGCATCAAGTATCAATCAGAAAAAACAAAAGCAAAATTAAAAAAAGGATTCCAGATGAACACTCTTGGTTATCACCTTCAGTTTCTGCCTCTTGGCAGACTGCTCAGCCTGATTGAGCAAGTGTGCATCTGGGATCCTGTCACTACCAAAGGAAGTCTGGAGCCTTGCCAAACCAGATTCAAGAAGTGTTACTGCCATATTGTTTTTTGATTCCCATAATGATCCCAAGAAAGTACCAGTTCTATCCACAGTTTCTACTTCAATCTGTGTATGAAAAGCAACAGAAAAACAATGAGATATAGACAACCAAGAAACCAAATGATAGGATAAGAAAGGAATTGAAGTTACCTCAACATCCCTCTGCATTATCTTCCGCCTCATTAGTGCAATAGCTTCATCCGAGTAAGGCTCATCACGACCAGGACATCTGACTCCAGAGAATGAGAAAGCAACGCTGCATGTTTCCTTGGGAATAAATAGTTTAAACCGATGACCACTAAGGACGTACTCCACAACCGCTGCCATCCTCCTGTTCCTTTGCAGAAAAGGCAAGAAATCTCTGGCTTTCTTTGCTGAAGCCTAAATAACATTTATTTAAATATAAAAACACTGAATCTGAAACAACAAAACAGCATCCGAGAGAGAAAGGGAACCTCGACAAAAAGGTTACTAACCATTAGCAGGTCTGTTATGTGCATCACTGGAGGATCCTTGGCAGAATGGATACCCTTCTTTCCAGCAATAGCACGTGATTCAGCAGATAGAAGGGCATCATAGTAATTTGACCTTTCCTCAAAATCACGATGTCTAATGACAGAAGCAAAGCCACGGCTGACTAGAAGTTCAGCAATATTCACACCAGCCTGCTGACCGGTGGCAGCAGCAGTTGTCGAGGCATCATCCCCATCCTTTGTTGGAGAAACAAGGAAGACAGATCCAAAATCCATCACCCTTGAATCTGCAGCAGCCGCAGGTCCATCTGCCAAGCTTACTTTTCTGGAATACTCCATTGAAACATTTACCTGAGAAAATACAATCTCGGGTCATGTCTTTAATAATTATCCCTTCGCATATTTAAGTGAGTCAATCAAAAAAGACAGCATACCTGGCGGCCAATAAGGCGTGTTCGGAGAAATTCCTTTGCTTCCCGGGCATAAGGAGCAGGTTTTTCATCCCTACGAGGATTTCCAATTTTAGGACACCTAATACTTGAAAGGTTGACTCGTCGCTCAGCTGCTGGGTCTCCGTAGGGCACAGAATCATCAGCTACAATGACACAATCCCCACTAACAACCTCAACCACCTGAAGGACAGAAAAGATAAGCAAAAGATAAGCTAAGGATCAAGAAAAACTGCACATAACAAGCAAATGATCAACACTCACCTTCCCAGTGAAATTTTGGTCGTGAATTGCCTTTGAATTTGTTGCTGGGGGTACATAATTTGTCCAAATCCTCAAACGTGTCTTTTTCGCTTGAAGTTCTGCATTCTTTAAGCTCCGCTTGACATCATCCTCCAGTAAGGCTGCACTCCACTCAACGTATTTGGCAAAACCCTGTAACAAGAAAGAATTAGTGTCAGAATGGCAGGTAGGTCAAAAGTTGAAGATAAGAAGAAAGGAAATGACATTAGATCTAAACAAACTCCATGCTACAAGGGGATGGGGGGGCAGCTTACATTTTCAACAAGCTCCAATGCCAGTTCCTTTGCTGAGTCACCATCCGGGTAATACACTGAGCCAATCAGATTGCTAAACTTATCTACTCCTTCCAGGACAATTCTGACCTGCAAGTAAAGCCAAATTGTGAAGTAAGGTCAATAACAAACCAAGGCTATGACAGATAAAATGCTCTACAAATGAAAATTTCAAGGCTATGACAAATTAAATGCTACTCACATCTCTGTTTAGAACACGGATCTCCGTAAAATGCTTAGCTTCCCTGCCAAATGGATCTGGGGCAACTTCCGTAATAGTTGCTGAAGAGGCTGCAAGTCTCTGGGCTGATGTTAAGGGGGGCCTAGTTTCACCAGAAGATTCTCCATTTGCATCATCAGAGGGAATTTCAGCTTCAACAACAGCTTCTACTGTAGCTCTTCTTCCCATTGATGGTGCCTGGTTGTCAACAAGGCAATCAGATCTCTTTATAGAGTTGGTGAAAGAATCCCAGGAGTATTCCATGAATAATCAATAACTGAATTCAGTACCTGAATTCCAGCAACAAAGACTTGGACAAATTGGAAATCCGGAAGCAAATAAACACGAAGTGTGCTTCCATCACGAACCTGCTCCACAAGAGCTTCCATTGGCCTTCCTTTGTTAGCAGCCAGAAGACCCATAGCATCAAGATTACTAGGATCACCAATAGCAGATGGAGGCAGGTTCCTTATAGATGCTTCAGAAGCACCAGGCAACTGAAACCATTAATGCAACGGAAAAGCCTTTCACTAGATGAATTCATATACAGCCATAAAGCAAACCAGAATCAACTGGTGGGAACATAGCAATAGAAAATATTTCATTTTCAGAAGTAACATCTGTTTGTTTCTATCTCTAACCAAATCCCAGAAATACTAAAAATTAAGAAGACAACAAACAACCAAGAGTTTGCTAGGCCAAGACTGAATCTATGCCCCACATCTTACCTTGCTCCAGCGACCAAGACCTTGTTGCTTGGCTTGCTCTTCCAGACGCTGCAACTCTGCCAAGAAGGGACTAACTTCTGCTTTCTGTTGACCCTGCTCCCTCACCTACACCACCAATGGATGTAAGCCAAAAAGTAAAAGAAAAAAAAAACAAATTAAACCTAAGAAAAGGGGGGAAAAAACAAGGCACCTTAGCCCAGCCTTCTGAGACAACCAGCAAGGCAACATTATTGTCTCCAAGAAAAACAGATCCAAACTCCCGTCCAATAGATGGCACGGTGTAGTCCACTTTGAAAGTCACATCCTGTTGAATAATAATTGGACTACAGTTAATGTCTCCTCGTCTAGAGAAAACAAAAGGAATTTGTATAATAAAACAGAGATATCCATTATTAGCACCTTCCCAACACAAAGCTTCCTTAGAAATTCTCTGCTCTCCCATGCAAATGGCTCATCCAAACTATTTCTGCGGGCCTATAACAAGAAACCAAAGAAAAATAATCAAGGATATAACGATATGAATGAACCATACACATTAGAAAGCATTTTTCACACAGAATTGCAACAGATCATAACCAGCATTCGTGAAGTAAATTATGATAGTAAAAAGAACCAGAGCAACTGGTTCAGCCTTATGCTTAAAACAATTAGCCATTAGATTTAACCTGGATACAGAAAATATAAGATACAACATACAGTAATAATCATGGGTGTAAAATTGCATAGGAATAAACACCAAGCAACTTACAAAAAAAACAAGGTATATAGTGAAAAGATTAGGAGAGAATCTCAGGAATTATGAGAAGCCTTTTACTACAAAATTCCGAAGGGCAAAAAGGGAATTGAATCAGGAGTTTTTAAAATGACCAACTAGCAGGGACAATTAGGAAAGTCAAAAGAAAATTAAATAACAACAAACAGAAGCTAAAAATGTTGAATAACTAAGAATCTTAAGTAAACCGAGCAATACCAATTTTGGAGCAATTAAAGAGGACAGGGTGATTGTCTTTTCTGGGGGGATATCAGCCTTCGAGCTTCCAACTATCACCAAACTGTCACCTGATGGAACAGCTTTCACTCTTCCCCTCAGCCATCCTGTTGCTGCAGCTGTTGATGCCATCTCAACAGCTAAAGGTCTGCATGAGCCAGTAAAATTTAAGTAAACGATTTGAGATACAGGCAATAGGCTTTTAAAGTTTCAATATAGCAAAGATGAAGAACAAATGTAATTACGAATCATCATTTTGGCACAAATATTAAGGTTGGCTTTAACAACCTCGACAAAGTCCAGAAAAGAAACAAAGGATAGGATGTCTACCAAAGACCCATTGAGAATCATCAGACACTTTGAATTCAGCAGAAAGATAAGGAAAAAGTTATATATTCCATTTTGACGAACTAAAGAAAAAATTGCTAAATTCTTAAAAATCTGAATTTCAGAAAGTAGTGGCAATAAAAGATCTAAAATATTTGCAGCAAAGTAATTAGAGAGTTAACATTTAGAGAGAGAGAAAAAATTGTAAGCATTGACCAAAACACATAACCTATAAAAACAAAAACTTATGCACATCGAGATCCAAGAACAATAATCTCCGGATCCAATAAAATCAATGTTTCGAATAAAGTTTCAATCATCATAAATCGAATGACAGATGCTGAAAAACTTGAAATCCAGCAAATCAATCAAAACCCCGAACTGCATTTACTAATATACAACGGGTCATTTACATACAAATTGACTCACGGCTAATCCATCCTTCGGATTTAGCCAAAAAATAAATAGGTAAAAATTGGGTAACAAAACAAAATACATTTTACCACACAATCTGAATTCAATTCTAATTCATTCATGCATGCAGCTTTAACCACCATTTCTACACTAAACCAATAAAGATCCCAAATTTAAACGCATCGGATATTAGCAAAGATTAGAAAAAAGAATTACCCAGACACGAGAAAACACAGAAGGAAAGTTTTCAATTGATTCTGAGCGGATTGAGAGCCGAGATGCAGAAAGATCTGAGAGCTTTACCTTACTGATCAAGAAGAAAACGGATCGGGAGATAGAACAGTGAAAGAAGCAGGATTCAGTCGATTTTGATTCAAGTTTATCTATCCAATAATAGAGAAGAATTGGGGTTTTGGGGATTTTTTAAAGTAGCGAGGTTGATTTTGATGGGGAAAAGGAATTAGAATTGGAGCCAAAAATGGAGAAACTATGTTCGGACGGCGGATCCGCAGCGACCGAATATACATTTAAATACTCAGGAGGGGATAAGATTCAAAATACTCCACTTTTTCACTTTAATTACTTAATATGCCATTAATCCTGTTATTCTGCATCTCTACCAACTTCTCACTACTTTTATCTAAATAAACTCTTTTATTTTTCATCCTTATCATGAATTACAATAAATTGTTTTAATAATTTGTTTTTAAAAAAATAATGTAAATCTTTTTGAGTTATTTTATTTGTCCTATAAAAAATATGTATATTAAATAATTTTGATTTCTTATTAAAATCAAGTCTTCAAAAAATAATTATAGATTATTTTATTAGAATTGAAAATATTTTTCCAGCTGGGAAGCACCTTAAACAATAATGGAGATTAATTTTATGCCCGTATTAGTACTTTGATTATAATTTGTGACTGATATTAAATTCAATTGTTATATTACCTAATAAATAAGTTTTTTTGAAAGATCTTACTACTTTTTACCATTTTTATCTTTTCCTAATTAAATAAAAGGTACTTTAGAAAAGAAACGAGACAAGCAAAGTGATCAATGAGTAGTGAATAAATTAACGTCTTTTTTTAATGTATTCAAATTGGATTTTTGTTTTTAAAATGCAAATTATAAAATCAATTTGATTTGTTTTGGATATTCCTTTTTGTTTTTAAAATTATATATATGTATTTTATTTTGAAATATTAAATTTTAATAAATGTAAATCTTTATAAATATATATATACAGTCTTTTTGCACTGTGCAAAGTCATTAAAATGACTTCGTTTTGATCTAGGTTTTTTTTTTTTTTAGGCATCAAAACGACGTCGTTTTGAAACTATTGCACAGTGTAATAGCACATACAGCAAAACAAGTTTATATATATGTATATTTTTCTAAAGCGTACGCCGTTGTCCTGAGTAGAAGTTTTGCGTGCATATATATACGATTTACACGATTTTGTTAAGGTGCATTGTGGAGCGCACGTTAATGTATGTTTCGATCGTTACCGTAACGGAAGTTTGCTCCAACGCTCATGCAGCCAAACAAGCGGATTCAAAATTTCCGTTACGATAACGATCGGAGTACCCATTAGTGTGTTTCGAAATCCACCTTAACAAATCTATATATATATATTTATTTATTTATTTATAAATATTTTGTGGGTTGGTTATTTGTCAAATATTTGGAAGTCCTCAGCTAAACAAGTATTTCATTGAAATCCGACAGGAAATTCCATTAATAACAGGCTGTTTTGATCCTTTGGAACAACTTGATCAATTTTGTAGATTTTTTAGGAGGGCCTAAGGACTATAGATACACACGCTTATAAATTATTATTTTATAACTCTTTTATTTTCTATACTGATACAAACAACAATTACAGTATTGTTTGAACCGACATGGACAGAAAAAGAGTGACAGTGAACAGATTATTTGTGACACGATTCAGTGACGTGTCAACGAACCTCACCCAATGGAAATTTGACATGTAGACTTACGTGCAGGAGTTCTGCCACATCAGATGCTGCGCGTGTGACTTTCGTCTTCATTGGATGCGGTAGTTTTATGGCAAACCATGAAAAGTAAAAAGTGAAAAATAAAAAATTAAAAACCGGCAGTTTTTTTACCTTACAGTTAGTCAGTTATGTTTCTCTTTTCTATAAAGGTGAAAAAGGAACGGGAGAACAATCAAAGGTTTTTTCTGAATTGGGCAAAATTCTGTTAAGATGCCTTATTCAAATTGTTCACCGCGATTTACTTACCCCAAAATACAATTATTATATAAATAAATAAATAAATAAATATATATATATATATACAAAAATATTAACTAATATAATCATTAGTCAACTAACGATCAACCATCTTATTTTTTTAAAATAATTAATTAAAATTTAATCAAATACTCGTAGGGTTTAATTTATAAAAAATATTTGAAAAAATAATTTTTTATAGAATAATTTATTTTTTTATAACAATTAACCATTAACTTTGAGCATTAGTTGACTAACGATTACACTTGATAGTATACACTGTATTACACACATTAACATTACTCTATAAATATATATTTATATATATATATATATATTTTTTTTATGTATATATATACTTCCATCTTGGAAATTTTATTTTCCATGAAATTGTTAATACTCATTCTTCAACATTCTTTATATAATTAATCTCGTAAAAAGGTATTTAAAAATATTATTAATTAAATTAAATGGGTTAATATGGACATTTTATGATATGTTATACTCTTACATCTAGTCTCTTCAGGAACACCCCCAATGGATAGAGTGATAAGTATATAGATTTCGATTTTGAATTTCACCAAAACTCTCTTAAAATTAACGAAATATTAGAATGCAAGAAATCTTATTAACATAGGAAACGACTTAATTCATTTTGAATCTTTTTGAATTACTAAAAAGAAAAATAATCATGAGTTACTAAAAATAACATACACAATTTACAATTAACACGTCTATATGGAAACATATTCATCTTCATAATATTTGGTTTTTAATCAAATATAGGACTTTTTCATCGAGATAACTTTCCATAAATTTTATAAAATCTAAGTGGTACTCATATAATTCAAAGATTCTAAAATTTGTAAATACTGAATTTATTTAGGGGATCTACTTTAAATAGATTAATAATGGATATGTTCATTGAACATAAATATTTTTTATTTTTATAAAATATGAAAGTTTACATGCGTTGATCATAATTTTTTTGTTTGTTATTTTATTTTAATAATTATAAAAAAGATAATTCATTCAATATGAAAGATTATGTTCATTGAATATAAATATACATATATATATATATATATATTTATATATTTTATAAAATATGAAATTTTACATTCATTGATCATAATTTTTTTTTGTTATTTTATTTAATAATTATAAAAAGATAATTCATTCAATATAAAAGATTATATTCATTGAATTTGCTTGATTTTTGTTTTAATATCTAAATTTTCAAAAAGAAAAAAAAAAAAAGGTGCCATACTTGAAAATGCAAGATTTTAGAATTCTGTGTTATGAACATTATTTTTCTAATACGATGGAAATATATTTGAGAATTTTATTTATTAGCCAATTTAGTATTAAAAAAAAATTATATAAAATTGTAAACATATGTTATTAATAAATCCTTCATGCTCCTTATTTTGTAAACACCAGTCACATTTGAAGTGTTACTCCAAATTATTTGTATCATAAAAGAAAGCTTACTCATATTCTTTGTTTATATCATATAAAAATTATTTACTAATTATTTTTGTTTTATACAATTTTTATTAAGGTAGAAAAGTTGAATGTTTAATATATTATTTTCGCCAATGTAAAATAATAATTTTACTTAAATTTGAACATATAAAAATTGAATTTAAACATACTATGTCTTTTATAATATAACAATTTTTTTTCAACTAAAAAAATCATCGTCTTAAAATATTACAAAGTATTTTTCATCAAAATAACTTGTCCCATTAAAAGCACTTTAACATTACATACATTCAAACACAAAAAAAAGTTATGATTTATAAATAATTTAAATATGAATAATCAAAATTATTCATTTAACTTATTTGATTTTTTCTTTAAATTTCAAAAGTTACTTATAAAAAAAATTCCAACACTTGAATTTCTATACTTACTCTTTTTTTTTTTAATAAAAAAAAATTCTTTTCTAGTGGGAAAAAAACTCAATTTTTAATCAAAATGACAGTTTACACTTAAAGAATATCAATTAAAAGATTAAAAACTTCAAAATAAAAATTTATTAATAAAAATAATAATTTATAGATAGTTGATGTACTAAAAATATGATTGTTTCTCTTCGGTCAAGTTTGCATGGCGTTGTCGTCACGGTATGGCCTGCAAAACTGTTTTCGTTTTCGTTTTCGTTTTCGTTATCCTTTTTCTTTTTTCTTTTGTCGTTTTGTTTAATTTTCTGTGCCTAAGTAACTGTTTTCTTTTTGTTTTTTTGTTATAACATGAATTTTTTTTTTTTTGTTAGAAATTTATTGTTCAATATTTTAATTTTTTCTTATTATATATTTTTTGTTATTTTCTATTTTTCCATTTTTATTCTGAATTTTCTTATTTTTTCCCCCTTTTTTTAAAGATTTTTTTGGAATGTGTTTTTTATTTTTTGAATTAAAATAAATATATTTTTAAAACTTTTATTCTAGTTTAAGAATAATATAAATTTAATAATACGAGATAAAATAAATATAGATAAGGATATAGTGGTCTTTCAATTTTAAACATATTCTATTCCATATCTATTCAAACTAATCAAACATAATAATTATAATTTCAAGAATTCTCATATCTTCACTTTCATCGAACCAAACAAGGAAATAGGTTTTTTGTCAAGCCCAGGACTAGACTTGTCAAAAATTGTTAAGGCTCATGGGTCAGGCCCAGCCCTATCCTTGTCCCTATGATATATGGACTGGGTAGGGCTTAGTAAATGAAGCCCCTTATAAAATTGGATTGAATTGGACTAAGTCCTTTTAAATTAGGATTAGGTTAGTTTTGGATTGGACAAATCCAAGGATTTTTTTTTAAAAAAAATTTATTTATTATTAATTTAATATTTTAGGTTATCACTTTACGTATCATCATTCATCATTTAATTTTCACGGGTTTAATCCTCACTAGTGTAGTCACCACTATCACCGACTCACAAATCATCATTCATCATTTAATTTTCACTTCTTCGGCCCCTCACCAGTCACCACTGTGACTAACTCACACCACTCCACTCCACTCACCGACTCACAAATCATCATTCATCATTTGATTTTCACTTCTTCGATCCCTCACGAGTCACCACTGTCACTAACTCACATCAGTGCACTCCAGTCACAGTCATATCCAATCTTTAATCTAAGGTATGAAGAGAATTAGTCTCAAAGATCTTTCTTGTACAGTCATATCCAATCTTTAATCTAAGGTATGAAGAGAATTAGTCTCAAAGATCTTTCTTGTACGTATTTTGGATTTCGGCAAACGGAGAATTTATATTTTAATGAGTGCTGTGTGTTTTCGCTTCGCTTGTCATTCGAGTCTGAAAAGAATGATCAACCCAACCCTGATCTTCTAGGGCTGATCTGGGTTTGGATTGGGTTGAGCTAGCCTTTTTTGATAGGTGTACCCATGACTCGTCTTTACTATATCAAAATAAATATTTCAGGTTGACAGTAGATATTTAGGTCCATTCTTATCAATCATATCATAATCATACATATTTTCGATATAGGACGAAATATCACACTTAAATTCCAATTTCATCCCTTGCCCATTCTATTCCTTATTTATATCATTTCGATGAACTAAACAACAGGGAATTAAGAAAAACCCACGAGAATCATTTGGCCAAACAAAACATAAAAATCCCAAAAAAAGAAAATTGATGACATATGAAACAAAAACTACCATTAAAAAGTTCATATTTTAAGGTTTAACTATAGTTGTCGAGCCAATAAAAATGGAGGTGAAAAATGAGTAGAAATCAAATAAGCAATAGGTACACTTCGAGTTTAATCTCCGTGTTATAATTCTTTAGAAAAAAAAAAAATACACAAGAGACATTATATTATAACTAGAATGTCTCTTGCGTATTGGCGTGGATGAAATATTACAAAATACTATATTATATTAATTATATCCTTTTATTTTCTATCATTTTTTCATTTTGTTAAATAAATTTGGAAAACTTTATTTTCATATTTTTTTAATATTTAATTCAGGTAATTGTGCATTGACATTCTACAATATAACACAAATGAGATTAAAAAATATATATATGGGATAAGACAATTCTATAAATATATATATATATATTTATATATATAAAATAAAGACTAACTAATCAAATTTAGATTAAAAAAACACTTAAATTTAGTAAATTTGTATTTAAAGTTTATTAGTTTTCATTTGAAAAGTTTAATCATATGTCAAATAGTCATGTAGAAAAGGTTGTGTTACCATAATAATGAGAGTAACACATTAAAATATTTATTAATCACTTAAAAAAAACAAATTAAGGGAAAAAGGGGAGAAAAACGAATGTATATACATAGAGAGTTAATGAGGTGAAGGAAGGAAATAGGAGAACAAAAAGGTTATAGGATCATATCAGATTTTAACCTCCATGATGTCGACGAAGAAAGGGAATCTGCTCCCACTGTACATAGCGGACTGTTAATCATCTTTTTCAGATTGATTTATACAATAAATGAGAGTATGATTCAAATATAAAAAATCTTCATATTTGTTATAGTTGTCATGATACGCTCAAAGTCATTTGTAGGATGGCAGGTAAAGAAATTATTATAAAGGATATAAGTTGTTTTCACCATTTCAAATATGGAAGGTGCTCTTATTAAGATTGTTGGTAAATGGTCAAGTATTGATACTCTCATCTGAATTTCAATATGATGTGCTTCTCTTTAGTATTTGATGAAATGCCCAAATGAATTAAGTGACTAAAGATGTGTCTGGTTTTAGAAGAAACGGGTTAAATGTATTACAAATGGCTTATTATCTTGTGAATCACAAAATGATGGTTAAAATTGATAGAAATCCCATAATAACATATCGTAAAATGTTTTAATACAATAAGATAGAAAAAAAAACTTTAATGCTGAAATTGATTTTAATGTCAAACTTCAAGGGTGAAATTGACTAATCTCATATTAAAAGTCTGTTTTGCTCTTGATTAACGAGCACTTATCAGAAAAATGGATAGAGATCTCATAATAGCAGATAGTAAATGTTTTGGGATGAAATTGGCTAATTTCTAAAAAATAAAAAAGAAAAATGACAATGAAAGGAAATAAGAGAATTCAATTGAGGAGTCCATGCATTCAAATAAGAAAAGAAAGGAATTCGGTAAGAATTAATATAACGCCAACCTCATCTTTATAAGTAAGGCGTGAATTTGATTCCTATATTTATATGTAGTGATTTAAGGTAAAAGTTTAAATAAAAAATAAAAACTAAGGAAAAAAACTGTCTCATTATTATAGTGGGTCCCACCTGATCCCTTATCCCCCACTTTTCATCTCCACACAGCGATGCATATTTTATTCACCGCTGCCTCCTAAGTAGGGTAAGCTTGAACCTTGCTAAACTCGGATTCCATCTTATTTACATTCTTATTATTATTATTATTATTAAAACTTTTAATTATAAAAATAAAATGAATATTACTTGCCGTTTCTAAGGCAAACTTTTATCTTGACAACTGCAAATGCACCTAAAGAGTTTATGTGTATGTCCTCACGGCTGTCTTAGGCAATGCTTACGCGTTGCCCCACTTAATAACTTGCTTTCGTGGAACTCCAAAATAGACATCAACATTCAGCTTCAGAACCCAAAAATAGAAACAATTACCCCAGGGCACAAACAGGTTAGTAAGACAGGCATATAATGTTTGATTAATTTCAATGACAGGCGAGGGTTCGAATCTTGACAAGTACATTGTCCTGAGCTGATTCAGCAAGGACAATGTCCCGAACTAATAGCCTACTCGTTACGTTCTCTTCGCCTGTCCTCTATCAATTCATGCATATCCTTCGATGTACACCCCACCAATACAAGAGACCTCTGTAATCAATGGAAAGGATTTCGCCTTTCCCCTTAAACTAAAGAAACAATTGAAATCACTACCCACAATGCCAGTGCCACCACTGAATAAACCCTTAAACTAAAGAAACAATTGAAATCACTACCCACAGTGCCAGTGCCACCACTGAATAAAGTTACCTTAGAGGCCTGTTCTCTATCCGTTCGTGCACATCCCTCGATTTACACCCTACCCCACTGATACAAGAGACATCTGTAACCAATGGGAAGGGTTTCACGTTTCCCCTTAAACTAAAGAAACAATTGAAATCACTACCCACAGTGCCAGTGCCATCACTGAATAAAGTTACCTTAGGGGCTGATTTTTCCTTTCTACCTATAAAAGACAAGTCACTGTGGCACTCTATCATTTCGTGCACATTCATCGATTTACACCCCAACCTCTGTAACCAATGGGAAGGGTTTCGCCTTTCCCCTTAAACTAAAGAAACAATTGAAATCACTACCCACAGTGCCAGTGCCATCACTGAATAAAGTTACCTTAGGGGCTGATTTTTCCTTTCTACCTATAAAAGACAAGTCAAAAGGTTTACTGTGGCACTTTTGAATTAATTTCTGTTGCACACACTGGGTGGAAATTTGGCGATCTACTCAGTTCCTCACCAATTCATGACTCTTGGATCGCATGACTTGGATGGCAGGTTGGAAATGTTGTCGATAGCCATGTTAGAACCGCGTGTGCGCACAGGTGTGAGGTACGTCAAAGTTCAAACTTCAATTCAAAGATCATATTAGTTCCACAGATGACAATAAAGGATGGAAATGGAAAAAGATGATTTCTCTGATCACTGTATCAGTGTTGGAAAAATCCCTCATGATCAAAGTTGGAAGAGTTTCAACTTTCAAATATATAACTGCATGTGTCTTCTGAGCATTCATTTAAACAAGAATGCACAAGTGAATATATCCGTCAAAAGTAGCATATTCCCAAAATGGCAACAAAATCAAAGAGATTAACCGCGTAATTGTCTGGGAGGCACGGTTTTCGTGGGTGGGTTAGGTATGGAGTCATTATTTCCAAGGTCATCGATAGGAGGCTGCTGCTTGTGATGATCAGTGACTGACTGATAAGCCATTGCCAATGCCAGAGCCTGCAGTTATTATATTAGGAGGTAAGGAGTATAGTTCTATTTATCCACAACCTTTTAGCAGAATGAAACATGTTAAAAGCTCATTTACAAACTGTATGGTTAAGAAGAATATGGTTGAGAGAGATCTTACTATGTGATCGTGCTCTGGAGGAGCATAGATACCGGTAGTGACAGTGGTTTTTCTTCGGGTATCTTCTGTTGGTGGATCCGATATCTTCTTAAATCCTGTTGGAACAACAATTACAGGCATCCCTACAAGGTTGCCAACAGAAACTTTCTCCCAATCTGTTGCATTTCCTACAAATGCATCAACCCTGAAATTCTCTTTCACCTCCTGAATGAGTTTCCCTCGTGTTCTTTGTGCCTGCAAAAGGGGATCCAATGTTTGTGTCTCACAAATAGAATACATTATATATTCCATATGATCTCATTATGCATGAAAGGCTAAGTCAACAAACAAAGATTTTGTTTGGTAACCATTCATGAAATCATCTGGATAATAATAGTCAAATAAGAAGGTTCCACTAAATCACATTAAGCATATATTGGAAAGCTAAAGAGCACAAGAATCAAATGTAATATGATATCCAAAGAGACATCTGAGAACATTCTCCTTTGTAATCACAAATCATCTTTCACTTTAGCATATATGTTGGGCCATGATGGTGTTGGAATCATTTCAAACATCAAGTACTGATGTGCGTGGCAGGTCACAACTCTGAACAAAAACTTGTTAAGTATATAAATTCAACCCTTCTTAAGCATTAAAACAGATGCAAATTAGCAAGCAGGAAGTCAAGTGTTCGACTCTTGTCTTTGCGCATTATTGTTTTATTATCTAGATGTAGGGCTTATTATTAAAAATTTATGTTTGGCCCACATGTGAAAGGCTGTTTAAGCGATAATGAAAGAGAGACTTCATTTTCCAAAAACAGATTTATAGGTGAGTCACTTCAAATATTGCATACAATAATGTAATGAGTTCAACTTGTTTTGCAAATCTCGAATACTTTACCCTATGAAATAACTAAAACAGAATTCCTTCTCTGTTTCCTTAACCTTCTTTTCTATTTAAACTGAGAAAAATCACTTCCTATGTGTGGTATCCAACTACATGTCAAAGTTGTGTATTAGATACCTGCAAATAGTCTACAGCAGGTACAACACGTGCTCGTCGAAGTTCAAGAGGCCACTGGTCCTGGGCTTCGAACTCGTCATCTAGATTGTCACGCTGCCATTTGTCAAAGTGGGACAACATCTCAATGTCCATTGTGAAATTTAAGATTCCTTGAGCGGAGTCAACAGTGTAGTTTAGTTTAAAAGGAATCGTATTGACCCCTTTAGATTTAAGCACATGGATAACCTGTCATGGAAAAAAGGGTGGTTACTGGAATTGATATCACAAAATCACTGCTGGTCATGAGAAGACACAAGGCATGTTTAGCTCAACTAACTTCCATCTCAGCATCCTCGAGATACCCAACAGTTAGCTTTGTTATGTCTATTTCAAAGGGATCCATCAGGTGAGTATCCCGGGATGAGAGGTCATCAGGATCTTTCCCTCGAATAGCATCTAAAATTATACTACAATCTGCAGCACTTCTACAGAAAGGACCTAATTTGTCCTGATCAAAGAGAAAGAGGAATTAAGTTTCACCTTTATAGGGAAACAAATAAGAACAATCAATGTCACATAAGATTACTACCAAGCTCTCGGATATGCTCATAACACCTGTTCGACCAACAGTTCCAAATGTTGGACGCAATGCAGTCACACCACAGCGTGCTGCAGGGTAAGTGATAGAACCAGCAGTTTCTGAACCAATTGCAAATGGAACCAAACCTATACATATACATAAAAAACATATTTAAAAATAGAAAATAGTACCGACAAGGTTTCAATTTGTTATTGGATTCAGCTCATAATACATCTGTGCTGTTTCTGGTATATACTCATAATACATCTCATACATAAGGATATATGTTGCAGATGCAGACGCAAGAGGAATAAAGAGAGCTCATTAATGTATAGGCACAAGCAGCCTGATATGACGAGGTACCTGCTGAGGTAGAGGCAGCAGGTCCGGCAGATGAACCGGTGGAAAATTCCTCTATGTTCCATGGATTCCTTGTCCTACCCCCAAACCAGATGTCATCATATGCCAGAGATCCTGAGACAAGTTTTGCAAGAAGGACTGCCCCGGCAGACCTAAGCCTGAATTGACAAAAGATGCTATGTCAAGAAAATGATGAGTTCAAACACTTTCACTATATGATTCCTGGTTACCTCGTATAAACCCAAGCTTCAATATCAAGAACTTGATCCCTAAAAGTCTTAGAGCCCCAGGTTGTCTTGTATCCTGGTACTGCAATGATATCTTTCAACCCATATGGGATCCCGTGGAGGGGACCTGCACATGAAAATGGCTTAAATAATGAGATCGGATTGATGCAATGGAAATTTATGAGAACAAGCTCCATAACCAACAAACTGGAGGGGAGTTGACTGAACAAAAGTCACTACGCTTTGTTTAACCATCCACAACTCTTAACTCATTCAAGCATGACCATGAATATTCTAGAGCATGTAATTAACATTGACCCAGTTCATGGAATCATTTATACGAATCAATTCTGGACTAAAAAGAGGATAGATGTACCCAAATATACTCCTTTTGCAAGTAGTTCATCAGCGGTTTTTGCCTGCTCATAAGCTAACTCTTCAGTAATGGTGACTACAGACTCCAGGATAGGACCATACCTGCAACAAAAGCATAACTACGATGAAAAAGTAGAGGAAACACGAACTTAAAAAGGTTTAGTAGTACCTTTTTAGTCTCTTAATAAAGATACTAGTGAGCTCAACCGACGTAATTTTTCTTGTCTTAATGAGCTCCCCCAATTCAAGAACCTAATGCAACCACAAAACTTGAGATTTACAAAGAAAAAGTACCCAAACAGAAAGAAGAGTATCTGCATTTATGGCTCGAATTTGAGCTTACACTCCTGAATGCAACATCTTCATCATTTTTTGGCTTCTTTACACCTGGCAGAGATGGATAATTAAATCTTTTGGTTGCAAAGTGAGAATTTTCCTTGCTCCACATAGGATTAAAGACTAAACAAGATGGATTCTGTAATCCTCCATTTACAGAAGCAGCCAACTTCCTATTGTCTCTGATTATTGGAATATTGAACTCTTGTGCACTGTTTTCAATCTCCAGCATCTGTGGATAACCTAATTATATCATTTTCTTATCTTCGTCCTAAGAAGAACACCTAAAATCTAGATGTAAATGGAAAGATTAAAGTATTTCTTTTTGAATCAGTTATCTCAATCAGGCACCTTAGCATCACTGAAGAAGCCTGCATCAAGTAAACTGAACCCCTTCTTCAGTGGAGAATCATGTTTAATCTTTTTCAAGCAATCACCGCTAGTCTCCAATGTCTCCCTGACCTGGTCAAAATATTCACAAAAATATTAGCAAAGAATCATCTTGTAAAGTAACAGCATTACTTCAATTGCATTACCTAGACATAATGGTCAGGGAATGACCCCGGACTCTCTGAGGCATCATTTCCCAAAATTTTCTAAATATACTCACCTGTTACCATTGTTAGATTGAAAACTCGGACATTTTGGAAGGTTAAAGTCAAATAAAAAAAAGATAAAGAGTCTTTTCCCAACCTAGTGCCAAGCATAAATTTCCTTAGTTTGAATATTAGAGACTTTGAAGGGAAGTTCTTTATGTTCCGAGAAGGCAGCAATATATAAACCACCCTGCTCTACCTTGACATAAATTAAACTCACAAAAGCCTTTAAAACTTCCTCTATTCATTCGAAATTTAAAAAAATTGAGCAAACTGGGTGCGGACGGGACCCACCCGTTCCGTTAATTGAAGATTAATTACCAACCCTTCAAATGCCAAAATATCATACACTACGAAAATGAGGTATTGAAAGAGCAAGAAACAGTACCATGTTACCAGAATTGGAAACAAGTACCCGACGGCCTTCGTGGTGGAGCTGGAACTCTGATTCTGTGGGGCAAGTTTTCTTGGCAGTAGCATAACTCAAAAGTAGAAAAAAGAGTAGGCCAAAATAAACAGACAACTTCAGTAGACGTGTCCATGGCTGGAGGTTTGTTAGACACATGGGGTCTTATAAGTTCAACACGTTGTCCCAAAGTTAAAGGACCTGGGTTTCTGCAATTTGCCACCGAGTACTGCCTGCGGGCCTGCGGCGATCCTTCGGTTTCTCGGAGCTAATTCTTGATCCAAATAGAACTTTAGACGAGAGGTTTGGGTTGGTTTCTTTTACTCATGTCATTCGGGTAAACCTTCTTTGACCAAATTTTGCCGGCCAAATCTTGCAGCGGGTCAACTCCACCATGTGAGTTGTAAGACTCCGAAATTAAAATATGCAAAAGAAAAATGTGTACGAGAAAAAAATTTGTAATCTTGGGCAGCCCAGAAAAAATATATATTAAGAAAAAGAACAAAGGATTGTAATCTTGTGGGAGCGTATTGCGTAGTTCGTACGTAGGAGCGAATCAGATCCTGTTGCGATCTTCTACCTCTAAAAAAATGCTTTGTGAAAATCGACTTTTTCCCTTTTCTTCTTTCTTCGTCCTGGCTTGGTCTATTTCTATTCTTTGAGAGAGTGCTTTGTTCATTGAGGATCTTTAAAACAGGCACTCTCTGGGTACTAGTAGTTTATTTTGAACCTTTAGATCTTTATTTTGTTTTCACATTATTTATCCTGATTCATGTATAGGTTCACTTTATGGGTTTATAGATATATATGATATTAGATTCTTTTTTTTTTTTTCCGATGAGATTGTTGTCTTTATCATCACATTTATATTCAGCCTATGTTTCTGATAGATTAGAAGCTGTTCTAAATGGGTCTTTGTGGATGAAAGGAGCATTCTGACCCGCATGTTCAGGGTCTTTTGTTTGGCAAATGGAACATAATAAAATGTGTAGATCTAAAGTTTAGGTCTTCTGCAGGATTTTATTTTTTGGATTATCTATTGGTCATTATTTCGTTGCAAATTTTGAGTTTTTGATGGCAATCTTGTCTTCTGTTGGGGATATATAGATCACAGACTATATATATTCAGTTAAAAAATTAATAAGTAAAAGAAATGCTTTGATTCCGTGAACTAAAACCTTTTGTTGTTGTAATTTATTGAACAAGAGTCTCATGATGTTCTGTAAGCCATAGTGATTGACTAGGTTTAATTCCACTGGGAAGTTATCAAGCTGGAGATTTTTTGATCTTACGAACAACTAAAAGCAGTTTACCATCACATACGATGTCTAACAATCTGTAGGAAGTGATAGCTAGAATTTTCTCCTTTTCTGCTACCTATTTTACTTCTGTTCACTAAAATGTAGCTAAATTTTGAAGTTCTCTTTATGCACATCTGTATCAGAGTTTCCATTTGCTTGAGTGCAGAAAGCTGTCATTTGTCTTTGCATGCCTGCGGTTTCGAAATGAGTCAATAACCTTATTCTTTGGACTGTTTAGGGAAATCTTTGGTGGTGTATGATCTGGAATGTGTTGATAAGCTGCAGATCTTGAATTTGTTTGCTGAACATGCTTAGGGTACCAAACCACCAGGTTGCAGGTCACAAAGGTGGTAACGGAAAACTTGGACCCCTTATAGATGATTCAGGGCGCTTCTACAAACCTCTCCAAGGAGATGAACGTGGATCCAATGAGGTTGCATTTTATACTTCATTCTCTTCGTGTAGTAGGATACCAGATCATATTCGAAGATTCTTCCCTGCTTTCTTCGGCACTCAACTAGTTGAGGCTTCTGATGGATCTGGCTTACAGCCTCACTTAGTTTTGCGTGATCTTACTATTGGTCGGGTGAATCCATCAATAATGGATATCAAGATTGGCTCTAGGACCTGGACTCCTCAAGCATCAGAGGACTATATAAATAAATGTTTGAAGAAAGACAGAGAATCATCGAGCCTTCTGCTAGGATTTAGACTATCAGGTTTACAGTTCTATAGTACAAAAGGGTCAGGATACTGGAAACCTGGGAACAAAGCAGTTCAGGGTCTTTCTGCTGAGGAAGTTAGATTAGTTCTGAGAAGCTTTGTTTCTTCTGATGTGTCTAAAGCATCAGATACAAGACCAGATTGTGCTTTTGCATCAATTGTTTTTGGGGGCTCCACTGGCATTTTGTCACAGTTACTGGAGTTGAAAGCATGGTTTGAAGATCAATCTATTTACCATTTCTATTCCTGTTCAGTTCATATGATGTTTGAAAAGGAGCTTGCATTAGAAGGAAAGAATCCGAGAGCAGAGATTACACTGATTGATTTTGCTCATGTTGTTGAAGGGGGAGGTGTTATAGATCATAACTTCTTGGGTGGACTCTGCTCCTTAATAAAGTTTATATCAGAAATCCTCACCACACCAGATGACTGCTTAACAGAAGCTATTTCAGATGATGCTAAGAAAAACAAGGTGTATGCTGATAAGGGAAAAACCTGAATCCATTCATTAATCTTGAGGTGAGGGCTTATGATCCTGTGTACTTTTTCCCCAGGCTAGCCATCTTGACTTATTTGTTTCTTTCCCCGAACTTATCTCCGACTTTCTGAAGCTTGGCAGTTAGTAATGCTGGATATTGTGTTGAGATTCTAAAACTACATCTTTCAGTTTGAGGCATTTAAAAAGAAATAGGATACTCTGCCACTGTTAGATTGCTGGTGTTCCTTCAGAAATTTGCAATTCAATCTCAATCAATTATCATTTTCTTAGCAGTCTCTGCGTCACTTTTTTCATCTCCTAACACCATTAAATGGAGTTTGGTACATTTGAACACATCAGCATTGTTGCCCTACCATATGATCTCAAAAAAATGGAATAAGAATACTTCAGAAACAAGGTGAAAGTAACAAATGGACAGAATAGGAGCTTTTGGGTATGTTTCAGTTGATACCTCAATTCAACTGATTTCTTCACACTGCAAAGTTCTAAGGGCTATCTTCATTTAATTGATTTATGGGCTTAACAAATTGTTTGATCGGATTGGTGTCTTTCGAGCAGTTGAAGAATGAACTTGGTGACTGATGTCTTTTCTTATTTGAATGAATGTACATATTTTTCTGCAGTTTGTATCATCTATTTCCCCATGCATAGCTGATGGAACAAAAATTTCCTAGTATTTGAATGTCGGAGTTAGCTACATAAACTTGTACTTCTTACCTTGAGTGAGAAGCTCTGCATTAAAGTTGAGATCTTTTTTCTTCTATCTTGGCTTTTAGCAGATTTCAGCTGTTTAACTGAACTTAATTCCAAAATGCAGGAGACATAAATGGAACTTTTTTAGTCCATCTATTCACTTGACTCCGAAACGCCAAAGAGAAGATCAAGGAGAATTAACTTTCTACCTATAAGATAACTCCCTGACATTAATTTACTGTCTAATCAAGTACAATGAATATGATGAACCATGAAAGTTTAGAAACCCTGTTATCTGGGAAGCAAATCCCTCATGTTTGTTGCCTTTTTTACTTTTCCAATATATTTTTGTGATTCCATTCTTTGTCAGTCAGACCTGTTTGTGCATTTTGCATGTTAACTAATTCCCATTTGATCTAACTACACAATGTACATATGAAATTAGTAGCCAATTCCCAATGTGCAAAATCCCTTTATTGGTATTTTTTCTTAGTTTGAGATCAATCTGAGCACACGCATTCAGATCTGGATGATACAAAATGCAGAAAAATATGTTCCAGATCTGATTTTTCTGCCCTGAATCATTTTACTAAAACATCTGCTTCTACAAAATCACTTCTACGCTTGGATTAAATAAAAGTTCTCTACCCAATTCTTAGAGACATTCCAGAAAATTTGTAGCAGGTACTACTGTAGATAAACAATGGTTAGAAGAAGGGCTGAAAGCGAAAAAGCTGATAGAAGTAGAATTCAGAACTTAGAGATAATCATTTGTAGCATATTTGTATCTCTATCACAGGGACGTATGGCCTTCCGGATAAGGTCAAGTCATCTTTCTTATAAAATATTTTGCATTTTTACAACATAAGGTACTAAAACGTGTGTAGTGAAGTGAACTCCAAGCTTCAGAACTTTACTTATGATGCAAACCTCAACATCCTCAATATATATATATATATACATACATATATAATTATATATATATATATATATATATATATATTTCACAGCTAAAACAGGTAAGTTTAACAAGACATTAAGTCATAAATCTGTTCTTCCAATACCAATAATGAAGCCACTTCTTTCTTGCAGCATTTCTTTGCTAATAATATGTTTCTTTGTCTGCCCTGAAGTCTCTTGGGCACTGGACAGTGATAATCTCCAGGATACTTGTCCAACAGACACCGCAAAGCAGAATATCTTCATTAATGGATACCGATGCAAGAATCCAGCCAGCGTTACGGCTCTTGATTTCCAAACCTCAAGATTGAACAAGAAGGGTGATACGGACAACTTTTATCTGTCATCAACCACCATAGTCACTGCTGGGGAGTTTCCAGGGCTCAACACACTCGGCTTATCGGCTGCAAGGACTGACATAGAAATGGATGGTCTAGTAATGCCACATTCTCATCCCAGGGCTTCTGAGATTATCTTTGTTAACTCAGGTGTTGTGGTTGCTGGATTCCTTGATTCTAATAACAATCTGTTTCAGAAAGTTCTCAGAAGAGGTGATGTGTTCATCTTCCCAAAAGGTCTCCTGCATTTTTGCTTGAACACTGGCTTTGAGTTTGCCACAGTTTTCTCAGTGCTGAATAGCCAGAATCCTGGTTTTGTGAGCATTACGGGTGCCGTTTTGGCACCCAATGATTCAGAGTTGAAGACTAAGTTAAGAATGAGATTACTTTCCTTTTCAAGATTAGATGTGGAACGGCTTGACAATGTGACCTTGTTTCAGTTTTAGCTTCAACAGACGTTTTTTTTTTTTTTTTTTTTTTTTTTTTGTCTTGAACTTTGATCATTTGCATAATTGTATTCGTACAGTAATTTTCAAAGCAAATTCTTTCTTGTGATAATGAGAAAGTTAGCCTTATGCATATGCAGGTGGTTCTTTGGATGATGATTGCAATTTATTAGTACAAAGAACTACCCAATGTGTCTTGGATGGAACTCATTTAGCCCAATTCTGATCATGCAAATAACAACCATTTTACACTGTAGACTATGAAATGATGCTGTGGTTTTTTCGTTTCTTCTCTTTTCAGCCAAGCTAGGGCGGGTGGGAAGTCAGACTAAGAAAAACTATCATAATATATAATCTCTCCATTTTCCAATACAGTATTATAAATAAAAATTATGAAAATCAATCATTTTTATGGGATAAGAAAAGTGACGCTAAATTATTTATAATTAGGAATCGAGATAATATTTATTTAATTAAAAAGAATAACACAAAAAAGTTATAAAAAAAGTCGCCTATGAAATTGAATTAAGAAAGAACAAACCGATAAAACGAAAACAGAGTATACATTTAAACGCTTCACCTGGGAGCGGGAGTGAGGTTTCTGAGACAGAGATGGTGATGCTCTGCTTCGTCTTGGATTTGCGAAGCCTTTCGCCGCCGATACTTCGAGAATTGAAACAGGTATGTTGAATATGTATTTGGTGAACGATTGATTTTATCTTGATCGTCATAATAGTGAACTTTTCTGAAATGAGAATTTCAATTTATTTGTTCATCACTACTTCTCCAGTCATTGTTGCAGCTAGCAAATTACTACGCAATCTACTCCCCGAACAGTGGCAGTTGCGAAACAAAATCGAAGCCGCTGCTTGATCGGATTGGACTTTGCTATGTCCTCACAAATCCCAATTCATGTGCCGCCGAAGTAAGTTCTCTTTTGCAGAATTATAAGATATGCGTTCTTTGTCAATACATAGGACGCTGCCTTTTCTGTTTGTTTTTCCTAAATGTAAATAGCTTAAAGTTTTCATGAGTAATTATTTTTTCAACAGCTAAATTGACAATTTAAATGCGTGTTTTGTCTTGCTCTTCTGGTGCGATTAGTAACTTTTTACTCAGCAAATGAAAAAAAAAAAAAAAAAATGCAAACTTCAGGTTTTCTTGTCTACATTTTTTGATTTTTGAAAATGCTGAGTATGAAAGGATGCTTTTGTTTGTAAAAATAGTGATACTTTGCATAATGTCAGCTGAAGGTCGCATACAGTCCAAGAGGAGACTTCAATCTCCGTGATTTTCACCATGCTGTGAATAATTTGCCAACGGATGCCTTTTCTCCGGAATTTAGTAATTCTGGTATCCTGTCTTGCAGCGGTAATACTCATCAATCATAAATCAGGATGGGTGTAATTCCTGAAGTGATATTACCTAAGACTAAGGCTATTTTGTTTACATTGTCTATCTAATTTTATTAATCTAATACTACCTAATCCATTGTTTCTTTGATACTGCAACAGACACGAAAATTTCCAGTGTTCTTAATGAAAAAGTTATATACTCTTGGGGTGATCATGATAGAGATATTGCAAGAAAAGTATTTCAGATTAGTTGCTCTATAGTTCAGAGTCTTGACCTTGACTCAAGAAAGATTCTCATGGTGAGGGCAAAAGTCACCCACTATGTAATCTCTTGGCGTAAAAATTGAACTTCAAATGCATTTCATGAACAGGATGCAGCAGACAAGTGTGTTTCAGTGGAATTTGTTTTCTTAGAGCACAAATCAAGCCATCTTGGTGATATTGCTGAGAACATTTCCAACTTTGTAAAGCAAATTGGTGATCTAGAAAATTGCTCATTTAGGTCCTATCTTCCAGGTTACACTCCTGCATACTTGCCTTCTAGTGATTGAACCAATTATTGAACTCTTTAATTGAAAACGTCCACTTGTTTATAATTAAATGCTTTCAATAACAATATTAATGAACATGATGACAATAGTAATAAACTTTTTAAAAATATTATCTAGAAACTACATCCTTTAGTATCAGCATTTATGTAAGGCTTGATTAGGTTCAAACTTGGCATGTTTATCTTTGTCTACCTGGATGTAGATTGAAGTATTACAGATGCATATGCATTACAGATTAGCTGCTAAAGAGTTTCTCATAGAAAATATCAGTTTGCTGTTCAAATCTCCTGTGTCACTACCTCTAATGGAGAAATATGATTAAGAAATTGCTGCTTTTCAGATGGAAAAGAAGCCTTGTCATGACATGAGAAAAATGGAAACCTGAACTTGTTAAGTTTTACCAGTTTGCTGGTGGCATGTAAATGTACCATAAATATCCTGGACTAAACTGAAAAATGGAATTGAAAACCTTTGTGCTTCAAGAGTAAAACATGTATTGATGTCCTCACATTCTCATGTGAGGCATTGAATAGTTGTACTATGTGATGCATACTATGTTTTTTTCTTTTAGCTACTGACAAAGAAATAATTTTCAGATGAGTTTGTACTTTCTGACCTTGTGAAACGATGGTTTCGGGAACTGAAAGATGACATGGAAGGACTTCTTCAGTGTCGATTTATGTTCAAGACCGATCTGACAGACCAAGTGAACCAGATATTCTGCAACTTATACAGATCTTTAAACCCCATAGTTGATGGATTTATTTCTTGTCAGGTAATAAATATTCTCTTCTACAACTTCCTTTTAAGCTAGTTTGGACCATAAATTTAGTCTTGAATAGGTTGAGAAAAGTTGAAGCTATCTACAAATACCTTGAGATGAGATATAGAGAAAGTAGATTATTTTCACAGCTAATGGATGAAGACCAATTCTTGTGTATGACATCTGTATGCAAGTTTTCTGAATGATCAATTATTAAAATGCAATTGTACAAAACAGACGTATCCTATAATGTTGATTCAAGCAAAATGGATGGACATTTATCCAGCCTTAATAGATAAAGAGCAACCAAATAAATATTTCAACTTCCTCGTTGGTGTGCCAAATTTGTAATGGTGTTCTTCAAGTTATTCAGTTTTAAGAATGTCTTGCAAATTGAGAAAATCTAGCAATTCCTATTTCCTGCTGCTTTTATTTATTTAACCATACTTTCTTATAATTTTGTCGGACAGACATGCAGGTGCCATGGCATTCCATTGGACAAATTAAATCAGAATCAGCAAAACAGCAGTCTGATTTGTCCAGTAACAGGACATTGTCTTGGAGAAGTTGGTTTGATTGAAAACTCTGTCAAAGTTGGAGAAAACACAATGTTGTTTATGCCTTCTTTCCAGTGCTGTCAGAAGTTACAGCAAATTAACTCACCAGTTGACTTCACTGTTGTTGAAAGAATTAATTTGCGGTCACTAAGTGAAGGTTGACTTGAAAAAATTCTCAGCTTCTTTCCCATTTCAAAAATAAAAACCAGGGTCTTGTCCTCTTTGAAGTTTTGAGGATAGAAATTTCAACTATTTATACATTGGTTTTCTTCATCATTTCTCTATATAGACCTTCTCACATCAAGTCCGGGTGTATAACTGTGATTGTTACAAAGGCTATAGAACTCTCGTTCCAGCACTTAATTTTTCCTCCCTTGAAAATATTTACTTTTCATCAAGGACCTTCCAACATTGTTTTATTTCTTGGATGTTTTATGCTGTCAAAGGAATTTCTAATAATGCATTTATTTATTGTTTTATTTTATATTTTTAATATCAATGATGCACATCAAAATTTTCTCTATTTCACCATAATAATGTTACTGAAATTGATGAGTGTCAATTTGTTGCCATGCTTCCTAGCAGGGGTTATCTTTGGTGCTTCTTATGTTGTTGCTCCATCAACTTGCCATGACTTAGAAGATATTGACAACACAGAACAAAATTCTCAAGGTATCTATTGTTTTCTGAGCACATCTGTTGAAGTTACCTCGTGGTTTATCTCTATAACCATGGGATTACTGATTTCCTTGTTTTTATATTATTTTATTAAGCACTTTCTTGTAGAATAGTTTCTTCGCTGAATTTTCCTGAAATTCATTTTCTTCATTTACCTTGTCAAATCTGCAGTTGTTCGAGTGCTCTGCCATGTGCTCAATTCCCTTGATCAGGGCTTGGTTTGCTATTCAAACTGTAATGTGGAAACTATGAGAGAAACTTCTTTGCGATGCTTTTATGTCCTGCTGCCTTCTGACAAAGGAATGATGCTTCTGAGGGTAACTTGTTGACCTTGTGTCATTCTGGATAATTTTCCTTTTTCCCCTTCTTCCGCTGATGATACAAGCTTATTCTGTTTCAATCTGTTATTCACTTATTTTTATGTCGGTTCAATCTTTGACTGAGCATCATACAGTTTGGGGGAAAATATTTGTTCGTTCCTGATTCACTTTTCAATTTTTGTAATAAATTCTGTATGGCCAGTTTTCCTTGTTCATCAAGTGAAAAAAAATAAAAAATTAACTGCCAGTGGCTAAAGGGGTGAAAGGCAGTCGTTAGTGTACTGTCTTTCATTCACCGGTCAATTTGAACCCTTGAGTCAATAGATTTTCCTTTTCATCTATGTTTAATTTAAGTTTCTTGAACACTCTCTTCCACTTTTGGAGTGAAAGTCATGTCATTGCTAAAGTCTCATGATTCTTATTTTGACATTTTTATTTGAGTATGCTGCATTGATTTTTACATAAGTTTTGCCCTATTCTTTCAGTAACCTTGCATTTGAACTTTTCAGCGCCTTGTAGCTGCAGAGGAGATCCTGCCTGCTCTTGATGTCAATGACATTTGCTCTAAAACGGTAAAGGAAATGGAGAACTCAGTTCAGGCTGGATTGCTTAAGGTTGATCTTTCTGCCTTTTGCACAATATTTACACATGTATAACAAGAGGTTTCATTAAATAAAAAAATAATAATTTGGAGAGAGGGTTTTACATCTCAGGTTTATATTGAGTATTCTATTGGTGATTTCACAAATACAGGATTTAGATTACTAGATTAAACTAATTTTTCCTTTGTGCATTTATATAATTAAAGCCTCTTATGCATTTCTAATTCTCAGATAGAAGCAAGTGATTATAATCCACTCCAACATGAGAGAGGCTTCCATCAAAAGCTGAACTTGCTTGTGAAAGAAAGCCTGCAATTTGGGTAATCTTATTCCCTTTGAGCATTCAAGGAAACACACTGAATTATTATTTTTCGATGTCGGAATAAATGATTTGAGTTGGCCTGAGCCCCACTATATCAGGAGAATAACAGGAAATCTAATTTTTGCAGAAATGGCTTTTTAATATTTCTATAATTACCTTTCTTATGGAGAGTTACTTGATTTTCTTCTCAATAATTGAAGTGTCCTATTGGTGTAAGTTTAGATATAACCTAATGAAAAGTTAGCTGTTTCTAATATTTACTTAAGGAAACTTAACAATTGACATATGTGTCATTCTATCAGGGCAATGTCTTTAAAGACTAGAGCAGAGTCAAACTTAGTTTTGCAAGATTCTGAAGAAGTTGCCCAACGTCAATCAATCCAGGAAGCCCCTGAAGAGAAAATTCTGGGATTAGATGAAGTTGGAAAAAGTTCTGCATGCATTGCAGCAGAATGGGAAAACTTGTTTGTCACTAAACTTCCTACAATACATTCTCCCACACAAACCTCTAAGGCAAAATTGGACATTCCAGTTCTATCACCGTTGGAAAATTATGAGCATCTGGACCAAAATACTTCAAGAATTCTAGAGAGGCTAGAGGTTCCAAGGCAGCTAAAGAGAAAAACAATATCGCCCAAAACCTCTGGCAATGGAAATTCCAATGCATGCTTGCAGACAAAGAAGCCTCTTATTCCATATGTGTCTCCTAATCACGCTGATGACCAGGGCATAAAATTAAGCCAACCAATAAAACCCAGTTTCCAGCGGCTGAAACGGAAAAGATGACTATAGGAAATGTCTTTATCCGGAGTCCGAATTTCACTGGCCAAAATGTCCACAAGGTTGTTCCTCAATCTGCCTTCTCGTTTTTCTTTCTCTACCAGGCTGTGTTTTTGATATGCGGAACTGATATTTTATAATTAAACCTTGATGTACACATGTATAGAACTCGGGTATTGGGATGTAACTAGGATGAGGTTCTGTTAGGTTCTGCTATGACACTCAGATAATCCAGCAGACCCCCCAAAACAAGCAGCTTTTGAAACCTGCCAATGTAGGTTATTCATGAATTCTTCTAATGAAAAATCACCCTCAATTTTAAAAGCTATGAATTTCCTTTTTGTAGTTCCTAATCATCAAATTGAGACTTAGTAAAAGCTATCTGTAAGTTTTTGACTTTGCTTTATCTTTTGGAATTCGGATTCACAAGCTTATCCCTCTCTGCTTTCTGTTACAAAAAGTATGGATTTGTGCTCTGGCAAAAACTTATCTGCATTATTGCAAAATAATATCTTAGTCTAAGAGTATTCCTTTGAGAATGAATACTAGGTAGAAGCTAAGCAAGCTCCTCTTCTTATGCATCAAATGACTCCACGTTTTATTGTTGATTTTGCTTTAAACAGATAATCATGGGTAATTGCCTTCTCTTCTGATGATGAGTGACACGTGGGTTAAGTTTTGGATGTATTCATACAACTGACTGATTTTTCATGGGCACTGCAAAGCATGCGGATGGCTACAGTTCACTTCTGGATTATAGGATCAGATTTCTTTTTTTTTTATTATTATGAGAAGATAACTAAATGTCGAGGTTCCTTATCTCTACTAGATATCGGCTATTTTGTTTTTCCATTTTGGGTTTTAGTTACCATAGTGCAGCTTTCTTGTAGTGGCCGGCAGAAAAGTTCGAAGTTGACTTTTGGGTTGACAGTTGCAAAATTATTGATCTCATTTTTGTCCAATACTATGACACCTTCTAGAAGACTGAAGCCGCATGGTTAAAGTAGAATTTCCCTTGTCTTTGTCATCGGTGTATCCTCCACTGCCTCTGATAATCCATCTAAGTTGCTGATTCCAACTAAAGAGCACCCACATCAACCTGAAACCCTTTTTAAAGTTCAAATTGAAGTAGATGCAGATATCCTCTTTTATTATCTAGTTTTTTTTTTTTTTTCCTATATTGAAATCGCAGGCAGAAACATGCTTACTTTTTATGAACTAATTGGCTCTTCCTCTTTTGCCTGCCAGGACTAAAAATATATTGCAGTCGAAGCTGGAATCCAACCAAGAGGAGGCAGTGAATCTGTACATCAAGGCTCGGCCATCGGGCGGGTAGGTCTGACCAAAAATATCAATTTTGTAGCACGTACACTCAAGACATTTTCCCCTGGGACAAATATCAATAATTGACATTTTCTCCTGTACAAATTAGTGGTTTCCACGATTACTCCAATTGCTCGTCCGTTTCATAATCCTCACATGCGTTGCATTATCACCTTTGATTTCTCACCTTGCAACTCCAATAAGCATATATCTTTATGACTTTATGCAGATGATGGAGTCTTCGGTCGAATTCTCATTCTTGATCTTAAAAGAGCTTGATTGAGTTGTAGTGTAAAAATCTGACATGAAACTAATATGTAGACCCAACATATAGTATTAAATTAAAACCATGATTAGTTTTGATATCAAATGCTTTATTTGGAGTCACCATCATCTTCTTAGGGATTGTCCTCTTTAGGTCAAAATTAATGTGGTGACTAAATAATAATTCATCCTTATCAATTATATTATATTTTTATACAAGATTAAAGGTGTAGACGATATTAAAAATTCTAAGTATCATATTAAATATCTATGACCTATAAAGATATGATATCAAGAATTAATCATGTGTTAAGTTTTACTTATTAGCAATGGTCATTGAGATCTAGAAATCTTAAATTCATGACATACCTCTTCCGGGTGAGGATATATATAATGTGAAGTAATCTTTTAAATTGTTTCAAAATGAAAAGGCATTGGTTACAAAGTCAATAACATGATGGCGGTTAGTATTTTCCCTACTCATCACCACCATCAATTGTTTACTTCGCCCTCTTAATACCATCCTCCCCCACAAAAGAAGAAAAAAATAACTAATCGAATTGGAAGACCACTATTATCACCTACTCCCATAGCACAAATATCGAATTATGAAAAAAGAAGAAAGAAGAAATTATATACTAAAAATTATCATCCATGGCCCCCATCTTCCAAACAGGCATTTCTTTCGCCATCGTTTTTCTGCACATGGCTTCTTCCTAGTCTTATCCCTGATTTGTGCCATATATCATAAAATGAAGAAAGAAAAAGAAAATATCAACTTAGTCTTCAAGAATCTCTCTGTACATTAGACGTGAGATCGTGGAACGGGGATTTCTCTTTTAGCCGTTAGATCTTCAAAAAAAAAATCTTGAAGATTCCTTCAACAACGTCATCATCCTCATCTTGATCAAAAGTTTTCCTTATGGAAATCAAACTTAGTGTTTGTCTTGTGCGAAAAGTCCTGGGCTAGCTGTCTCAACTCTTTTGTAAGTGCTGGAGCACCACAGTAAAACACTCCTGAATTTAAACAACAAAATTATAATTAGTCAAAAATGTATAACTAATTTGTGTGGTAGAGAATGTAAGCATGATCCCGAGCTATCATCATCCACCATAACCAAAACCCATTATTTTATACACTGTAACGCTCTGTGAATGATAAAACAAGAATAAGAAGAAGCATATTCTACTTTTTTTTTTTTTTTAAGGCGAAGTCGTCATGCTGATCCAAATTCAGCTCATCAAAAGCCAAGACAGACTATGACGTGGATGACATAATACAAAACATGGGTGACCTTAAAATGTTTTATCTCCATTCGTAGTGGGTTGTCAAATATGTTCATTTTGTTCTTTTATGACTCTCCAATGTATTCGTTCATTATAATTTAAATTATTCACAAGATTCATGTAAATTTGATTTAATATACCAAACTAGTGGTATGATGTGATTATTAGTCATGCATGGATTCTTTTTTCAAGATTTAGAAGAAGACTCACCAACTCTAGCATTGGTGTGGTTTAGAGCAATGCGTTTGTACACGTTCCTCCAATTAGGCTTAGCAAAATGGGACTTGACACGGGTTCCAGAGACGATGTCCACTCCATTCTTGGCATGGTTTAGTGATTGAAGCATAGTAATGAGAGCAGAACGAGCATCACCTTCTTCATAAACACTGGTGCAGTAATTGTGCATTTCTATCACTCCTTTATGATCCATTTCCGCTGCTTCGTTCATTATTCCTTTGAACCAATCAAAGGAGCCTTGTTCTCTGGTAACCCAATAGAAATACGCCCTCTTGGTCTTGAAGTTTCCTCCACTCCCTGATCCTGATTTTCTCTTCTGATTTAAGGGACTGGCGTTTCCCCCTGGCAATGGGCTTCTGTTCCCATTCTCTAACGAGTCCTCTTCTTCGTCAATGGCTTTCATGTTGTTTACAATGTCTTTCACAATGCTGATCATTGGTGTTGCTCCTATTCCCAGACCAACCAACAGCACCACGTCGTATTTCTTGTAGTCTTGTGCAGGTGCTCCGTATGGACCATCAATCAAAACTCGTGGAAAACTGTTCATTTTTCAACATCATCAACATTCAATTAGTGTTTTTTTCATTCATGGGTTATCTTCTACTCAAGTTGGTGAATAAAAAATCTAGATGAACATTCAAGATTTAGTATGAGGAACAAATGAACGTCAGGTGTTTGTTAAATGTCCCCATCTAGGATACGGCTAATTTGTCCTGAACCCCGAGATTGTCTCTTGAGATTCGATTTTCCAAAAAGTAAGAAGCCAAAACAACAATATGGTTTAACAATGAATGGACATTTTCACATGCATATGCAAATAGAAAATGCACGGGAAACTTAAGAGGAAAGGCCCCCCTTGTTTTTGCATATAATGGAATTAGTCTTCATGCATTTATTTCTGTTTCCTTTGATTTTTCCTCTTGGAAAATTTACAACTTAGAATAATAAGAAAGAAAAGATAATAAGACTACAAAATTTGACTGGTGGAAAAATTGAAGCAAAATCAAACAAAAAAGAAAAAAAAAATCACATATGTCTGAGACATAAACCATAGACCTAATAACCTAAGAAACATCACCAAGAAAAAATTAAAAAGGGTACATATAAAAAGCGGAGAAAATAGACCACGACTCGTGATACTTAAAATTTGGCGACGGAAATGGTTGCATAGATGGCTTACTTTGGATTGTTTTCTCCTTGCAAGAAGTCGGCTCTGAGCAGTCCGCTTTTCCCAGTTGGTGGTGGCTGACAGACCTAACCAAGACCGAAGTATAAAAGATTTGCAACATTAGTCAAAATTAATCAAAACAACAAATGGGGTTCTTTAATAAATTCTATAATAGTAAATAACAACCCATTTCTCTTTTTCTTTTTCTAAGAGTATTCTTTTAAATCACTTAATTGTCATTTTACTTTTTTGACCTAGTCAGAAGTAGTTAATTAAGTCTTTACCTCAGAGAAGACAGTTCTGAGTTGTCTGGTCCAGTCCCCTAGTGTCCTGATATGGACGCTCAAATAATCATCTCCAGGGGCCGATGTAATAGAAAATGGATGCCTGTAAAAAGTTTAGTCCACCACCAAAGAGTTCAGAAAATTATACAAAAAAAGCCAATTGATAATCCGCACTATAGTATTCCTCTCCTGTAATCATGGTGACGTGAATCGTAGCAAGAAATGGTATATATCTAATTAGCTTCCACCTACCATTCGAATGGGGAAACCGCAGCACAGTTGACAAACATGTACTGCCCACTTTTGTATTTGAATCCCTGAGGCTTTGACATGTGAAGAGCCAAAACGTTCCCTGGATAAACAGCCACCTTTAGAATCTTCACAGGCTTAATGCTTGACCTCAATGCTCTGGTCAACCTCTCACAGGCGTAGATTATGATTGGAACTGCCAGGTACATCCATGTCTGGAGCCCAGAATACCAAAAAGATTGTTAATGAAAAATGGAAAAAATTGAAATTTAATTAGAGTTGGAAAGACAAGACTCACGGTTTTCTTGTACCATTCGTGGGTCAAATAGAGCTTGATACCGTGAATGATGAGGAGAGTGTAGACGATGACAAAGAGGTGGTGGGAGTACCAGAAGGCATTGAAACCAGTCAATTTGTTAAGGGGTTTCGGTAGGTTTATTCTGCTTCTCCTGAACCATGGGGTTGCTAGAGTGAAGGCTATTGCCATTAGGACCACCATTACAATCCCAGTTATTCCTTCCCAACTCTTAACAAAATGCCAATAGCTGGTAGCCTGTTCCCCAAAGAATTGTTCCATAGGCTCATATTTCTCAGGGCTAGCATTGAGAAGACGAGGAAAATCACAGGCCAAATGAGAAATCCCATGTATTCCCACACCAATTGCAACTGCAACAGCTATCACCTGCGGGATAATATGATAAGGTTTAATTAGTACTCTCCAATTAATGTTCAACAAGACAAAACAAAGTAAATGTCTAAATTAATGATCAGGCTTACTTTGTGGAAATTAAGGTTGTCATCAAATGGAACAGCAGCACCTAGTTTAGTCTTGTTCCTGAGCCATGTGATTGTGTTCCTGGAGACTGGCAGTAAAATCAAAGCCATGTTCAATTTTAATGTCTCGGCTGCACCTTTAGCAAGGCAAACACATGCACCCATAACGTCATAGGCAGCTCTTCTTTTATATTGCACATATTTATAAGCAAACAGGCCAGCCATGACTCCAATCCACAGTAACATCACCCATACTCTCTGCCAGTTATCCATCAAGAAGTACTTCAAATTATGGTACCCTCTCCTAACGGGATTATGATCCAGGGTGGGCTTAAGTTTCTGGCTCAGCATTTGACTCAAGTTCCGGCTCTCGCCGCCTCTTACCGTCTGATTTGGAGCTTGCAATAGCAGCATCTCCAAGTTCTCAATCTGATCCAAACAAGTGAAACTGGGATTAAATTACTGCACTGAAACTAATTAACACTGTCCTGAATTCAAGAAAGAGGAAATGGTAACTGAATTTTTATACCAGAATGTATCCTTTGTCATTGGGGTCTAATTCTTCCATGATCAATGCTGCATATTCATCAGCCTGTTTCTGGATATTTGATAGCTTGTTGGCTGAAGCACTAAGGCTAATAATCTGCAAGTGTGACATTTCCCACATTAGTATTATCAAGTAATGATTTCTTGTCCGAAAGAAGAAAAATCATACACATCAATATACGCAATCTGTGTTTTTTTTTTTTTTTTAGCTTCATTAACAAACATTGAATGCTTCAAATCCCAGAAAAATATCTAGTAAAAAAAAATTCCAGCCGGCCATTTCATTGGTCAATACCTCTCTTGCAGAAAAGAAGAAAAATCATTAATATCCCAGAAAGGAAGCTAATTTAATTTACCTCTCTGACTTCTTCTTGGCTAATCCTGCCATCTGCGTCTTTATCAACCCTGCATTCAATTCATGATACAGTTAGATTTCAGAAATTCATATATGAGAAATATTCATGATTATGCATTATAGGATTTGATATCTTACATGTCAAAGAAAGTTTGAAGACGAGAATCAAAGCTCTGGTCAGAAATCTGGTCCCAGAATTCCTTGAGCTGAGTTTTGTTGATGGAGTCGCCCATTATGTTCCTCCTTCGAGCAAGAGCATCGAACAATTCCAAAGCAAATTCCTTGGAATCCTTATTCATACCTAACATTTCCAAACCAAAATATACTCAAAATCGACCCAAAAATTCTTACAAGTAAACGACACTGTGTAGAACAAGAAATTGATTATCTCTCTGATATAAGTTACCTATGCATTCACCAAAAAGTGAACGAGGTAGCAACCCATTAGTGGTGGCAGTAAGGCCATCGAACCGCTTCTCCACCGCTGCCCATCCAACGCCGCCATCGGTTTTACTGATGAATTTGAGTCCCTTAAGAGCATGAGCAGCAGCGGACTTAGTCCTATCAAATTTCCCCTGCTGAGGCCTCTTGGTTAAAGAGGCCAAACGCTTGAGCTCTTGCGAAACCTGTCTAATTCTAGAAGAAGCATTTCGGACCACAGAGGAACCAAGGGAAGATTTCTTCTCGAGACCTCTGGCCAACAATGCCAACTCGGGGTCTTCCACCTCCCCTCCGCCGGCAGTTTTGACACTGTGTACGGCCACGGAATCATCACGAACGTCGAGGGTGATCTCCACATACGCATCGTCGGAACTGTTTCCACCAACAGAACCACCGCCATTATTACTGGCGGAATCAGAAGGGATGTTAAATCTCGCACTCTTCTTTCCACCCCTCTTGTTCAGAGGTCCACTCAGAGGACCACTGTAACTTGTTCTGTCATTCCCAACAACCTCAGTATCCGAATGATGATGCTGATGCTGGTGCGGATGATTCTCCGAACTTTGCATTTTGAACTTCAAAAAAAATTATATAATCTCAAGAAAACAGAAACTTCTGATGACCCAATACGAATTAACAAACTTCAGGAAAAAATGAATCATAAACAAGTCTTGCCAGCTCTATAATCAGTAAAATCAGAAGGATGAATTTTCCTAATAAGAAAAAGATTGAATGAATGAAACGGTGAGTATTATGGGAGGTCTAGCTAGAAACTTTGGAGGATTAATGTTTCAGCGTATGAATTCTTGTCTATTCCCTCCTCCCAATTTTCTTGTTTTTTCTCGAATATCTCAGAAGTTATCTTTCTCCTAAATCCTTCCCTTTTGTTGGAGAAATATTTGAGGGTCTCTATTTCCTTGTTTGTGTATATATATATAATTGATTTTGAAGGAGTCGGTCTTCCTTGGGTGCTGCTTCATGGGGGCTCTGACCAGATCATTTTTTTTTATTATTATTAAAAAATAAAAATCCGAAACTATAGGGTCTTCGCCTTCTAATTTCAGACCACTTGTTCAGTCAGGACACGGTATTAGGACGGAACAGACTATGATTTCTATTCTGGTTTTTCTTTTATTATTTTTTTTAGATCTCCCTCTAAAATTAGATGTGTATATACATTTCTATGTTAGGGTATTTAAATTAAATGTTAATACTTCCGTCCCATTATTTATAGTCACTTTTTTGAACTTATACTTTATATTATTTTCCATATTTTTTATTCATTCTTTTCAATATCGTCTCTATTGGTGATTTTTTTTTTTCGTGCTTCGTTCCCATTCATCTTGCAAACAACCTATAATTAAGAATAGGTGAATATATTTTTTAAAATTAACTAGACTTTTATTACATATTAATTTAAATGCTGTTTAAATTTTTCTTCTACTCCATTACCGTTTTGTTAAAATTAGTTTTAAATTAAAATAATGTATGCGTAAATATAAATTGAAAGTAAATAAAACTGATAGAAAATTATTATTGTATTAATAGTTATGCTATTACTTTTTTTCTTGTAAATGTATGTCCATTATTTTGAAGAATAAAAAATGTAAATTATATTGACGTATATTTTTGTTTCTAATTATTACTGTATTATTATTATCGTGATGATGTCACGCTGACTGCGGCTGCTATACGCAAAATGCTTTCTAAAGTGTGGGAGTTTCTTAAATTATGCCAACTTGGAAGAGGCTCTCATGAACAATGACAAAATTGTCTTGGGCGCATTTGGACAAGACCTCAATTTTTAAGTTTTAGAATTCAAATATTAATTGAATGTTGTGATTTGATTTTCGGGAGTGTTTCAAAACTCAATATTCATTTGGATTGATTTAGGCAAGGTTCTTTTCCAAAAAATATTACAAGACATCGAAGTCCTGTTATTTCAAAAACCATTACCAAATTATCCTTAGAATTAATTAAAACTTCAAGAATGCCCCAAATCACAACTTGAAGGAGTTTTTATCAGGTTATGGGTGTTCCATAAAATTGAGAAAATAATGAAATGTGGATTTTGGGATCAAAAAATTTTGATATGTGACGCCATCCCAAATTACGATTTCAAGGCAAATCGTCAACTCACAAGGCGATTTTGAGGGATGTCAAGTGCTGACCTAGTGATTTCAGATAAATCACTGCATCACATAACGATTTCAATATTGATGAGGCCAAACAAAGAGGTTTCACACACTCGCAATGCAATTTGTTGATGACTGGCCTAGTGTTGCCTTCCCTAGTGGCAACAAAGGCTGCCAGTGGCATCGGGTATCAGCAGAAAAGATAGATAAAACTTTCACACTATAACTTCCCTGATATAATCTTTCATGGTTTAACTTAGTTCTTGAAAAATCAAGCATGCAAGAAGAAGAAAAGGAGCAGCAACTGAAGATGGAGAAGCACCGGTCACAGAAGATAGAGAAGGAGCGTGAGAAAATGAGAAAAGAAAAAAAAAGTTTGTTGTGAGGGGAATTGATGCTTCAATCTCCCTATGAACAATTTGAGTCAGGATCACAAAAATGTAGGAGTAGTTTTCTAGTTTTCAGACAAAAGACTCAATTTTTCCAAAAAATTGAACCACATTAACCGAGTAAATCTTTATCCAAATGGGTTTTGAATCTTTTTTTAGCTTTCAAAAAGTGAGAGACAACCTCTAATAAAAACGTGGAACCTATAAAGTATAAATCATATATAGAATTACGGATTTATTAAGGTGAGCTTAGAGCGCTCCTTAATATGCGCTCTAACTGTTATAGTAACGGAATTTTTGTTCCGCTTGGTTGGTTGCATGAGCACTGTAGCAAAAATTTCGTTAGGGTAACGGTTGGAACGGGCATTAAGGCGCGTTCCGGAGTGCGCATTAGCAAAATCGTATAGAATTATATCCCCTTCCTCTACTGAATGTCCTTATTTTTATTTTAAATTATTATAAAAATGAATATCTCATTTCTTAAGTATTTTCTAGTAGTAATTGATATTATTAAGTTTAAAATGAATTAAATCAACTATTTTTCTTAAAATTTATATAAGCCAAATTAAAACATTCAAATTCGAACAGAGAGGGCTTAATTATATATGAGAGCTCAATTTTTCTTTCTTTTAAAAGTAATTATTACCTTTTAATTCTGAATTAAATATTTTTTCTTTTATTGGGCGGAGTCTTTTAGAGAATAACTTGACCAACATGACGTTTAATATAATAATATTAATTTATTAATCAAAATAAGAAATAAAATGTTAGTTTAAAATATACTCTTTCAATTTGAAATTAAATATCTTATTTTTTTTACTTTAACAAATTTATAAAAAGATTTTGACTTAATTTATTTTGAAAATAACAATATCAATTCCGTTGTAAAATTTCTAACTGAAATGAAATATTCAATTTCAAATTAAATAAATAGCAGTAAAAAAAAAGAGAGAGAGAGAGAAACAGATATATGAACTCAACATAAAATTTAAAATTTATGTAGATATAGGGAAATTCCGTGAGATTTTTCCACCTGATTGATGATTACTTGTGTGCCCCTTGCTTGTCTGGTCTTATGTCGTCGTTGTCAAAAAGAAAAAAAATCCTGCGAGAGGTGATTGATGTGGGTAATTAGGAATGTTCTAATACACATTTAATTGTATTGCATCGTCCTTTATATCATTACAAAATTTACATAGAGGGAGATAAGTCATGATAATACTTCAAGTTTGGTGCAAAGTTAATTGTCATACATTTAGTATTTTTCAACCAATTTAATATCTATATAATTTATACGCTACCAAAATAATACTTACTTTTCGAACTAAACTTATCTTGCCTCCATTGTATGGAGCAAAATAGTTAAAATATTAATTTTTTTCGAAAGAATAGCTATAGTAATACCTTAAATTTGGGATAAAGTCAATTATCATACTTTTTTTCTCTCAATCAATTTAATACCTATATCATTTATATGCTATCAAATTAATACGTCCAATGACTCTGCACTTAGATATTTCGACCAAAAAGGCAAGTGCTCTCAGAGTGATTTCATTGTAGGAGAGAAAAATAGTCAAAGTATTAATTTTCATATATACATATAAGGGAGCGTAAATTACATGGGTATTAAATTGGTTGGGAAAAAAAAAAAAAACTAAGGGTACAATAGTTGACATTGTCTTAAACTTGAGATATTATTATAACTATTCTCCTAGGGAAAATTAATGTTTTGACTATTTTACCCTCCCACAATGGAGGCATGGGGAGAGCAAGTATTTTTGGCTCGAAAAGTCATTGGAAGTACTATTTTGGTAGCATGAAAATTATATAGGTATTAAATAGATTGGAAAAAAGCTAAGGATATGACAATTAACTTTGCCCTAAACTTGAGATATTACTATGACTAATCTCCCTTATATGTATATATGATAATGTTATAGAATGCAGGGTTAAATCTCTAACGATCAAAGTTAACAGTCCACCTGCATCCTTTTGGGATCAAAGTTAACGGTTAACTTTTTTTTTTTTTTAATTTAAAAAATAATAATAAATTTGATTTAATACCTTTTGTTATCTAATTCGAAAGTAGATTTGTATGAATCTAAGAGCCTACCCATGGGAATCTAATAAACTCTGTTCAAAATCGTTTTCTAAGGTAAACATGATAGACTTGTACGAAGAATCATTAGATTCATTAAACTTGATGAATTCAGACGAGTCAATCAAATTTCAGATTTTTTTCAAAATTGAGGTTAAATCGGATTGATCCATGACATTACCCATTTGGTATATAAAGTATATGAACTTGCAGTTCCGAAATTATGTTTTGAATTTACATAAACTCTCTAACATAATAATTTTGTCATATTCATAAATTTTAGTTTATCTTTTTAAGATATAATATATAAAATATATTTGTGAAAAAATAAATTTTTTCTTGAAGATTTTATTTTTTAAAAATAGTAATCGTTAAGCATTCTATGTGGAGCATATGGAGGGTTTTCTGTAAGTAAAAAAAAAAAAAAAGGTTAGTTGATCGCATCGGAAGGATTGAGGAATCACGTTGACCTTATTATAATAAGTGAGACAACGGTGGTGATCTGCTGCTATGATTAGACATCATTAAAAAATTGAGAAAGGAGATTTACGGGTTTTATTTTTTAAATTTTTATTTTATTTTATTTATTATTATTTTTTTTGTAAAATACAGTGGAAAAATGAGTTGGATTTCAAACCTTTTTTTAATGTCCCAAAAGAATTAAAAAAAAAATTATTCAATTGATTTTTATAAGGTTTACATGGAAGCAATAGGAGTTGTGAAGTTGCGTTCGTTGAAGAAATTTCTAAAATGTATATATTTTTATACACACGTAGAATCTATATTAATATTATAAAATACATCGATACACTTAACTTTTTAAATATTTCATATTTTAAGGGATGATGCTTTTCTAAATATAAAATACATAAAAGTACATTTTTTATCATTATTTTTAAGTCATTCATCGTAATTTTATTAAAATTAAAATATTAAATATTTTTTAAAAAATATTTTAATTTATAATTTTAATTAAATTAATAATATTAATTTTTAAAAAAAGAGATAAAGATAATATAATAAAAAATAAATGATAAATGGCTGTGGACTCGTGGGTTTGTCAAAGAGAAAAAACATCCCTAGAAAACACGCACCTTATTGTAGTTTCAAAACTCAATTCTTCTTACTAACCCAAACTAAGAACACAAAAATAGAAAATGTAATTGCTAATTTTAAAAATAATAATAATAAAACAGAAAAATATTCAATCAACTTGTCATAATTTCAAATTCAAAGTTCACAATCTGACCAACCCACCCAATCAACCATCGAAGCTATTATATATATATAGTAAAATAAAAATATTTTACAGTAAAATTTTATTTTATTTTTTTATTTTTTAAAGGTAGTGGTAAAACAGGTAATGTCCATCACTCGTCCTAGTTCACGAGTGGGTCCTGTATCAATTTAGCACGTGTCATATATATGCGATGTGGTGATGATCAACGTTTTTATTTTTTTATTGTCGTCTAATCTATAATCTTCGTCAACCCGTGTGAAATAGTTTGGCCGTCCTTTTTCTTTTCCTCTTGTTTTTTTTTACAAGGTTTTTCTTTCTCCTGCTTCTTCCTCTCCCATGATTTGACATGTCTTTTGTGAAAGCGAAATTTGCGATTAAAAATAATAATAATAATAATTCTCTCCGTTGAACGTATTTACTTTTATATAAAAAATTAATAAATATTTTATTTTTAAAAATAAATATATTTTTAGTATAAAATCTCATTACTTAACAGTCTCAGATAATTAATAATTTATATCCATTTACATAATATTTTTATCATTAATCACATTAATGATGAGGATACACTAGTAACTCTAGGTAAAAATTAAAAGTATTTTTTAATCTTTTATCAAGTCAAGAATTTCGAACGAAGAAATAAAATAATAAGTAACTATTTTCCACTTAAAAAAAGAGAAAGAATATACTACCAAAGACAAAATATGGCGGCAAAATGCTTCCGGTTAGGCCCATTTGCCAGAATAACCAAATAAACATACTACAATGGAAACAGACCGTTTTATGTGGGTTTTTTTTTTCAACACGCATTACCGATCTAGTAATACTGATTACTCACACATTCAGCGTACCCTTTTGTGGGAAAAGTCAATTCAAATCAAAGGGTGGTCGTAGAGACGTAGTATACCTGCATGAAAATAGCAAGTTGATAATATATATGGGATTTTTTCTTTTTCCTTCTATCATTTTTTTAAAATAATTAACTTAAATTTATAAGTTCTTAAGTTTTTTGATTAGTTGATAATTAGTGAACAAAGATTAAAGATACGTGTATCTCGTCCCTTTAATTGATTCATATTAAATTCCAAACGTTATATCGTGTAATAATGTGTGTACGAAATCCTAAATTTATTTGGTAGTGTAAATCTTTGACAATCATGAATTATAAGAACATATATTGCTTCTTTAATGTTTCCATTAATCTTTCTTACATATTTGATTCTTGAGTCAAAAATATATATATTTTTTCTTCTAGAAGATGAGAATAATCAATTACCTATCAAATTTTGATTAATTTTTATGATTCCATCTATCACTAAATATATGTCATCAATCGTTATTTTATAAAAATTATGATAATTTTTTTCTTCCTAAAATATCTCCTAATCATCCATTTAAAAAATTTTGAATACCATTTCAATATGTATAATTAGAAGGATAATATTGAAAAAAATACCTTCAAATAACTACATCAAAGGAATTTAGGCATGCATTTACGAAAAATAAAATAATATATACAAGTCGTTTTGTTTATTTTGTTTTCTCGGTGATATTTTCAGTTATTGTCCAAATTCATAGGATTGTGAACGTCGATTAAAATTAATTGTTTTTTACGAATCTAACGATGGATAATGATAATGACGTGAAAACGAAATTATTCCCTAAAAATACTCTTCTTAATTATTTAGTTTGGATAAAATAGAAAGAAAAAAAAAAAGAAAGAAAAGAAAAGAAAGATAAATTGTCTTTTTCACTCACTGTCATAAATTGAATATGGTAACTTCTCAAATGCCATGAAAGTGAGGACTCTGATTTTACTTTCTTTTTTAACTGTAAAAAAGTCATACGTTCAGACTCTCCAGTAAATGTAATTTAAAATAATGACTGACTAACGAGAAAAGGTGTATTTATTTGACAAAATATTTTTTCCACTGCATTTTGACAATACTTTATACCTTTTTCCTTTTTTTTTATAATATATATATATATATATATATATATATATTAGTTATACTTATATAATTTTTTAATGAAATTATATCAATCCATGGAAAAAAGGCACCTCAAAATAACTGGCTTGAAATTCTCTCATTCCGACACTTTTCTCTGTTCACCTAATCTTGTCCTTCATACCTAACAAACTAAAATTGTCCATTCATCTAATATACTTCGTTTTTTTTTTTTTTTTCATGAATCTCATCAAATAAAGGTTTTATATATTTTCATCTCTAATAAATATGTTAACTAATAGTAATATTCTTCAACTTGCACACAAAGTTTTGATTTTATTTAGTTGTCTAAATTGAATGTTCCATCTCTTAATTAATTAAAATTTTACAAATAAATTGATATTGTTATACTTATAAACTAGATAAATTTTTTTTAATGATTTTTTTTTTTTAAAGTCAAATGTCACATTCAATTTTAAATTGGAAAAAGTATGTTCCAATAGAGGATGAGCAAGAATAAATTATGGTTCTTCCTAAGGTTCTAGAAGTAACGTTCATTTCAATTGGAAATAAATGAGAATTGTAAATAGTTGACCATGCATTAACACTTCCACTTCTTATTTGTAATAATAATAATAATAATAAATTACATACTCGTTTTGTTTCATGTCAAATGTATGCTTTTTACATGATGTAAATTTTAAGAAATGTCTCTCTATTAAAATATTGTAACGGATTTACTATATTATCCTTTTCTTAATGTTATTTTATAATGGAACGTGACTTAGTGAAAATGTAAATATATTAAATTACATATGGCATTGATGAAATTGAAAAATAGAAAATTATTTATTTTATAAATATAAAGAATAAGATATATTTAATTTTGAATACTTTTGTAAATACACATCAAATATTTCATATGATAAAAGGTACAAATACATATAGAAGCTTTTCGTATAATGAACTTCTTTACTCTTTATTATATTCATGTATATATATATATGGATTTGTTAAGGAACGCGCTTTAATGTGCTTTCCAACCGTTATTGTAACGGAATTCTTGCTCCGCTTGATTGGTTGCATGAGCACTGTAGCAAGAATTCTGTTACGGTAACGGTTGGAACGCGCCTTAGCAAATGCGCGCTCCAACCATTATTGTAACGGAATTGTTGCTCCGTTTGGTTGGCTACATGAGCACTGTAGCAACAATTCCGTTACGGTAACGGTTGGAGCGCGCATTAGCAAAACCGTATATATATATAGTATCCCCTTACATAACTTATAATGAATTTAACTGGCAAATATGGTAACAAAAATTATTCATGAGTAAAGTTCATTTCTTTAATGTGGCAACACAAGTTTTTTTTTTCCCAAATATTTTGAGAATTAGGTGAGGATGTTGATGGAATTTGATCTCGATACTTATAATTTACACACTCTTAAAATGCCATAAATATTTGTATTGAAAGAAAAGGTATCCACTCCCCCCTTTTTTTTTTCCAAATAAAATAATTCAATATTTTTTCAGGTCAAATTCCAAAAAGATTGCAAGAAATGTCAATATTGGAGTTGATGTTAGGTGAATCTCCAACAGAAGAAATATTTTTTTCCCCCGCTTACCACAAGCCTTCTATTTTTTGTTTCCTTTCCCACGTTAAATTAACCAGTTATAGTTGACTATATTTAGAAACTTTCTGGTTCCTTCTTGGAAACTTCCTCCATCTTCCCAAGACGTTTATTGCTTAAACACGTCGTCGTAATTACTTCTTGCAGATTTTATACGAAATTGATTGCTATTCCCAAAAGAAAAAAAATACTGTTACGTAATAAAAAAAAAAAAGAAAGTGTCCGACGTTTTTGGAAATTATTTTTTGGGATTCCGTTGACGAAAATGTGAATGCATGGAAAATTCAATCGAGTTTGAATTATTTTTTGTGTGTTTTTGAATTATTACGGGTAAAGCTCGCCATGGTCAACGGTCAATCTCAGTAGACACGGTAAAACGCGTATTGGGTGGTGGCATGGCACTGAGAGAGAGAGAGAGAGAGAGAAGGGGAGACTGGGGAGAGCTTCTTCCGCCGCAGTCAAGAACTGACGACTCATTTCATTTGCTAGCAAAGACTCCACGGCTGGCCTGTGAGTTTCAGTGAGCATTAAATAGGATAACTTAAAAACATTTTAATTTTTCTCATATAAGGTAAAAATAAGAACCACTCACTGAATTAAAGAGCATATGAATAGACAACTTAACTTGTAATTTAAAAAATAACGAAAAGGTTCAATTTTTGAATTTAAAAAAGAAAGAAAGAAAGAAAAACAAATGGACAATTAAAAAAGTTCAAATTGCTTTAGTTAGTTTAAATTTTGGGTACAATTATAAGTTTTTCGAAAAATATTTTTTTAATATCTATGATAAGACGTGTTATACAAAACCATTACATATTTATAATAGAGGGAGCTTAAGAAGGATAATTATTTAAAAGATCAGGTCAGAGTAAATTTATTTTTAAAATATAAATTTTGTGCAACTTATTCAAAATGGGTCATTTCCGGAAAACAAATGCTTTTTAAAATAGGTATGGGTAAGATATCAGAAAGAAGGAATCATTCTATGACTGCAATAGTGATGATTAGTTGTATCCGTGTGTTTCACTGGATTTAGAATATACAGAATGTGGTTAAAGATTGGTTTTGGTGGAGTTATCTTATAATAGCAGAAAAGAGAGTCTTCGAAGTGCCTTGAACTGCTGCATAATTTAAAGGAGCAGTAACCATTGGAATGATTTTTTAAAAATTTATAAGTCCGATTGATTTTTTTTTTGTTGTGCAAGTGAGAGATAAAGTCAAGTTCTAATGATTTTTTTTTACCCGGTCAGGAACATGAGATTTTTTAAAAGAGTTTAATATAATAAAAATATTTTTTAATTAAGTTTAAAACTCAAGCGAGTCAAAATGATATTGTTAGTTTGATTAAAATTATACATGAAGATATTTCAGAAAAAAAATTATTATTTTAATCTTAACAAAATAATATCTAGTAACTTATAAATATGATTGAGTGAGTTTATATATATATATATATATATTTATATATAAAGGAAAAAGACGAAGACCCTTTTTTTTTTTTCCCATCGAGGAGAACACAGGTGGAAAGAAAAGTTTTTTTTTTTATTTATTTTTATAGAAAGGATAGAAAGATCATTAGTACTTTATAGGTGAATGAAAGTGACCATAGACTTTCTTGTATGTTACTCCCTTTTCTCAACTTTTGGAAAGAAAGGTTCTGAACTTTTGATGGTTAACACATGTCTATCTCCTTTTTTATGTTTTTTGTTACACTAATAAAATATTAATAAAAATTTTATTTGTAGTTTTTATTTATTATTCTTTAATGTAATATATTATATATATATATATATAAATCTAAAAAAAATAAATTAAATCTAAGGAGAACTTAATATTCTAGAGACACATGTTAAATTCCTTCTGATGTAATAGAAAATGAAGTATAATTGTGTAACTGCAAATTCTAAGCCCCTTCCCAGTACGTTTCTTCCTTTCTCCTTTTTATCGATTAAAATCTTTAAAATAGAGAAAAATCTGAAGCATTTTTCTCCAAATTACTCTATCCCTCCCCACCTCCTAACCTACCTTTTAAAGGAAAAATAGAGTCAAAACTAGTTCCAAAGACTCTCAATTAACTTTCTAATTTTATTATTATTTTTGTAAATTCGTTATTTTTTAAATGTGCATAATTGATTTTGTTTTTTTATGTTAATTTAACTTCATTATACCTTGATTTATTTTTTTATTGTTAGTGTAATTTTATTATCAATGTAGTTAGTGACATATCGTGGAGTCTTTAAATAAAAATGAGAAACAATGAATTTTATTTTAAAAGTGGATATACTTGTTTTTTTTTTTCCTTAAATAATTTTAAACATAAAAATTGAAATGTGAATATTTAATTTTTAATGAATATCCATCAGGAATTAAATATTTTATTTTGACTTGTTTATATGTTATATCAGTAAAAATTTTAAGAGTGTCTTTAATCAATCTTGTAACCTCAAAGTTTAGTTTTTTTTTTTAAGATTTAATATAAAAAAATATATTGAAAACGAATATTATCTGCATTAATAAATATAAGTCATTTTATATAATTTTTTTTATCATTAATTATAAGTTATTATTTTTAGTTAATTGGATATTTAAATATATTTTTTCTATATTATCTCTCTTTGTTAGATGTTTTAAAATATACATGTATTTTGAGAAGGTAATTAGAGAGTATTTTAAATTTTTTTAAAAAATATTTTATAGAATACCAATTAATAACTTAAATGTAATGATGAAGTGAGTAATTAAAGATTAAAGATTACTTGTAAGAGCAACACGTAAAGGTGTTATAATATAATTCCTTTCTCCCATAAACTATTATACATATCGAAACTTGCGGCTCAATGGTAGTTTCTGTTCTGACACTAAATTATTTCTTATGAGGATCTAATCTACCTGAATATTTTAGGCAAAATATTTTTACTCTGTTAATATAAACACAAATGATTTTATATAAAATTCCTCGAAGTTGAAACACTGGAATTGAATAATAATACATAAGTCAAATCAAATCTTCTGACCACGTAAATGCAATTTTTAAAAAATACTTGTTTCTCCTATTTAACATAATTATTTCAGGCATTTAAACGTAAACTATTCACAGAGATTTAGCCTTCGAATTTGTTCGATTGAACGTGTATTTTCTTCATAAGTATATTTTCTCCTATATACTTGTTTTCATCTTTCAGTCTTGTTTTTTGATTTCATATAGATAAAGCAAGAATTTATGCTTATCTTTCAATTTGTTCGGGAGAATTTTGTTTTTTCTTATTCAATTTATGATGCAAATAACATGAACAATTGTTCAGATTCTTCCCATCAACTTCAAGCCCAAAACGCCATTTTTATGATATTGATTATAGGAATGTACATAAATATGGTAAAGATAGTGTATCTGATAATTACGTGATTGGTAGATCGGAAAAGGAGAAATTTGATGCTAATGTGGGTTTCTTATTAAGCATGTGTAGAGAGATATTATGCAGTAATGACCCCATAAGAGTTATCAGGAAAAGTGTCAACTCTGATAAAGAAAAGAATTCCAAATCTTGTAGGAAAAACAGGAGGAGGAGACTTTCTCCGTCGTTAACAAGTAATGTTGACCTCACATCAAGGTTTGAAGATCACTTCCACAGGAAAGAGGTCCCTAGCAATGCAGGTTTAGCAAATTCTAAGGAGTTGGTTGCTGATTCCTGTAAAGAGAATGCAATACATTCTCCTAGGAACAATGAGTCCTCTGATGGAAATGGAAAAATGGTGCAAGTAAAAAGTTCTTCTACCCAATGCGTGAATGGCATCATTGAAAATACCACGTCTGAGGAAGGTATTATAAGGAGGGAGGAGATTTCTCTATGTGGAAAACCTCTGCCAGTTCATCAGAAAAACTAATGGTGGTGCTGTTCCAGCACCAAGAAGGAAGTTCTATTTGAACAGGCTTCACTATATGGACCATGCTTCTTTGGAATATGAGAATGTTGTCTCACTACCGGAACTTTTTTATCCCATTGAAAGTCTAGTGAATTTGCATTCACTCAGTGTGCCATATAGACCACATTTAGATATTATTATGCATTTCTAAATGTGCATTGTCATTTACTTTACTTCTAAAACAACATCAATAGACTTTTTTTCTTTCTATAAAGATTGACCATTTAATTAAATGACCTATAAAATGTATAAATGTCAATACCAACTCAACACAACCTTAGGCTGAAGGAATTAGCTGTAACATAATGTAATATATTATAAAGCATAAAGAAAAGGAAGCTTTTAGAATACAAAACGTATAACTTCAAGCTGTGTCTTTTTAATTCATTACTCCAGTATCTGTTAAACATTTTTAATGAATGATATGAAGATTTTCATAGTCTGCCTGATAAATTGGAGAAACACCACGAACTTACCGCATGACATGCCAAGAGCCCTGCATTAAAAAATCAAAATCCACTCAAGCTTTAAGTTCTAATAGGTTGATTTACTAAATTAAGTACAGCCTTGAGCAAAGTAACTGATTATGCAGTGTTCCTAGTTTCTCAAGAACAATAACTGTTTATTCTTCCCATTCTTCGAATTATACGCCTCGAACCAAGACATGAAATGAATTTGGAAAAGGACTAAATAGGAGAAAGGATTGTGAGGATAAAATCACTACTACTACTACGGTCTGATATCATTCACTCTCTTGAAACAATCAAATCCAATCTCTCAGATCCAGATTGTTAACTTAAAATTGGATAAATAAGAAACCAAGGCACTACAGGAGACGACCTACAGAAATGGTTAACCAGTAAGCCTTTGGCGCCAAATCCAACGGCTTCAGACTCCATATCGGCAAATCCCCCATCGCAGGCCATCCCGATTGAGGCTAGTACAGTGACTGCCAACTCCATTACCAACTTATACTTAAGATTATAAAGCCCCTGTATGTTGAAGCTACCATTTTTGAAAAGAGGACAGATGATAAATGAACTAACTTGCGGCACAACAGTTAGTGGGGGAAAGATGATGGGTTGGATTCCCGTGACGGCAAGAAAGAATCTCAGGTAAAATGAAATTTAAATAAAATATATTTAAATAATAATTTATATAATAAATATATTATATTATATAATATATAAATAAATTATTATTATTATATGTTAAAAGTTTTTTTAGGTTCGCAAGTTTAAATGAACGAATATATAAGGATTTGACTCGATTCCTTTAATAAGAGAGTCAAGTCCTCGAGTCAAATCTGAACTAGTTTAAGATGAATTGAATTCTAATTTTTAACGAGTTGAATCCGAACCGTTCCTAAATATGAACCATAGAGTTGGGGAAATTTTTCCTTAACCTTTTTATAAAATAATATTAATCCAACTTTCAATAAAAAATATCATAAATAAATTGCTTTTTGAAATTAGAGATGCTTTGGAAAGTCCACTTTTGAGAAGGCAATGATGTAGGTGCTTCTCCATTTGTGTCTTTTGATTGATCCAATGTCTTTTCCAATATTCAAAACAGAACAGAAACTTTGCCAGTACAAAATGTTCATAAGGTGTCTGTATTTGTTTTCTATTGATCATAGAGAGTATTTGCAGGTGAGAAATGAGGAGGATTTGGATGAAGACATTGTTGAGTCTGATATTGAGCTGGATAATTCTGATATTTATCTTCTGGAGTTGTAAAACCTTCTCAATATATAATCTATTCTTTCTTTATCATTTTCTTGCATATAAGAGATCCTGTTGGCAGGTGAAGCCAAATACACTGCAAAAAAAATTCGAGATTCGAGATTCAAAAAAGAATTCGAGACTTGAGATTTGAGATTCAAGAAGGAGAGATTCCATGACGAAGAGAAGAGAATCCGAGACGAAAGGAATTCGAGAGAGGGATTTCGAGACAGAAAAATATATATATAAAGAAAAACTCTATTGTGAGAAAAACTCACTCCTTTTGTACTCTAATCTTGAGAGAAGATCATTCTTGTACCTAAACTCTTCTATCTAGTAAAAATTTGCAGAGTGCCTCTACATAGAGATGTAGCCCTGATTGGGTGAACTTCGAAAACAAATATTTCTGTCATACTCGTTCTTTGTCTTCCTTGCTGTGAGTGATTCATTGCAGGTAGAAAAAATTCGCATAAGAGGATAGTTTCCTTACAACTGGTATTAGTGGCTAGGGTTGGCTAATTGAGAACATCGAGGGTTTCGGTGAAGCTCAATTGAAAGCAAACGGTATGGCAGATGATAAAATTAGTATCTACACGTTCGATGGGCAGGATTTCGGATGGTTCAAACTTCAAATCGAGGACTATCTCTATCTACCACTTGACGGTTGTAAACCTGAGATGGCAAGAGAGGACCCGAAAGCAGAATCTGAATGGAACGTCCTTGATCGAAAGGCACTAGGTGCTATTCATTTAGGATTAACGAAGAAGATAGGCTACCACATAGCCAAAGCAAAGACTGCAAAGGAAGCCATGGATATTCTTTCGAATATTTATGAGAAGCCATCTACATCAAATCAGGTCTTCTTGTTGAAGAAGTTGGTTAATATGAAGCTATCTGACAGGGGGTCTGTAGCAGAGCATATTAACAACTTTACATAGGTCACGAATTAGCTGGAATCCAAAGGCATAAAGTTGGATAAAAAGCTTCAGTCTTTAATGTTTTTGTGTTCCCTTCCAGAAAGCTATAACACTGCAGTGTAGGGTATTTCAAGCACCACGAAGGATGACTTGACTCTGGATGATGCTGTGAGTCGCATCATGGATGAAGAGACGAGAAGGAAAGCCTCAGGTGGAGATGATTCTTCATCATCCACATTTTCTACGATATTGGCGATGGAGAATCATGGATGAAGCAAGAGCAGAGGAAAATTCAGCAGGCGTGGAAGATCACAGTCAAGAGGAAGAAGGTCTGGTGCAAAAGATGAGTGTTGGTATTGCCATAAAACCGGACACCGTAGGTTTCAATGTGAAGCCTACAAGAAGAAGTTGCAAGATGAGAATCAAGGAGCAAATGTGGTCAGTGATGAATCAAGTTGCAGAGAGAACGATTTGCTAATTATGTCAGTGGAGATTTTGGACAAGTGGTCGTGGGAAACGGACACACATGCCCAATTGTCAGAAAAAGGACTGTGATTGTGAATGTCTCAAGTGGAGGACGCCTAGCCTTGCGTGAAACTAGAAATATACTAGAACTAAAGAAAAATCTCATTTCAACTAGTAAACTTGACCAAGAAGGTCTGGTAACAACCTTTGGATACGGAGAGTGGAAGATAACCTCAGGAGCAAGAGTAGTAGCAAAGGGAAAGGGTATAGGTACACTTTACTTTCTCTAGGGAGACAATATCAGTGATATGGTTGCAGCTACAATAACTACAGGAAATCTATCTACTCATTAACATCATCGGTTGGGACATCTTGGTGAAAAGGGTGTAAACCAGGTACACTCGAGAAAGCTACTTCCAGGATTGGAAAAGGTTGAGCTAGATTTTTGTTAGAGCTGCATCTATGGAAAACAGTAGGCATTCAGTTTTCAGTTGAATGGTCGACAAAATAAAAGTCAAAAGCTAGAGTTGCTTCACACTAATGTATGGGGACCAACTCAGGAGCTCTCTTATGGTGGTAAGAGATATTTTGTTATATTCATTGATGATGCAACAATGAAGACTTGGGTCTATGGACTCAAAGAAAAATCAGAAGTTTTTGGGGTGTTCAAAATGTGGAAAACCATGGTAGAAAAGGAAATAGGCCGTCAAGTTAAATGTCTGAAGTCAGACAATGGTGATGAATACACAAGTAAGGAATTTGCAGAATGCTTATGTCAGCAAGGCATACATGGGTTGAAGACTGTTCCTAGAACTCCTTAGGAGCATAGTGTTGCTGAGGGAATGAACAAGACCATTCTAGAACGTGTGAGATGCATCAGACTACATGCGGGTCTTCCACTACACTTGTGGGCTGCTGTAGTCGATACAACTGATTACCTTCTCAACATAAGCCCAACTAGTGTGTTGCATGGAGAAATACCACAAGAGAGATGGTCTGGAAAAAGGGTAAATTATTGCTATCTTAAGGTCTTTGGTTGCATTGCATATGCTTTGATTGACAGAAAGGATGGGAAGAAGCTTGATGCAAAGTCCCAAAAGTGTGTCTTTATTAGATATGGTGGCGATGAGTATGGTTACATACTTTGGGATAACGAGAATAACAAAGTCATTCGTAGCCGGAATGTGATATTCCATGAAGAAAAGGCGTACAGGGATTGTCAGACAGAGCATGGAGAAGCCAAAGAATCAAAATACATTGAGTTAGATACAGTGCCCATGAAGAGGACTCCAGCAAATCAGAGTGCATCTGAAGAAGAGGTTCAAGATGAACCTATTATTAGTGAGGAGCCAGTTCAAGAGGAACACAATGATTCAAAGCAGATAAACAACTTTGAAGAACCTGTTTTGAGGAGGTCCACACATGTGAGAAAGCAGAAAAAAATATTTGATCCATCATCAAATATTGTTTTGAGCTATGTCCTGTACACAGATTCGGGAGAACTGGAGACCTATGATGAGGCAAAGAAAGATACATCTCACTTGCAGTGGGAGCATGCCATGAAAGATGAGATGAGCTCGCTACTTCAGAACAAGACATGGGAGTTGACCAAGTTGCTAGCAGGAAAAAGGGCCTTATTAAACAAATGGGTATACAGGAACAAGAATGAAGCTAATGGGAGTATTAGACATAAGGCCAGACTTGTAGACAAAGGGTTTTTCTCAAAAGGAAGAGATTGACTACTCTGAAATTTTTTCACTAGTAGTGAAGATGACATCGATAAGAGTCTTGCTGAGCATTGTTGCAGTGGCAGACCTTCATCTGGAGCAGTTAGACATAAAAATAGCTATTTTACATGGTGACTTGGATGAAGAACTGTACATTGTACAACTTGAAGGTTTTGAGGTCAAAGATAAGGAGCACATGGTATGTCGCTCAAAGAAAAGTTTGTATGTTTCTTAAACTTTTATATCAGATTATTTACATTGCATTCATATACTTTCTTTAAGTTTCAATTATAATAAATCTCCTATTGCTTTGCTTTGTTGTTGTTATTTATTTATTTATTTATTTTGGGCTGAAATAACAACATATCTGGTATTGCTTTTAGGTGATCAAGAAGTGTTTTCGGATTTTGGAAAAAATTCTTTTGTTTTGTGCATGAGAATGCACATTGCTACTTGTGATGGCCATGGGCATAGAGTGATTTTGATGGGGATGTTAATTAGTTTCTTATAAGGCAGGTTGAACCTAATGCACTCAAAATTAAAGAGCACCGCTGCAAGTATGAACGTCTGTGTAAAGAAAAAGAGCTGAGAAAAAAAGAGCAGGAGAGAAAGCCCAGTGCAGAAGCCCAGGTATTTATCGTGAACAATTTTGCTTGTCCAAGTCTACTGGCCAAACTTTGCCTTTCTTTTTAATGTTTCTTTTGTTTTCACCCATTTTTTCCCCTTTCTAATAATGCAGAAGACAGAAGCTGTTTCGGAAGATGGTAAGCTTTCTTCTTTATCAGACTCTGTATTTTATTTAACAGAACTGCCTCCACATTGCATGATTGTATGTGTTTGTGCATTTAATACACATTAACTTCCTTGATATTTGTTGGCTGTTTTTCTCATCTCACAAGTGTAGGCATTTGGTTGTTTGTCGTAGATGCTTTGATCTATGTCTTCTATTTTTGTTGTGATGCTCTTGTGATTTTCTGCTTAAATACTTATTCTAGAATATGAATTCTGCATTTGCCATTGTTACCACGTGCTTTTCGTGTAAATGAGAACAATTATGCTTCACTGTTAGGAATCTTTGTAGTACCTAATACCTTGGACCTTCTTCCATTAGCAAGACCTTGATATGAAGTGTCAAACATGAGTTGCTTCTGAATGAATTTTTTTCCACCTTCACAAGGAAAGTAATTGGGGTTCGCTCCATGGCTGAATTAGAGTACAAACTGAATGCTGCTTCAAGGGCATCTCGCCTAGCAATTATGTACTTCACCGCGACACGGTGTGGGCTCAGTTGTTACCTCTCCCCTGTTTATACCAATTTGGCTGGCGAGCATCCAGCAGTAGCATTTTTGAAAATTGACATTGATGAGGGAAGGGAGGTTGCTCAAAGTTATTACGTTTGCAGCCCGCCAATATTTTTCTACATAAAAGATGGGAAGGAGGTTGACAGGATTGTTGGTGCTGACAAGAGTGCACTTGAAACAAAGATTGGCGTACATACTAGATAAGTAGAATAGAGATATATGTTGGATCATACTTTTCTTCTAACATGCTCGACTTTCTGGGATGCGTCGGTCTTTGCGACGCATCAACCAAAAATGCTTCTTTTTCATGCCGGAAAACTTCAAAGTTGCTCTTTTTGTTGAGATATAATGTGAATTCTGTAAGACTCAAAATCAAGTTCTTAATCCCCTAGATCGATGCACAAATGAAATAGGGACATACCTGATGTTGATTCCATCGTAAGATTGCGTAGCGGAAGCACAGATCTGAATTGCTGGAGACTTTTCTCCCTTCTGAGCCCTCTGTA
>JAOXNR010000030.1:19679520-19698457 GCA_028571225.1 Parsonsia alboflavescens
AGGTCTCCCTGATGAAGATGAAACGTTCTTGGATGAACGTTGGAACAGCATCATTGGAAGAAAAGAAGACTAGAGAAGCTGAGAAGATGTAGAAATTGAGAAGTCGATTGATGGTTTTGAAATCAAAATCACCCACCCAGCTTCTTAAATAGTGTAGAAAGCACGAGAGCCATGACTGTCAAAACTATCTCAGTAGACACGGTAAAAGGCGTATTGGGTGGTCGGCAGAGAGATCGCTTCTTCCGCCGCAGTTATGAACTGACGACTCATTTCATTCGGTACCAAAGACCAACGGCTAGCCTGTGAGTTTTTATAAGCCATATAAGTTATGATCGTCGGTTTATAATTATGTATTTTTTTATTTACTTTTTTCTATATTATTATTCTTATCTTTTCTTTTTTTTCTAATTAATATTATTAATTTGATAAAAATTATATATAGAACTATTTTGGAAAAAAATATTATTTTCATTTTAATAAAAAATGACATTTAATTATTTATAAATAATGATGGATAGAGTTTTTAAAAAAGAAAAGAAAATGAAAAAGAGTTTTTTTTTTTTCATCGAGGAGAAACGGGAGGAAAGAAAAGTTTTTTTTTTTTTTGCTAGAAAGGATAGAAAGATCATTAGTATTTTATATGAGCTTAAGTATCAATTTAGCTATTGAGCTTCTAATTGAATCAATTTAACCATTTTACTTTGAGGGAATGGTCAATTTTATTACTTAACTTATAATTTAAGCCTTTTTAAAAATTAATTTTACTAAAAGGTGAAATTATATTCACAATATTTTTATGACTATATTCTATTTGTGTCTCATTTTAACAAATCAAATCAAATCTTCTGACGATGTAAATGCAATTTTTAAAAACTACTTGTTTCTCCTATTTAACATAAATATTTCAGATATTTAAACGTAAACTATTCACAGAGATTTAGACTTCAAATTTGTTCGATTGAATGTGTATTTTCTTCATATATATATATATATATATATATAGTAATGTTAACGTGTGCTTGACCGTGTACACTAACAAGTGCAATAGTTAGTCAACTAACGATAAACTAAATTCTAAGAGGATAAACTAAATCCTAAAAAAATAAACTAAACCCTAAAAGGATAAAACTAAACCCTAAAAAGATAAACTAAACCCTAGTGATACTTGATTAAATTTTAATTAATTGTTTTTTTTAAAAAAAAGATAAAAACCGTTAAATTTGACCGTTAGTTTATTAACTACTGCACTCATTAGTATGCACGGTCAAACACATCTTAACATATATATATATATATATATATATTTATATATATATATATGGCTTTAACCTATTTGATTTCACTTGTTGAGGTCAAATTATGGTATAATCTCACAATGTTTTTTTTTCAATCATTATGATCTATCAATATTTTATGGACTGTCGTTATGATCCAAATTATTATTTTTTAATAAAAACATTAATCATAACTAGTCATTTATCGACATATGATAACATTTTAAGGAAAAATTTGTTATTATCATCCTTACTGCTCAAAATCAAATCAATCATTTAAAACATATAATATAATATAAATATATATATATATGCATTTGGATTAACAAATTCAAATAAATTAATTGGACAACCAAAATTTATTCAGAATCCTTGGGTTAGTTGGATTTTCAATAATAGGGATGAGATGAATAATTTTACTTTCGAAAAGTTATTTCCTACTAGAAAAATGGCCGGTTCCAAGAATTTTTTATTAAAAAAAATGATAATTGTGATTAAAATAGCTTTTCATAATATGTTAAGGAACTATAACGGTTGGAAAAAAAATTTTATACAATCATATTATAGTTTGGTTGAAATATATGGGATCAAATAGGGTTAAAAGCCCTATATTTATATATATATATATATAAACACAAATTTGTTCTAAAATCTTAATAATAACCTTTTTCAAATTTAAAAATTTATATCATGCACAACTTATGTGGAAAACATTTTTATACATATGTGCATATCAAGAGTTATAGTTGCAGGGAATCCAAATTTAATTATTATTTATAATAAAGTTATGAAATAATTAAAATGAAAAAAATATTTTCATTGACTTAGAATGGGTCGTTTTACGCCGAAACATTTAACTTAATTTAAAATGAACTTCAATAGTTAAATATTTTAAAATTAAATAATGAATAATAATAATAATAAAAACTTTGGAATATGGACCAGCCCAAATGAAGAACCTGATGCAAAAGACAAACTAAGGGCAAAAAAGCCCATTTGAGATTTCCACATTGAAAAGCCCAAGAAAGAAGTCTACTGAATTTTTATTTTATTTATTTTTTTACAGCACTAGTAATCTTCCCTTCAGTACGCAGTCCAAAAGGAGGGAATTTATCATTACGAAACTTTTTTGTGGGAGGAAATTTTCCCTCCATTTCTATCTCGTTCCTTCGATTCTTCATTGCATTCTTTCATTCCATAATTTAATTTTTCAATCCCGTTTTCTGATTTCATACAGATAAAGCACGAATTTATGCTTGTCTTTCAATTTGCTTCCATAGAATTTTGTTTTTTCTTATTCAATTTATGATGCAAATAAGATGAACAATTGTTCAGATTCTTCCCATCAACTTCAAGCCCCAAAACGCCATTTTTATAATCTTTCTTCTTATCCCGAGAAAAAACCCAGAACCAATACTCTCAATACGGCTTCTGTTTTCATAAAACCAATTGGGCTTCCTCTAGTTTGCAAATATACACATTCACGGTGCAAATCCTTCCACCTAGAACCCTATAAACCATACACAATCGGCCGGGGTATTTTAAATTGTGATTTTTTGTTTAATGACAATAGAGTTAGTAAAACCCATTGTCAAATTCTGTTTGATTCTTCCAGTAAGAAAATATATTTGTCTGATGGATTGTTTTTCAGTTTTGTTGACTGTGATTGCTCTTCCGAGTTTAGGGTTTCATTGAATGGAGTTTTCGTCAATGGGCTTAGGATTGGGACCGGGGAAATTGTGGGAATGTGTGTCGGGGATGAGGTTTTGCTCGTTTGTGCAGATGAAAGTGTCTCCAATAGGGGGATACGGATAGGGTTTACTGTGGAAAGAATTGTTTTTGTAGAGGATATTGATTATAGGAATGTACATAAATATGGTAAAGATAGTGTATCTGATAATTACGTGATTGGTAGATCAGAAAAGGAGAAATTTGATGCTAAAGCGGGTTTCTTATTGGGCATGTGTAGAGAGATATTATGCAGTAATGATCCCATAAGAGTTATCAGGAAAAGTGTCAACTCTGATAAAGAAAATAATTCCAAATGTTGTAGGAAAAACAGGAGGAGAAAACTTTCTCCAACGTTAACAAGTAATATTGACATTACATCAAGGTTTGAAGATCACTTCCACAGGAAAGAGGTCCCTAGCAATACAGGTTTAGCAAATTCTATGGAGTTTGTTGCTGGTTCCTGTAAAGAGAATGCAATACCTTCTCCGAGGAACAATGAGTCCTCTGATGGAAATGGAAAAATGGTGCAACAACTAAAAAGTTCTTCTACCCAACGCGTGAATGGCATCACTGAAAATACCATGTCTGAGGAAGGTATTATAAGGAGGGAGGAGATTTCTTTATGTGGAAAACCTCTGCCAGTTCATCAGAAAAATAATGGTGGTGGTGTTCCAGCACCAAGAAGGAAGTTCTATTTGAACAGGCTTCACTATATGGACCATGGTTCTTTGGAATATGAGAATGTTGTCTCACTACCAGAACTTTTTTATCCCATTGAAAGTCTTGTACGGGTATTTATTGCAACATTCACTAGTGATATATCATGGTTAGTTTAAATTCTTTTCTTGCTCTACTTTGTTGTACTCCTCGGTTATAATGCTTGGTTTTTCCTAAAAGCTACAAAGAAAGTAGAAAAAATAATGTTTAGCTGTCTAATAGTGTTTCACATGGTGTATGTTTTTGCCATTTATTTTATGTATGTTCATCACTGGGGGACTATAATTTTGGAGAACATATTTATAAAAAATATACTTTAGCACTTATTCTTGTTAGCCTATTTTTTATTGCATATGTTTGTGTGTGGAGGTTCCTATCCCATTGTGAGATCCCTTCCCATCTACCCATAACGATTGCTTGCCACAATGCTGAAAGATGTTGGAGTTCATGTGCTGATAAAAGGACTTCGATTCCTTACTCCCATTACCCAGAGTTAGTTGTAGTGTAAGTTTTTCATGTTCTGTCTTGCTTTTATCAGAAATCTATGACATAGTTGGATACCGGTTGAAGCGTCAGCCTGAGTATGATGTGGTAAATTTGTTATAATAGGTATCCTCCATTTCCTGAAGTTATAGCTTTTGGGAATGATCGTAAAAGGTCAGGTGTGGCTTGTCATCATCCAAAATTATTTGTGCTGCAGCGAGAAGACAGCCTCCGGATTGTGATAACTTCAGCAAATTTGGTGGAAAGACAGGTGTTTTTTTTGCTCATCACTTTTAGTTTTGACTTATGATGTACAATTGCGGGAAAAACATAGCTCTCCCCAACATTAGGCTTCCAGCCTTCCTCTTTATGCAAGAACTTTCCATTGTAACTGCTTTACTTGTTAGAATATATATTTAAAATGACATTCTTAATAGCATGGGAATTGCTAGCCCAGATTATATTTTGCAGAAATCAATGCCACTAATTTGTGCTTAAATTATTATTAAAACTTAAAAGTAGTATTCTCTGAACATTCTTAGGGAAATTATGAGGTTTTTTGCCAATTAATGTGAATGTAGTCCTTTTCCAGCAAGAAACTCTTCAATGGGAAAAACAAGATAATGTTCATGGAGAGTGCCAACTCAAGTCTAATCTCAGTATAAGATAGGAAAAAGGTTTTAGTTGAGCTCCATTCCGTCTGTCAAATAATTCTGCAATTATTCAACTTTTGGGGAAAACATGAACTGGGACAGGGAGTCTACCCCATTTACCAGCCGAAGGGGAACAATTAGCTGAGACTTTATCTATATTGGATGCAATCATTATTCTTGTCTTCATGAGGTTGGAGAGACTACCAATCAAATTCTTTTTGATTTATTGAGTCTTCATATACTAATTACCTTATTTTGTATAATATTAATCTAGTGAAATCAAATACTATTGAAAAACTGAAGTATGCTTTAACACATTTTCAACAATCTCAATGCTATTTGGTTTGATCCTTGGGTCTCTATCTCTAATTTCTGTCACTGTTATTTTGAGTTTTCTTGGGTTATATCATGTTGTAATGACTTTGTCTCATTCTGACTAATTTTTTGTTACATATCTGCAGTGGCTTAATGTAACTAATACGGTCTGGTGGCAAGATTTTCCTCAACTGAGTTCCCCTGACTATTTATCACTTTTCCTGCAATCATCTTTTGGGGAAAGCAATGAAGATTCAAAATCTGATTTCGCTGCTCAACTAGCTGGATTTATGGCTTCTTTATTGGCTGGTGTACCTAGTCAGGCCCATTGGATTCTGGAATTGTCCAAGTATAACTTTTCAGGGGCTCTTGCATATCTCATTACTTCTGTACCTGGGATATACTCACCAATAAGTCCCTATATTTCAGACTCAAAATATTTTCTGTCTGTGAGTAGTTATTTTATTCTTTTGAGTATATCCGATTTCATGCTTCATTGGAAGGCTGATTTGTGCTTCATCAGTACAAATTTTTTTTTCCTTTTTTGTATTGTTTCATAAAAATGCACTTTCCATTATCTAGGACCTGCTGAGGACCTGTCTGTTTTACACATGTACACTTTTTTTTTTTGTTAGTTCAATTTTTTAGAAGCCCACTGGGGGGAAAGAGAAGGTTAATAGGGAAAGGCAATGCTTACCGAAGTCTCAACTCATAACCTACTACTTGAATAACAGCTTGCCTACCACTAGGACTATCTGTTTTTGACAATGTACACTCAGTTCAATTTTGTTTTACTGGTCTAGGCAAAAACACTACTCTCACTGTAAATATGGGAAGTATAAGAGTTGCTTCTGTTCTTTGGTAACTTTGTTATTTGGAAGTTATTTCTGGCATCCTTTGCTTGAACTTTGGGGCATAAGTTAACTTTTGTGAATTCTTATAGCTGCGTGATTTACACAAGTTTCGATATTTCTTTGTTCCTAAGCTCGCTGTTTCCTTAGCTCGCTTCATCTTCATTGTCAAAGATGACTTATGTATCTTTTGATGAAGCTATATTTTGTGAAATTTATTGGCAGAGCTCAAGATATGTTACCTAGGTTAAGCAATGCAAGTTAATGCTTTAATTTACTAACTTGCTCCTATTATAGGTTAATCAATGCATTCCAAAGTCCAATGTTGCAAAGTTGTTGGGTTCTGTTGAAGCATCGATTGTTGGTCTAAGTTACCTCTTTCGTACTTCAGCAGATTCAAGCGGTGCAAAGCTAAAGAAACTAGCTTCTTTTCTTGAGAAGTGCTGTGGCAATCTATATGGGATGTCAGAGGTCCTTTTAAGGCGAGAAATGAATGTACGAGCTGATTCAAATGCTGTGAGCATTCTTCTTCCCAAACCAGAGGAGTTTCCTCTGGAAGGTATGTCACACCTTTGGATGCGTGGTGTCTTTGAAGTCTGAATCGTGTGTCTTCACATATTTTTATTAAAATTGATGTCATTCAGGATTAAATAAGAATCAGTAGAATCTGAACTAATGTTCAAAGTTATGAAGTGAAAATAATTGTTTAGTGCTAACCCATGTAATTTTATCATGGATTTTGATTGATGACGTGTGAAGCTAGTTTCTTTCTCTTTCTTTTCATTTATTATAATAATTATATTTTTGTATTTATTTGTTTATCAAGTTTGTAGTGGATGTTGTCAGCAAAGTCAGTTAATCTAGGCAGTTTAAGTTCTAACCTTTTCTAATATTATTTGATTTAAATGTGTGAACTAGATTGTGTACAACTTGGATTTCTACCAAGAAATGTTGCAAAATGGGTGGCTCCACTATCTGATAGTGGTCTTTTTGCATTTTCTGCCTATGTTCATCCAAAGGAAGTCCTCAGAGCTGCCTTAGAAGGAAACAATAACAAAGTGCAGTTGATTCTCTATGTGTCACAGGTATACCATTGAAACAGCTCCTTTGGTTGATTCCTACTTTGTTAGTTGGTCTTTTAAGCATATCAATAGCTGAAGATTTATTTTTATCCTTTTCAGGGTCCTTCCTTTTCAGAACTTTCAAAAGCCATAAGAACAGATCATGCTTCTGCGGTGTGCTCACTGATTGCATCAATTCAGAGATGTGTAGGGCTATGGCGTCTTCAAGAGGTACTTGCACTAGATGTGGTTGAGTTCTCTTTGTCTGGTTAGCAATAGCCATCATTAGAAAGATTGTTGTGGTGCTATAAAATAGACCATATATTCATATATTCTCTGTTGAATAATTGCTGGAAGAGGGCTGATTCATTTGCAAGGTTCTATATTCTATGGACTTTTGATCAGGGGCAGAGTTATTAATTGAAACTATTATTTGAAATATTTGTGCTATATCGGGGCACAATTGTTGTTTCTGGATTGTTATAAAAACTCAGAATATATCTTGTTTTCTTTTCTGACCTCCATGTACATATGCTTACCATAGATAGATGCATATACGCAAACAAGCACAGAGGGGATGCACATACACTGCTTCTATATACATAATACATATATAAATGTATGTACATGATGTGTTTGCATATAAGTGAACAATTAAAATTTAAATAGCCCTTGCTGTAGTTCTCTTGAAGCTTGTACAAATAATAATGAGCAATTGGCAAAAATTTCCAATGACATGGTGATATTTGTTTCCTTATTAGCTTTTTAAGGTTGTATAGTGTAAATCGTGTGAGTTGAACTCTACATGCAAAAATTGATTTGCAAACTGGTGCTTAGATGCAACTTTGGCCTTTTGCATCATACATCTGTAGCCTAACCTTTTCTGTTTAATCTCCTTATCCGCAGGTTTTGAGTCACTATAATTGGCCTGAACACTTGGAAAAGGATTTTGTTTTTGGTGAGTGTTTCTGTAGATTACTGAATCATGATATCTGATTTTTCCATCTCTATTTCACAATATCCACATTTTGTCAATACTTCAGGTTCATCCTCTGTCGGATCTGTTGATGCACGATTTTTAGCTGCATTTGCAGCTGCAGCTGGAAAGAGATCAGTGCAGCTATCTGAATCTGAGGAATCAGATCCAGAAGTAAGGAGTTCGAGATTGATTATTTTCAGTCATTGAGTTCTAATTGTACCATTTTGAAATGGTAGTTCATATTGTTTAATTCTGACAGTGGGGATGCTGGAGTGCAAGTCAAGAATTAAGAAAACCATCAATCAGAATAGTTTATCCAACCATTGAGAGGGTGAAAAATGCAAGTTGTGGCATATTAGCGTCAAAATATCTATTGTGCTTCTCACAGGTAAGTCAATATTAACTGTTGATAAGTTACAAATATGGTTAACGAGTCAATATTAATCTAATTTTGGCTTGGTGAAAAGGATGAAATTCAATGAATATGCTACAAGGAATATGATCTGTGAGGGAGCTAACACAAACCTTATTTTTACAGAAAACATGGCAAAGATTGAAAAGTATAGGCATACTTCATGATGCCATTCCTCATCCTAATGAGAGAATTGGGTTCCCAATGCATGTGAAGGTAATTATTATCCATCTGATAAAAAACTTTCTCGATAAATGTCTCTATTGGTCATTGTGGATTGTTTTGTTCTCCTGATAAGGATGAACAACAAACTGTATGTGTAAGCAGGTGGCGTCTAGACAGTTTCGGTACAAGAAAGATGCTTCTTTTGGTTGGGTATACTCTGGATCTCACAACTTCAGTGCAGCAGCGTGGGGTCATCCGCTATCAAATAAACCTGACAGCAATGCTAATATGAGAAATAGTACTGTTTTAGGTTCAAGGCTTCATGTCTGTAACTATGAGCTTGGTATCATTTTCACTGTTCCCCCACCAGATACTAGAGGCTCTGAGGATGGAAAGTGCATAGACTTAGATGATATACCTTTACCCTTTGTTATGCCTGCACCAAAATACAGGCCCATGGACAGACCAGCTACTCCGCAGGCAATGAGGGAAGCCTTGGTTGAGCTTGCTAATCTAGAGAAGGAGATTTATGCTTCAATGATTACGGGAGAGCATCCAGCTGAGGAAGAGCCGGATGAGGAAGAGGGAGTGTTGGAGGCTTCAGATTATGTTGCCCGGGAGAAGGAAGATGAGAAAGCCTATGCTGATGAACTCTGGGTCCAGGTTGATTAATCTGAGAGCAGTTGAAAATCACAAGAAACATCGCTGGAGATGAATAGATTTCTTCAACTCTTTGCAAAAAAACTATATGGGCAGCATTATATGAAATTTCAAGGTGAAAAAATGGATTGGGCCCTCCTAGATGTACTGTTGTGCTCTAAAGTTGTACTGTTACATAGATGATGATGATGATGATTCTTAATCTTGGACAGGCAATGTCGTAAATGTGAAAATTCCTCATGTAAAATGTGCAGACATCCTCCTTCAAATGTGGGAATAAAACGTGATGTTTGTTCAAATGGCTTTTCCTTGGCAGTGATGTCTTCCAACCACATTTTGTCTTTTGCAGATCATCAAAATTTGCAGCCTGACTTTGTCAAATATGTTCCCATGGACGGCCAGAGCCAGAATGCTTGAAACAGAGACCAGTTGCTTATAAGATGATGATGATGGTTCATGAAAACTGATATCGTTTTTGCTTGGCCCCTCATCTGAGTCATTGACCAAAAGATTCCTGAAACCAAAGAAGAAAGATCCAATTTGTTATTATTCCTAACCATTTATTTATTTGCCATCAGACCCAATCACGTACCTGCCAGAATTAATATTCCCTCGGTTCAATTAAATATTTTATTTTGATTTATATAAATTTTAAAAAAATTAATTTACTTAGTTTGTTTTAAAATGCAAGTACTTTAAATTATTCTTTATCTTTTCCCATTAACCATATATCCCTTAGAGGGTATTAATTATCTAGTAAGTTATTTTGAAATGGAATGGAGGAAGTAACTAATTTTGAAATGAAATATTTATTTTTTAATAATTCAAAATAGAATTACTAACTTTCAATTCCCGATGGAATAATAACCAAAGTTTCAAAAAAGTTGTGAAATAGCCCCATCTCCAAAAAAGGAAAATCATGGAAAACGTTGGCGGATGAAGTTGCAGCGTGTGAATCTGTACAATCATACTATATATATATATATTTTTTTTTGCTTTTTTTGTTATTAGATGGTTTTTTTTTGGTCTTTTATACACTTATTTTGATTTTGGAGATAATGACATTTTTTTAATATAAATTTCAAATATATTCAGAATAAATAAACTTTTCTCTCTTTAAATTAATTGCTCCTTATGTTTATCTCTCTTATTATATTCACAATAAGCTAGAGTTATCAAATAAAGAAAAATAATTGTTAATCCATCATTTAAATAGCCTCTGTTTTTTTTTTTTGGTAATTAATAACCTCATATTTTCATACAATATAAAATGAGCTAAACTAATATATTCTTTATTTTATTTTTTGGGGATTGGGGAGCGCTGTTACTGCAGTTAGCAAGAGACGAACCCATATCTTTGACGACAGATACCAAGCGAGTTTATAATTGAACAACCCCACTCAGTTTTATTAATTTATAGACAAGGAAAAATAAAAATTGGATGCCCATAGCCATAGGTCGGTCAGTCCCACTCCAGAAGAAAATCAGAAAACAAACAAGGAAGCAAGGAAGGAAGTTCCGGTTCCGGCCAATCCCAAGGCCAAAGGCAATTCTTTGCGTGGGCGTCTCCATTCCAATTGACAATTAGTTTGCGTGTTGCAATTCACTTGGAGCGCAGCTCGGCAGACCTTTGATTTTGGAGATTTGAGGTTTCCTCCCAACTCAACCAAAGCATGTGTTTTTGCGTTATGCAAAAAGCTTCCTTTTCTTTGACTCTATAGAAAGTCATCCAAATGCTACTTCATTTCGTTAATATTTGCTAGTTATTCGTTATTCTAATGCTTAGTTGGATTTTTCTTTGCTCGTTCAGACTCTTCCTTCACAAAAATCTTCCAAACAAACCTCTCACCATCACCATTCACCACCCGATCCCCTTCCTTCGCCGAGATTATATACCCAATTCTATCGTGTACTCCTCCATCAACCCCACCTTTTTCTTCCCTCCAAAAATCTCCATTTTCTGTACATATTTACATATATGCTAAAGCATTATACAAGGTGACCGGAAGTCCCCCAAATTTTCTTGTTCTTCAGCTTCTTGCTTCTTGTTGTGCTATTTTTTAATTCTTTTTCGGTTGTAATTTAAGTGGGTTTTGATGGAATTATCTTGTTCAGCCTCACCGGTGTCAGTTCATTCTTATATGAATCTTCTTCTTCCACAGCCTCACCGGCGCGTTTCTCTCCACAACCATCGGAGATGCCGGAAAGTTGTTTCTTACCTACCAAACTGCCCTTCTTCTGTTAACTCTGCTTCTACTAGTTGTAGCTCCTCGGCTTCATCCTCTTCTTCCTATTTTGGAGTTTCACATTCTAACAGGCTTCAAACTTCTCCACGTCCAAGATCAAAACCAAATCGATCGTTCTATATTGCCTCTGGTGTGTTTGAGAAATTTACCGAGAGGGCAATAAAGGCTGTGATGTATTCACAAAGGGAGGCCAAAGCTTTGCGTAATGATATGGTCTTTACGCAGCATCTGCTGCTAGGACTGATCGCCGAGGATCGTGGCGCTGTTGGATTTTTGGGCTCTGGAATTACAATTGAAATGGCTCGTCAGGCTGTTCTTACTATATGGAATGATGACGAAAACAGTGATGGAAAAGTTGAGGATGGAGGGGAGTCCGTGACATCAGCTACGGATGTGCCATTTTCTATTAGCACCAAGCGTGTCTTTGAGGCCGCAGTTGAATATTCGAGGACTATGGGATATAATTTTATTGCTCCAGAACATATTGCAATAGGATTGTTCACTGTTGATGATGGGAGTGTTAGCCGTGTGCTTAGAAGGTACCTTGACAACATGAATTTCAGTTTATATAGACGTGTGAATATCTTTCTTGATTTTGGTTCTCAGTATTGAACTATACCACATAGCTTGACAATAAGTGGTTCTTGCCCTAATAAATGAATGGTTTTGGTATGGTTAGAAATCTAAAGATTGGAAAAGAAAAAGCAGTGAAGTCAGCTAGTATGCCTCTCCTCTGGGTGATGATCATACTTCTGAATCTAAATGAAGTCGTAATATCATACAATTATCATCAGTTGAGCAAAAGTCAAAACCATGACAAGTCATGTAAAGCGGTTTTGTATTATCCCTTTTTTAGTAGAAAAAAATACAGTTGATTTATCAAGGTTCTTGGTAACATTTGTGATTTGGAATTGAACAATTAAGGGAAAAAATAAAAATAAACTATTTGAGCATAAAGGATCTATAATAGAGCTGTTTTTGAAGGATACAGTGTAAGAGATTACTGTAGCAATCTTCCGAGACTGTCCTGCATTTCAATGCTTTTGAAGGTTGCATAATATTCTTCTATTGTACTTGTGTTACCAGAATTAGGTCCATTTATTAATTGTTGTCATTGATATTAATTTATTATGTCACAAGTGTGGTCATTGGTGTAAAGATGCACAAAAGTGGTATCCTGCATTGCATACTTTTATCTTACATGTTGTCCCAGATTCGTGCGTTCATGTTGAAATTTACTGTTATTGGATCCAAAGTTACATGTTCAATGCATACATAGAATTTACTAATTTGATTTCAGATTAGGGGCAAATGTAAATCACTTGGCAGCAGTTGCAATCTCCCGTCTAGAAGGGGAGCTTGCGAAGGATGGCCGAGAACCACCAACTGCCCTCAAACGATCTCGTGAAAAATCCTCTACTGGGAAAGCAACCCTACCTACATCCTTTGAGAAATCTGAAGCAAAGAGTAAGTATTTCTCCTTTTCCAGTATCTTGCTTCCTAAAACTGCAGAAGAACAAAAAGGAAAAAAAAAAAGAAAGAGAAGAAAATTCATTAGAAGTTTATCCTTTTGTCAGAAGAAACTGCTCTGGACCAGTTTTGTATGGACCTTACTGCTCGGGCTAGTGAAGGCCGCATTGATCCTGTTATTGGGCGAGATTCTGAAGTCCAGAGAATTATTCAGATACTCTGCAGACGAACCAAGAACAATCCTATACTTCTTGGTGAAGCGGGGGTTGGCAAAACGGCAATTGCTGAAGGGCTTGCAATAAATATTTCTGAGGGGAATGTTCCCTTTGCTCTGCAGGTAGGATTCTCTGCTTGCATGTAACTGATCTATGTTTGTATTCTTCTCCGAATCATTTCAGGCTTTTGCTTCTTTAATGGTTAGATGTAAATTTTCTTTTTATAAGGTAGCTGTATTTCAACTTGATTACTGCTCTTCTTTTTGAACAGAGAAAGCGCATAATGTCCTTAGATATAGGTCTATTAATCGCAGGCGCAAAGGAAAGAGGTGAATTGGAAGGGCGTGTTACAACATTAATCAAGGAGATCAAGAAGTCAGGTGTGTCCATCTTTCTGTAACTTCTTGTTGTCCAGGAAGTTATTCAGCATAACTTAACTTGTAGTCACAGCATTGCAGGCAACGTGATTGTCTTTATTGATGAAGTACACACACTTATTGGCTCTGGCACAGTTGGACGTGGGAATAAGGGTTCTGGTCTTGATATTGCCAATCTTTTGAAGCCACCACTAGGACGAGGGGAGTTACAAGTATGATTTCTAATTCTGTGCTTGAGAAGTGCTAATAATTTTATATTGTAATATTGTTTACAAGTGAGTCTGGGATTGTTGACATGCTGCTACTATTAGTGTTAAAACACTGAGATATTTGCCATTTGGGGGCCAAGATTGTTGAACACCAGCTTTGTGCTGCTCCATGGCATTTCAGGCGACTGTCATGCTAAGATTCAATTAATGCTGCTTACTACAATTAATCTTTGTGCTGAAATGCCTTATCTTTTAACATTCAATTACTCTTTCTTACTACAACAAATTAGTTGAGTTTAACTTGGTGAAGTTTCAATTTTTTTGGAACTAATATTGAAAAAATTCTTTGTATCAGTTTTCTCAGAGTTTGTGTGATGTGAGGCTTGGGCTTTATTCTGGATTTTGTCTTCTCTAATATAATTATATGTTACAGTGTATCGCTTCTACAACTTTGGATGAATACAGATTACATTTTGAGAATGACAAAGCATTAGCGAGAAGGTTCCAGCCTGTCTTAATTAATGAACCTAGCCAGGTGTTGATCTGAGTAATTGAAACTATTCAATGCATTTTTTGGTCTCTTCTTGCTAATCTCGGGAATTTTATATTCGTAGGAGGATGCAGTTCGGATTTTGTTGGGTTTACAAGGGAAGTATGAATCCTATCATAAATGCAGATACACATTGGAGGCCATCAATGCGGCTGTGTATCTGTCAGCAAGATACATTACCGATAGGTATCTTCCTGATAAAGCTATTGATCTAATTGATGAGGCAGGAAGTAGAGCTCGTATGGAAGAACACAAGAGGAGAAAGGAACAGCAAACTTCTATACTTTCTAAATCTTCAAGTGATTATTGGCAGGAAATTAGAGCTGTTCAAACCATGCATGAAGAGGTAATGACATTGATCTGTGTGGCCTTGAGACAAATATACACTGTCACTATAGATAATCTAATTTTGTAAATCCAATGTCTTCTTTAATAGGTCTTGGCAAATAGGCTAGGACAAAAGGATGATGCTTTGGACAAGGAAGATGGCAGCAGCCTCACTGCAGAACCCACTTTACCTTCCATGCCTATAGACAATGAGTAAGATTTTCCCTCGTGAGAAAATAGAGAGTTACTTCATTGCTGTAGTGGTTTCTTACTAAATTCAGTATATTCTTCTTTAATTTTGACCTTTTTAATTCAGGCCCACAGTGGTTGGACCTGAGGAAATAGCAGCAGTGGCTTCTCTTTGGTCAGGCATTCCTGTGCAGAAGCTTACAGAGGATGACAGAAAGCTTCTAGTGGAGCTTTATGAACAGCTTAGGAAAAGGGTGATTGGACAAGAGGAGGCTGTGATTGCTATTTCTCGTGCTATTAAGAGATCTCGGGTTGGCCTGAAGGACCCTAAAAGACCAATTGCAGCAATGCTTTTCTGTGGCCCTACAGGAGTTGGAAAAACTGAACTGATTAAAGCTTTGGCAGCATGCTATTTTGGTTCGGTAAGTATTTCAGCTAATTATTTCCCTCGTGTCTTTTCACTGGAAAATGGTTTCAGTTCCTACATTTTTAAAAAGAGTTCAACTGTTTCACACTTTTTTTCCAATTCTTATTGTTGCTGTTGCTGTTGCTGTTATTATTATTAGTACTAGTATTTTATTTGTTCATTTTTTTGTGCTCAGCATGTTTCTTGTACTTGTGCTTATCACTGTGTTCTTAGGCTTTGCACTTTAACTAGTGCTTTGCACACTGTCTAAAATATCGAGGATTCTCAATCAAATCCTTAACTTGACAAAAGTTCCAATGCAGTCCTTGAGTTTTGGAAAAGATCATCATTTCAGTTCTTTTGCCTTAAATTTTCCTCTAATTCTTTAAATGATTACAGTTTTTAATACATTTCTCTTTCTTTTTTGGTGAAAAATCATCTTTTTGATCTTTCTATCTAAATTCAAATTCACTCAAAAAATGGAGATTTTTTCTAAAATGAAGGCCTTAATTGAGACTCTGAAATCACAAGGACCTTGATTGAAATTTTTTTCCAACTTTGGGGGACGTACTCACCTTTCACTCTTACTTTTAAGTTGTCTAGATGGAGCAAGATCAGTTGGAGAACTTCTGAACCCTAAAGTTTATGAAAATAGAAGAATAGATAAAGATGGTTTCCCCTTTGAACTCATTTAATCATTTTCTTTTTAGTTTCATACTTGCTCAGCTTCTAGGTCGAGTTTTAAGATGTGTTCTTTATCTGATGCATAATGAAGCTTCCATAAGTGGGTAAGCAATTGATCTTCAGTTCGTGTTAGCGTCCCTTTTTAATCTTAGGTATCTTGAGTTCAAAGGCATGGAACTATTTATGTAGTTCTTGTTTGTTTTCTATATCACTTGAAGTTCTCGAGGGGGAAACAAGATTAGATTGGGAAGCTTTGCCACAGTTGAAATTCTTTAATACCACTGGTTTCAGGGTCTATGCAAAGGATATGTTACTTACAATGGCATAATATTTGCCCATAATCTCATTCAACTGGGGGTTGAAGAAAATACTTAGCAGTGGTATTATAGATTTAGAGGGATTTTATTTTCTCCATAGCGTGACATAACTTTATGCTGTCACGAGTGTTTCATTGATTATTAAATTGAAGTTTGCATTTTACATGTCAGATTAATTCCACTCATTATGGTTTTTGTTCTCTTTGTTAGGAAACTGCCATGCTAAGGTTGGACATGAGCGAATACATGGAAAGGCATACTGTGAGTAAGTTGATTGGGTCTCCCCCAGGTTATGTAGGCTATGGAGAAGGAGGCACTCTAACTGAAGCTATTAGAAAAAGGCCTTTCACAGTAGTGCTTCTTGATGAGATTGAGAAAGCACATCCGGATATTTTCAATATTCTTCTCCAATTGTTTGAAGATGGTCATCTCACTGATTCTCAGGTTTCTTATTCTGCCTGATATAAGAGATTTGGAATTTATGGGTAGCCAAAAATTAGACTTATTCATGGACAATTTATGAATTTGTTGTTAACTTTCTTTCCTCCCTAACTCTTTGATATTTGGTTCATTAGGGTCGAAGAGTATCATTTAAGAATGCATTGATAGTGATGACTTCTAATGTTGGCTCCACGGCCATTGCAAAGGGAAGACAAAACTCCATTGGTTTCTTGCTTTCTGACAACGAATCTGCCACATATGCTGGATTGAAGGCATTGGTGATGGAACAGTTAAAGGCTTATTTTCGCCCAGAATTACTGAACAGAATAGATGAAGTTGTTGTGTTCCGTCCCCTTGAAAAGCCTCAGGTTTGTCTCTAAAAACTGGAGTCATATCTTAGTCCTGCTTTGTAAAACAAAACCAGCGTCATCAGACTTTCTATTTTTATCTTTGCAAGAACTGATTAGAACAATCACATCAATCTTTTCTGTTCAGATGCTTGAGATATTGAATCTGATGCTTCATGAAGTGAAAGAAAGGCTCTCCTCCCTTGGAATTGGCCTGGAGGTCTCTGAAGCCCTTAAGGATCTCATATGCCAGCAGGGATATGACCGGACTTATGGTGCTCGGCCCCTTAGAAGGGCAGTTACTCTTATGATTGAAAATCCCTTGAGTGAATCCATACTTTCTGAAGATTGCAAAGCAGGGGATGTTGCTGTGGTTGACTTGGATAACTCAGGAAACCCTGTGGTAACCAACCAATCAAATAAGAAAATCCATTTATCTGATACAACCTCAATCTTGTAAATAATTGTTTCCTGTTATAGAAATTTTGTGTAGTGTACATGAAAGTGATAGTATATAGTATTGACAAAGAAAAAGAACGTCTGTAATCATTCTTTGGACCAGTAATTATCAAAGGTCCACAAACCATAATGGATACACTATTCCCATATTTGCACTTGTTTTCTGGCAAGGAGATTGGCCAAATACAAATTCAGCGTTCTTTAATTTCCGGTCTGACTAATACATTAGTTAATAGGCCTGACATGGTATCCCAAAATCCAATCTCTTCACATTACATGAAAATTGAGATGGATGTAATATCAAATCCAGAAAATAGTACAATTCAGGAATGGAACAAGCTAGGAACAGTTCACAATGATCCTCTAGCAAAACTTCCTTAGAAATCGACATTAATAATACATGGGAGACAATAATGCCTTCACTACAGGTTAGGTAAATCTCATTTAGGTATCTAGGAAAATCTGTGTGCAATATGAGATAAGAAACAAACAACTTCAAGTAAACTATTCTATGAGATAATGATTGGAACTCTTCTTAGTTTTCTGGGTGCTTGGAGGTGAATAACCAATCTCTACTCCTGAAAGTATACAATTGAAATGGGAAAAAGAATTAGTCCTGAAACTGCAAACTTTATAAAAACATAGGGTATAAAAAAGGTGTATAAACATAGTTCAAGGACAAACACATAGAAGAGAAAAGATTATTCAAATATATTCAAATTATTCAACAAACTGGATGAGAGATGTTGAGAACGGGTTACCAGCTGGTTATTTGAGCCTTTACCTTCTGCTAAGAAGATTCTACAAATTGTGTGTTAAGATGGATCATAACTTAAGGGAAAAGCAAGCACATCCATCAAACACTAATGCCATGCTCATGACTGTTCCAGCTATAACTGAAGGATTAATAAATGAACACTAGGTGCCAATTTCTGCTATACTGTTTCTTCAGAAAAATTATTCTTTATCAACAACAAACACCAATTTTCTAGAGCCAAAAATCAATGCAGCAGGGGTAAATTGGCGAGTATAAAGGAGAAACAAATAAACAAATGCCCATAAGAAAACAAATGAACCCTCATATCAGCATCATGATTAGTACCTGTTCCATTTCTTCAGAACCATCATTCTTTTGTTCAGGTTCAGTATCTCTTGATTCATCATTGGTTTCCCTCACATCATCAGTAACCATTTTGTCTTCTTTGGCATTTTCAGCTGCAGCTTCATTATCACCTATGTTTAGATCTGCAGGAAGCTGTCCAGTTCTTAGTGCCTGCACAAGTGATAATCACTGGATTATTAGCTGATATGCAAGGCAGATGAGTAGGTAGAAGTAAATACAAATTTACTGGGTTTTTTTTTTTGGGGGGGGGGGGGGGGGGGGGGGGGGGGGGGGGGG
>JAOXNR010000030.1:19708148-19729881 GCA_028571225.1 Parsonsia alboflavescens
ATGGGAAGAAACGGAAATCGGGAGGAAGGTGAAATAAATTGCACTGAAAATTGTGTCGAATTTGGTGAAATTCGATCCATCCGTTTCACCAATCCGTCAAAAAGTTAACACACGCACACAGTGCTGTGTGCGTTGCAGCGCACAGCATCAAAATATAGCTGTCAATTGGCTGGTATATCCTTATACGATTTTATACTGATACCGTTTTTATAGCGGGTCCGATATATCCATTTTTCATACTCGGATCTATTTTGAATCTGAATAATATACAGTAAATGTGATTTTAGGCATGTTTAGATTCGAATCCAATATTATATATTTTATGTTTAACATTTTTTTCTAACATACACATTTTTTTAAAACAAATATAATATCTTTCATACACACATAATGTAAATATTTTTATTCTTATTTTAGCTTTAGTTTTTTTTTTTATTTGGCTATAAAATTTTATGGGAAAATAGCTTAAAATGCAAGTGAACTATTTATAATTCACTCATAATATCCATAAAATAATTAATTTAAGTATCTTTATTTCTACCCCACCACCACACCCTTGATGGAATTAGGCTACTTTGTTTCACGTGATAGACGTGTGCTTATTGTTCAAGGATAAAATAGTTTTTCTAAGTCTCTTCCCTAAAAAAAATAACTAAAATCGACCCGTATGAAGTCAGTTGGTTAAGATCTCATTTAAAAGGATTATTCCATAAATCCACCCATTTTATTTATTTTTTTTTTTTTGAATATGATATTTAATTTCAAACTTCTTAAAATAATAATATTGACTGATACCTTAATTTAACATAAGAAATCGATCAATGTTTCTACCTTTTTGGCGGATCTATGTTAACTTCGTCGATACCCTCATTTTATTATTATTATTATTTTTTTTTGAAAACTTATCCAAAACGATATCGTTTCACCCCAACGTTTCCAAATTAAAAAACGTTAACTAATCTATCTTTGGCACACACAGCAATGTGTGTGACTTCGCACATAATAGTCGAACTGTATAAATAAATATATATCTATATATATATATTTATACAGTTTCTGTGTGTGCGCTGTCGTATTATGCGAATGGGGCTGAAACGATGCCATTTCGAGCAGCAGTTTTTTTTTTTCGGTAGCAAAACAACGTGGTTTCAGCATCATATTATTTAGTAAATATTTAACAGGTACATAAACTCTACAATTTTACGATTTGGGTTTATAAAACCTCGAATGAGTTTAAATACCTTGGTGCATGGAGAGTGTGTATCGATTTCAACAGTCTGAATAAAGTAATACTAAAGAAGCCGTTTCCATTACCACGGATTGATCAGATGGTGGATGACATAGCTGGATACTCACTTCTTTGATTCCTTGATACACATAAGGGATATCATCAGATTCAGATGACAAAAGAAGATTGGGACAAAACTTCCTTTCGCACACCAACAAGCCTATATTGTTACATGAAAATGCCTTTCGGCTTGAAGAATGTTGGGGCCAACTTCCAAGACATGATTAATCTCATGTTTGCTAATCAGATAGGCCGAAACATAGAAGCCTACATTGATGATATCCTAGTGAAGTCAAATAAACTGGTCGATATATTAGCTAATTTGGAGAATCATTTATAATGACGAGCAACATGGTTTAAAGCTGAATCCACAAAAGTGTTCCTTCGAAACTGAAGCAGGAAAAATTTTTGAATTTATGACTTTAAATTGTGGTATTGAGGCAAATCCAACAAAAATCAAAGCAATAATGGACATGAAGCCACCATCAACATAGAAAGAACTACAGGGGCTCATAGGCCGAATAACTGCCCTCAATAGATTTCGGCCCAATCAAGAGAGAAAGTAATGTCTTTTTACCAGATACTCAAAAAACTTAAGCCTTTCATTTAGAATAAAGAATGTCAACATACTTTCGAATAATTAAAAATACATTTGGCGTCACCACTTACATTAGTGGCCCCTTACATTGGACGAAGTTTTATTTTTATACATGGTCATTTCATATTCGGCCATTAGCTCAGCCTTATAAGCCGAACTTGGCCCACCCATCAAGCTGATATATTACAGAGGCCATATTTTGCAGGGAGCCGAATCCTGATATTCATATTTAGAAAAACATGATCTATCCCTTATTATGACCGCAAGGAAACTGAAACCATATTTTCAATCTCACACAATTAAAGTTCTGACAAACGCTCATATTAAGAATATATTACACGAGCCAGATATGGCTAGTCGATTGATGAAATGGGAAATCGAACTTTCGGAGTTCGATATTCAATTCAGCCCATGCAAAGCTGTAAAAGCATAGGTATTGGTAGATTTCTTAGTAGAATACACAACAAATCGAATAGATGATAACATTTCGATATCATAGGATTCTACTTAGGAAAATTGCTAGCAGTTGTATGTAGACGGGTCAGCAACCGAAAAGAATAAAGGGGCAAGCTTTGTCCTAATCTCCCCTAAAGGTACCAAATTTCCTTATGCCCCGAAATACAGTTTTCAACTCAGCAATAATGAATCCAAATATGAAGCCCTTTTAGCTGGCCTAAGGGCAGTCGAATCTTTACATGTTGACAATTTATTGGTTCAAATTGACACTCAGGTAGTTGTTGCACAAATGAATAGAGAATATGAAACACTTGAAGAAAATATGAAAAAATACATGGTCGAATCACTCAGGCTTTTAAGATTTTTCAAATACATCAAGATAGAATACATTCCAAGAAAGAATAACACAATGGCCTTTACCTTATCCAAGATAATGGCAGGTGATCACATTGATGGTATGTGGATCGAACCTTTGAATAAGAAATCCATTGACAATGGAGATATTCTTATTATTAATGTTGATAAAGGTTGAATGACACCATTCATATAATATATTCATGAAGGAATATTACCTCCAGATCCAGCTGAAGAAAACAATATAAAAACAAAGGCCTCACGGTACGTCCTTATCAAATACCACTTATATCGGCAAGCATTCTCTTGGCCGTTACTTAAGTGTGTTTTGGCAGATGAAGGAAACAACATCTTTCGAGAAGTTCAAGAAGGTGTTTGTGGTGCACACATCAGTTCTAGTAGCCTTACGAAAAAAATAATGAGACCTGGATATTTCTGGATAGGTATGGAAGCCGACGCGACAAATTTGGTGAAGTATTGTCAACAATGCCAAATCTATGATAATTTACATCACGTGCCGACATCTGAACTACACTCTTTGAGCAATCTCATTCCTTTCTGCCAGTGGGGCATGGATTTGGTCGGTCCATTCCCAAAGGTTTCAAGAGGTCAAGAATATTTAATAGTTATAGGGGATCACTTTACAAAATGGGTAGAAGTTAAGCAGTTAGCATCAATCATAGATAGAAAAGTGGAAGATTTCTTTTATGAAGATGTCATCACACATTTTGGCATATCAAGAATCTTGATAACTGATAATGGAACTCAATTCAAAGAGTAAGAGGTTCAAGAATTTTGCGAAGAGTTACAAATTGAACATCTTTTTGCTTTTGTTGGCTACCCCCAGACAAATGGTCTCACAGAAGTAACTAATAGAATCATTCTTCAAGGATTGAAGAAATGGTTAGATCAAGCTAAAACAAAGTGGGTAGATGAATTACCCAATGTGTTATGGTCATATAGAACAAAGCCGAACTCTAGAACGAAGGAATCACCGTTCCACCTATATTTAGGTACGATACATTAGACCCAGTAGAAATTAGTAGTCCTTCAATGCAGTTGAAATATTTTGATGTTGAATCCAACAATTCAAAGTTAGCTAAAAATCTCAATCTCTTGGAACATACTAAGACAACGGTTAAAAAAACATTATACAAAAGACAGTTAACCGCATACTTAAACAAGAAGGTAACACCAACACCTATTCGACTAGGTGAAATGGTACTTTGGAAAAATGAAATTAGCAGACAAGACTAAAAAAAAAGCTTGATTCCACCAGGGAGGGACCATACATAGTTGATAAAGATAACAAAAACAATAGTTATCTGATCAAAGATATGGATGGCCAACATATCGCTCATTTTTAGAATGCACAAAATCTAGGAAAGTTTTATCCTTGATGTATTTCTTTTTCTATTTAACTTTCTTTAGTGTGTTTTTATTCAGTATATTACAATCAATAAAGTGCTCCATATTCATTATAAACTTAGCAAGCTATATTATTACATTCTATAAATGTGATAAGATACAAACACAGTCAATTTTCAAAGGCTTTTACGCCAATACTTGACAAGATTTTTGGCCGATACATAAAAATGCTTCTATGATGATGCCTTCAAAAGGTTCTTACATTGATATGTCAAAAGATTTCCGAGGCAACACATCCAAAAAGACCTTTATGATAATACAAGTTAAAAGACTAACACTTATAAAAATTTAAGGGATTTCAAACATATACTTCAGAAACGTCTATTATTCCGATGTTTCATTACAAAACAAATCAAAAAGCCTAAAAAGGCCGATATCATGGATATTATTAAATTCGATCAATTTAACTGCCCTCTTGAAATACATCAAGTAAAAGGGACAAATACAAATAAATTGGGAAGGTTAAGCTTGCTTATACCTATCTGCAAAAGAAGCCCTCGTTTTTGAGATCACAGTCTCCTTTAATGTAGTCGCAGAGGCTTGATTTTACATCTGCAAGACCAACATCACCCTCCACACTCGAAATGACTTCTACATTTTCAACACCTTGAGCAGTATTGACCACCTCATCGTCAATACCCTCCAAATTGTCATCCCCATTCTCTCCTTCAAAATTTTCAATGAAAGTTCCAAAATCACGTAATTCTTCTATCTCCTTTTCCCCCTCAGAATCAGGTCCTGGTGACAGAAACCTCTTACCAGCCTCTCGAAGTGAAAAGTCATCTTCCCACGAATACTTTGTTTCCATAAGCAAAGTATCAATATACTCTTGAATCTCTTCAGGGAAGTTAAAATCTGGATTTTGTGCATGGATAGCACTAGCACATGCTTCATAAACTGATATAAGGCAAACCTCTGTTGCATGTTCTTACATTGGTTCGACTTAAAGAAAGCATCCAAGACAGTTTTTTCTACCTTGGGATTCAGACATCCATGTCCATCTTCATAACGCCAAATAAGCAGTTCCTTATCTTTTTAAAAAGTTCGACAAGACCTTTTTTGGCTCTTAAAAAGGTATTTTTTCCCTTCAGAAGAACATTTTTCTTTTTCAACCTAGCCAATACCTTTTTATTAGCAGTGTCGAAAGTTTTAACTTTGGCTGATAATTAGCCACAGCAACAGTCAATTTACATAATCCTTGTTCAAGTACAAGTCTTTTCTTCTAAGTTTCGGTGGCTTTTGTAGTGGTTGATTTAGCTATTTCCATCTCTTCTTGTGCACGTTCAGTAAGTTCCCAAATGTTACTCAGGGAATTTAAATATTTTAAATACAATACGTCAACAACATTTAAATAAAAGCATTTCATTTGGACACTAAAATACCTGAACATTGTAAAGCAAAGAATTAACCATTACCGAAACCATTGATGACTCTTGCATTCTTAAAACTTCTCTAGGAGGAAAAGCATCAACAGCTAATTGGGAACTTTTCTCCACTGAATTAACCCGATCATTCACCTTTAATTCCCAAAGGAAAATACAAGGCCAATTCATTAACATTTTCTTCAGAAATTTCTTGTTCAACCACATTATCCTTTATTTAAGGATCCAGTGGCACCTCATCAACATTTCATTTTTCCAATTTCGAAGCTTTAACAAGTCTTCATCTTAGACTCTCTTGATTGAACAACTGATTTCTTCCTAGAGGTCTTGCTCGAAGCATCTTTCATAAATGAACCAACAACCTCAACAACAGTCTTACTTTTCTTAGATACTTCAAAGCTCACCCGATACTTCAGCAAGATCTTTTTCGTTTCCTATAACCCAATAAACACCCCAACAACTAGTTTCAAAAGCATAACAAATATTTCTAGATATTGCAGTTACTATCAAATTATAAGAGTCAAAAGAAGTATCGAAAACACTAAATTCCTTACGTTTATGAGCTGCACGATTTTGATTCATCATCTTTATCAAACTCATCCCTACAAAGTACAAAGTAGAAAAATTATCATTATTAACAAATAGGAAACTATATATAGATACCAAAAAAGGAGAAATTAAAATACATACTCTGTTTCCTCACGCTGGTTCATAACCCACAATATTAGCTTGTTCCAGTATATGTTTCGGCCTGTTTTCCGAGATGGCCAAACTATGTTTAAAGGAACTTAATTGGTAAAAATCGTTTCCAACTTTAGTCTTGTTTTTCAATTTACTATCTCCAGAGGGTTCATTATTCAACATTTTCCTTTCGTTCCATCCCATTTCAATTCGCATACCCTTAAACTCAGGATTATAGATGACGAAGAATTCCTTCTTCCATCCATGCCTCCTAGTAGTACAGGACACAATGTTACCTAACCTTGAACGTTAGATACTATAAAAAAAATCCCCTTCATTTGGCATTATTATATTTTTGTAAAAGCATAAAGCATTCTCGCCACAATTCTAAACTGCAGTGAAGCCCAAGAGCTCTAATGAAAGCAACCGTAGACCTAATTACATTAGGCACCAACTAACTCAAAGGTAATTTAAAAAATCGACAGGTATCCGATGCAGGGGAAACAACAATCCAGCTTTAAATTGAGCTACAAAACAAACAATAGCCCCTTTCGGGGTAGATACATCCTATCATTTTCCTCATGTTGCTTTAATTCACTATATTCAAGAATATCATATTTCTCTCTGATTTCATCTAAATTTAGAATTTTTGCTGATTCTTTTTCGTATTCTAGTAATCCACCATTGTCACCTTCATCAAAAGCCACCCTAGATGTATCGGTTGTGTGCATAACAACATTTTGTTTTGGCTTAGGGTATAGTCTGGTCAGTTTTGGATATTCCTCATCCATATAAGGAAAATCATAATTTACCTAATATAACTAGGTATTCCATTCACTAAATCCCTTTCTCCTATTCAAATAAACTCCTTCGAATCATCCTCAATCATAACACCCTTACCCCTCTCCCTTATGGTCAACAATCTAGAAACAAGAAATCAAATACAAGCCATAAAAAGAATAGCCAAATACCTGCACAATTAGAGTGATGATCAAGAATGATCAGAAATGCAATACAAAAGGGAAAAAGGTACACATACCCGAAATTTGCAAAGACACCGGAGAAATACTTCAAATCACAGTACAAATGAGATTTGAAAGGGAAAAAAAAAAAGGATTGAAATTCAAGAGAGAATAAATTTTTCTTTTCTCTCTGACAAACCCTAGTGTATTCGGTCTAGAGGTGTCAATTAAGGTTGGTCTGATCGAACCCGGCCCCAGTCCCAAAAGGTTAGGGCATTTTAAGAGCTTGGACGGATCGACCCCATTTTCTAAAGAACTTGGATCGATTGACCCCATTTTCTGAAGGGCCATCAAAACCCTAGCCCAGCCCCAACCCCACAAGGGTTGGACCAGGCTAGCCCTTTTTTTTTTAAACAAAACAATTCAATTTTCAATAAATAATTTGAATAAATTTTTCATATTCACAGAAATGGTCCAGCATAAAACTGCTCGGGTTTCGTCAATGGCTACATTCAATTTATCATCTTCCACACATCCCAATTCTTCCTTTCTTGTATTCTCCAATCTGCCTTCCCAAGTTAACCCAACAGTTTCCTTTTATCCAGTCCCCAAATCTTCATTTATATTCCCCTCCATATCCCTCAGACCTGCTATAATAAGAATCGAATCCAAGACCAAAGGCCGTTGTTCCTCTGGCGTTGTTTCTGCTCTCAAAAAGCTCTCCGATGTCGATTTAGTAGTCGTACCTCTGGAAGATAATTCAATTGCCAGATTATTTCCTTCGGATTCTAGTGTTTACGCTGTCTAAGACTCCACTGGGCATCTTCAATTCATAATCATCTCTCGGAACGTTGCTGGTAATGTTGGGACTGTGAAGAAGAAAAGAAATAGTGCAGCCGCAGCGGTGCTATGAGCCTGTGATAGTGACAGTGAGTGATTGTGAGTGTCTGTGTTACCGCCGTTTGTGTCGTGACTTGTGAGTTGTAAGTCTTGTGTTGTGTTTGATAGCTAGTGACTTGTTTGTGAGAATTTTATATAAATATATATATATATTTTTTTTTTTTTTTTTTTAATATCTATGGTCCTAAAGGTCAACCCAGCTCCGCCTTCTCTCAGCCCTCGTTGGCCCTTGGCCCTTAAGGATTGGGCTAAAAAGCCCTTGATGTTATTGGGATCAAGTTTTTTAAACCCAACCATCCAAAATTGTGGGGTAGGCCTCAATTACCCAATCCCAATTGACACCTTTAATTCAGTCATAGAAATGGGAGAATAAATAGAGAACGAGTAGGTGAGGAAGACAAAGTGAAAACTATTGGTAAATATTCAAATTTTTACCTAGGCATGTGATAGAAGTCCTGGTACACTTCTTTTCATATAAACCCGTTTCACGCACACTGGAGCCACCGACATTATTTATTTTTAAAAAAAAAGACAATTACACCACATCAGTTAATATTTCATCAATTTACACTTCCACACATCTCGCTCCATACACATACAAATACTACCCCACAACGATATTTATATTTCTTTTTAACGAATTTAATGGTTATAGACGTTAAATTTATTTATTTATTAAAAATACTTATAATGTATAAATACACTAATTCGTTCTATGTGTTATTTATTTAATTTTTGGGGATGCTTATAATATATAATTACACTGAATTCCTTTTATATTTATTTATTGGGGATGCCTATAGTGTATAATTATACTAAAATTCCCTTTGTATCTATTTACTTATTTTTTGGAGACGCTTATAGTGTATAAATATACTAATCTTATTTAGTTTATGTTTATTAGTACAATATTTAATAGAAGGGCTTTTCGTCAAAATGGTCTGACGTGTTTGGGTCAAAATATTATTGGATCCATTTTTTTTCCAGCCATTAATGTCTCATATCAATTTACGAACAACCATTAAAGTCTCATATCAATTTACAAGCAACTATTAAGGTTTACACCACCTAATTCCAACCATTTTCACAGTAACACCGGTCACATGACAAATTTGTGAGAAGTTTTTAAGAGTAAAATCGTCCTTACACTTTAATCTTAAAACAAAAATATAACAAAATAATCTATTTACTTAAACAAGGGCGATTTTGCTACAATTTTTTTTTTTAAAAGATTAAAGTATAAAAACGATTTTACCACTAAATATTTCTCACAAGTTTGTCATGTGACAGATGCCGCCATGAAAATTGCCAGAATTGGGTGGTGTGGATATTAATAGCTACCCGTAATTTGATATGTGACCTTAATGGCTGGAAAAAATATATATAAGAGATCCAACAATATTTTTGCCCAAATATGTGAGATCATTTTGACGAAAAGCCCTTTAATAGAACAAGGATTTGCAATTTGCAATAAAACTAGGACTCTAATACCAATCATTGAACACAAACAACTTAATTGTCTTTAAAGGATTCACAATAAGGATGAGTAAGGATCTTCTTTCTTTCTCTCTCTTCTTGACTTAGCAGCATAACATTTTTTCTTTCAATATCTAATTTTGACATCGGAGCAGGATATTGAGACTAATCGAAGTCCGACCTAACCCTATTGTCAAAATTCCGACTACATCAGTGGGACTAAGACATTTCAAATTCGAATGGGAGACCATTATTTTTGTATGTGATATTGTCAATATCACATCATGTGGCAGATCAAAATTTTGTTATCACCCTCTAGCAAAAGTCGAGCCACTAGTAAATAAATAAAATATTTAAAATTTATTACTTTAGGAAATTCATATCCAAATTTGATTTATAATGAAAACAAATTACAACGGTAACAAGAGTAAATAACATGGAATTCCAGATATGGAGAATATTTTCTTTTACTTAAGAGTAGTTCACATCCTACCAATCATTTTTAATAGCATTATTCATAAATGTAACATTATAATTTGACATTAAAAGGTCTATACATATTATTTATTTTTGTGTTTTGATCATCAATATATTGTGCGTTCAAAATTATTATTTTTTCCAAATTAAAAGTTCTATTCCTTTTCTCCGGCCACAAAAAGGAAAAAAAATCTAAAAGGGAAAAACTCAAGAGAAAATGTGTCATAAATATGCAATTCATCATATATTAAATTCAATTAAATTGTATTCAATGTAATTTAATTACATTCCATTTTATTATTCATTTATTTATCCATACATCCAATGAATTAAGTCAAATATTCATGCAATTCAAGATTTATTTAATCTAATCAAATGAATAATAATCATTACTAAATATATTAACTGACTTGTCTAATAAATAAAATTTCTAAAACTCAATTGACATTTAAAAATTATATATTAAAAAATAATTATTTATTCATCACATTACTCCTTATATCCTAACATATTATTAAATTTAATTTTGCCAACAACATAACTTGTTAATATGTATTGAAAACGTGTCTAAGTTCAATTAATTCAATAGGTTCATCACAAGATAAATCTTATCTTATAATACATGTTGCCTTTATAACATGAACCTATATATTTTTAAACATATATGCTTTACCTGTTCATTTTGAATTGATAAAAGACTAATAAATTTATTATTAGACTCATTCGAAATTATCACTTTATTATTCTCATTAATGATTAGATTTTTGGATTGATAAATCTAAATTATTAAATTAAGAAGGTGGTTAATATAACTTTATATTAAAAGTCTATTTTATGATACCATTTGCCTATGTATTTTGTGTATATGTTATATACTCTCTGATGCATCCTTTGAGGTTTTTCTGCAAGAGTTAAGAATCTAAAAGTAATGTATTTGTTCAATTAAAGTGCTAAAATTCTCTGTCAATCTATTTATAAAATTAGAATATGAAGGATTATCGAGGATAATGTCGATAAAATTAACAAATTCCATAAATACCTATAATTTTAAACAAAATCTGGAGCTTAAAGCCACCAATGGAGGGAGGAGTACATAAAAATTTCCTAAGGGAAAGGGCAAGAGTGACTTTTTCCTTTTTTCCTCTCTTTTTTTTTTAAAGCTCAACTTCCGGTACATAAAAATGAAAAGATATTTTATATTTATATATTATTATTATTTTTCCATTATAAATACTCCCAAGACAAGGTGGGAGTTAATTCAGGGAAATGGCGGATAATACTAGAACAAATTCTTCTCCTGAATCCTACAATATTTGATATCTCTTCCATGTTCTTCTCTTACTTCCTTTAGTAGTACACTCCAAGAATCCCAAAAGCTTCTGCTTCTGGTGGTTTGGTGGTAGTACTCTCATCTCCCATTATTGCTTGAAAAGGGAAAGTCTTACTTATTCTTTTTCTTTGAGCTCAAATGGCTGTTGCAATGGCTTCTTCTGGTACTACTCTGGGCCTCTGCTCCAATTTGAAGGTAATTGAGAAGCAACCTGCCGCAAGAGTTGCTCCTTTCATATGCTCTTTTGGTTCGGATCCAGTTCACGGCTTCTGCATTTTCTCCAAGAAAAGGTTTGTGCCGAGTTCTTGAATATGTACATTGAGTTCTTTTATTGGTTTCTGTGAAATTGATTTCTTTAGATTTGGGCTAGTTCATGAACTCAGTTTTTATTTCCTTATTCGCAATCATTAAATCAATTGGGACTTGGACCTGATTTCTGAATATTGTTTTCATTCAGGCTCTTGTATTAATTCGTCGCATCAAGTTTGAATTTTTGTGATTAGTCTTCTGATAACCTATTTTCGGGGTCTTCGGAGTATATTCTTTATTGGGTACATGTTTATGCCTTTCAACTTGGTTTTAGTATCAGCTTTGAGTTAATGATGCTCTGGGAAATTCTTAATTTATCCCACCCAGGTTCCTCCTATGCCTGTAAATCCTGAAAAGCAATTGCTTCAGTTGATCTTCTTCCTTCATAAAAGAAGCTAAACTATCTATATCTCGTAGTCCAGATATTCTCTGTTTTTTTGGCACGGGATATACCCTTCTCAGACTAACGGGACACCATTTTCAGATTGCTGACATCAACCAGAATTGTTTTGCGAGCATCCCAAGCTACAGCTGTGGAGGTATAACACAGTATTGCTTGAATTGTTCTTTTAGAAATTTGCGAGTTGTGAGTTACTGATTGTTTGTGAAATTTGAGTATCAGGATGAAAGTTCGAAGGAGACTGATGAAGTTCCAATACCCAAGGTTATAATAGACCAGGATTCTGATCCGGATGCTACTATTGTGGAGATCACCTTTGGGGATCGCCTTGGGGCTCTTCTTGACACGGTATGTTACTGTCTCTCTCTATATATGATTGCCCACCTTTTACTTTTAGGACTCTGATTTCCCCCTATTTGGCAGATCATCTAAGTTCTAACTCTTCTATGGTGCTTTGATGTTGTAACTTTTTGTCATAGTTGTATGATTGATGGGAAATGCATTTCAGATGACTGCACTTAAAAACCTTGGACTGAATGTTAGCAAGGCAAACGTCTATCTTGATTCATCTGGGAAACACAATAAGTTTGCCATCACTAAAGTGTAAGTTCTGGTGAAATGTGTCCTCTTTAAGCAACTGCACTTGTGCTTATGGCCTATATGGATTTTTTTTTTCCCTTTTTCTTTTGAAGCTGATCTGGTAAATCCTTTTTGTATACATTTCATCTATATAGCATTTATTGATGAATTTTTCTCAGTCATTTTGTTTATAATCTCTGGTTGATAAATCCATGGGACAGTCTTCTTGTGTCTTAAGAGACATTTTGTGCACATATTCAGTTCAGACATTCAGACCACACACTTCCTTAATCTTTTTCCCATTCTTGCCCTTCACATAGGCATAGACAGCCATCTAAATTTATGAATTCATGTGTTCACCTTTTTGTCGACCCTTAACTGTGATCTCTTGCTTGCAAGAAGTAGAACTGCTGCGGCAGTGTAGGAAGACAAGTTATTGCACTCAAACCTCTTTGCCAAAGAGTCTGATTTTAATTAAAAATGAGATAGAAATATCTCATGTGATATCTGTGACCTTTTTGCTTGTATTTTATATTTTGTATCCTTTGGCATGTAGGATTAGCAGTTTGTAGAACAAAGAATTTGTATTGCTTCTAAATAGCTGTTACTTGTTTAAAGTTCTACAGGAAGGAAAGTTGATGACCCTGAGTTGCTTGAGACGATTCGTTTGACAATTATCAACAATATGCTTCAATATCATCCAGTAATCCAACAATGTTCATTAAATTCTTATTAGACAATCTTGTAAACCTTTGCATTTCTAATTGCTAAAATATATTTTATTGGCAATCCAGGAATCCAGTGTGCAGTTGGCAATGGGGGCTGCCTTTGGTGTTACACCACCAAGTGAACAGGTCCTTTACTCTTTTCTTTCAAGTTTTCCTTTCTGCATATTCTTATCTTCCTCCTGGGATGTGTGTGGATATGACTGAGAGTGCATCCTACAAGATATCACTTCCATTGTGCTTGTTAATGGTACAAAAATTGTACTTTTACTATCATGGTGAATTCAGGTTGATGTGGATATTGCAACACATATCCGTGTCTATGATGATGGGCCTGATCGAAGGTACTACACATTCCCATTTGTTTCTGGATTACAGAAAGAATTAAAGTGCAAGAGTGAAAAAATTGCCATTTGGGACAAAATCAAAATGTCTTTGCCGTTCCTGCACGTGAAAATGCTATACTAAGTATATAAATGACCAGCAGAGTAAATCATTTCATGATTCTTCATTACTTTATTGCAGCTTACTCTACGTAGAAACAGCTGATCGCCCTGGGTTACTCGTGGATCTTGTAAAGATTATCACTGACATAAACATTGCAGTTGAATCTGGGGAGTTTGATACAGAGGTAACAACTAAAAACTAGTTACCCTAAGTAGCTCCCAGTTCCTCATCTGATCACTAAAATCATCTGAAAATGATCTTGTTCTGATATTCAGGGGTTATTGGCTAAGGCTAAGTTCCATGTCAGTTATAAGGGTAAAGCCATCATCAAACCCCTTCAACAGGTAAATCTCTGGTTTATGGCTTCAGCTCCTCAACTCTAAAAGAAAATAGACAAATTGCAACTTCTGAACCGTTGAATATTGCAGGTTCTTGCAAATAGCTTACGGTACTTTTTGAGGCGACCAACAACTGAGGAAGCCAGTTTTTGATACACTACAGAATATAAACAAAAATGCAGGGGGGGAACTATCATTGGTTAAATCTGGCTCTTTGAAGTGAAATCCATGCCAGAAGTCACTGATTATTACAGTGATGATCACCATCAAATTCCAAATATATGCATTCAATGACATTTGTGAAATTTACAAGGCTACTCTAGAAAACTGTTATACACTGTATGCCTCTATTATCGATCTGTAGTAGAACCACCATTTTTCCTGCTGAGTACAGAGATGCAAATAATGGACTATAGAAGAACACAAAAAAGAATCAGTGCCCATTACACCATATTCAGCTACATCACTTGGGTTCCTCCATGCCCTAAATATTCACAGAAAGAATTTTTCCTAGATTGCAATCCCGAGTCAAGAAATTCTCAATATTTTTACTAAGTACTGTCAAAATCCTTACAATAAAAATGCAGAAATCATTGGTGTTTGGCTCTGCTAGAAAATGTCTTTTTCATCTTTTTTTTTTTGCACGTTTAAGGGTGAGAAAGACAAATGTAGACGTGTTTCTTTTGCCTTTTGTGAATTGGAAGATGCCAAATGCTATTCCTTTTGTCCACATTTTGGATGCCTCGTGGTATTATGGAGGCAATAAATTCCCGGGAATCAAAGTCGAGAAACTGTTTCTGGGAGTCGGCTTACTGCTGAAGTTCCATTATGGGGCAACGGTCTCAACCACCCAGGAACCGGAAAGAGGATAAGGATAATAGGCATCCATTGATCCACCTCCATCCGGGCTCATGGAAACCGATCCTTTATGAATGTTTTAATGGATCGCCTGTTCTGCATCTCTGCCATTGGATCTTATCTTCTTTCTATCGCGAAAGGTTTTCCTATCTTTTATCAGGGTTGAAAATTCGGCTTTTAGCCATTAGCCAAGCCCGGGCCCCCACCACTTTTTTTTGCCCATATATTAGGGAAAATTCATAGGACAAAAAAGTGATGGGCTGCAACATCTAAAAGAATGAGGTAGCCAATAACTGGGATTTCCCCGTTGGACCATCTAACCCTATCTACTGACGAGTGTGAACTTTTATCTGTTTTTTTTTTTTTTTTTTTTTGAGGGAGATAAAGAAAAACTTTTGAATATTATTCTGAGTTATTCAAAATTGACTGTTTCATTTTTATTTTGATAAATTTCAAGAAATGAATTTAAATTAATAAGATTTTAGTTTAACCATGACAATTTGTATTAGAATTTTAATTAAGTCAAAAAGATGAGAAATTCAATTTCAAACATCTAAAGATAAAAATATTGACATTAAGAGTAAGATATAAATAATAAAAAAATTCACTTGATTAATTTACTTATTCAAACTCAATACATTTTTTTATATATAAAAAAATTACTTGAGCCTAACTTAAGGGTAAAGGATTACTCAATTCCATATCAACAACAATTTTATCCATAGAAACAGTCGACATGGAATCCTCAACATATCACTCACGTCCAAAATTGGACACCTAGAAGGTGAAATTCACACAAATATGGAGGCCAACATAAGCAAACAAACATAAGACTCTCATACCATATTAAAAATAAATTTGAGTTTAACTCAATCCTAAAAATTAGATGAAAAAAGAAAAAAAAAAGGCCTTATCTATTGTTGAGGCATGGATAACCAATCATCCAAATGTCTGTGCTTGAATTGAACAAGCAAGTTCCATGCTTCTTTGGTTAGTCTGGTGGCATGCTACCTCAAGGTTCAATCCAAAACCATGACAAAAGTAAGAGATAGAAAAATGGGGGGAAAAAAATATTATTTTAGTGTTTTCCTCGGGAAGCTAAATTATCATTTTAAATATAAAAAATATTAATTCTTGAGTCCTATAACTATGGAACCAACACCATTCCCATTCGCAACACCATCCCAAACTACACTACGCAATCTGTTCTTTGGAGAAGGGAAGGTACCTAAAATGGCAACTTCAGCCGGAAGAGGAGCACAAACCGTGAACTCTATCTATTTCAAGTAAGCTCTTTTCTTTTCTTTTTTCTATTTTAAGAATTTTGGGTTTTTAAAATAATATAAATAGTATTGATCCTGTGTCAAAATTTTCAAGTTGCTTATGATATCTTCGTGGGTAAAGACTTGATATTTCATCTATTACTATTTATAAGTCATTTAAATTAACTTTTTTTTTATCACTAAATACAAGTCATTGTTATTAATTTATTACGTAGTTTACTCATTTTTAACTATATTATCCTTATCTCTTTTCTTTTCCCGAAATGATATTGTTAGTTTGATTAAAATCATAACTATGCAGCATTTAAAAATATCTATATATATTATCTTAATTTTAATAAAATGACAATTGATGACTTATAAATAGTATCGACAATATTTTTCATTTAAGGTCTAAAGGAAACAATTTTGTCTTATTTGACTGATTTTTGTTAGGTTTTCCTTCCCCCAACAAGTTCACCATCAATCAAAACAAAAAAAGGTTTGGATCTTTTAGTATATAAATTGGGTTACTCTATGGATAAAAATCTTCCACGTAACTTTTGTTTATTTTTTAAAATCATTTTATAAACTCTTGGAATAATTAAATCTTTTAAGACACTTGTTAAATTTTTTTGTTTTTTTTTTTTGTTATAAAACGTAAAACAAATGTATACAAAAAGATCTTCATCAAGAAAATCACAATTCTAAAAGCCTGTTGGAAGTATTTAATCAAGTTTGAACCATACATATAATGAAAATCTGCCCAACAAAAAAGTTCTTTTCATATTTTCTTAAGTTAAAAGAAATTTCAGAAGAAACATGAAAGTCATGAATGAGTCCCCCAATGAGTGACAATTATTTAAAGGACCACACATTGGATATTGGACACAAATTTGAGGATCTTATTTTCACAAGCACCGAAAACATTGTACTATACAAGTGTAGGTCAAAAAGAACATGCTTATATTTAATTATAGTTATTGTATATTTTAAAATTCAATCTTTCATTTTTTGAAAATTTTGGTTTTTAACATTTTTTTTTTTGACCTTTTATCCTTAAAGAATTTTGATAGGATATTTTGATTCTTTCAATTGGATTTCAAAAAATATATATATAAAAAAAAAACACCGTATTTTGAAATCAACGATGATCTAACCAAAATTAAAAGGGTATTATTATCAGTTGGAATGACTTATATTTAGTGATGAGCTAGTTTTCTTTATCACTAAGTATAATTCATTATTGTTAGTTTACGAGATATTTTACTGATTTTTTTTTACCATGTTATCCTCGTTCTCTTTCTTTTTTTTCTAATAGATGTTATAACTTTGATTAGAATTATGAAGAAGAGCATTTTAAGGGGAAAAAAAATTCTTTAATTATGATAAAATGATAATTAATGATTTATAAATAGTGACGGGGAATATCTTTTTATCTTTACCCACCTTAATCTAATAGTTAATGAAATTTCAAAAATCAAATTCTTGGCTCTATCACACGGGTAACCGACTTGACCAGTCAATCCATACTGGCTGAAGAGAAGGAAGTAGCAAAGTTGAAAGGTCCAAGATGGACATGAGCTTTGCATGCGGATGAATGAAATTAAACAATTGTATACATATTGAAAAAAAAAAGTTGGTACATACTGTTTCTCCGCTAGGCTATAAACTATTTTTAGAAAAGGAAGAAAAGGATGGCAGATCAATTCTATTTATAGATATCCCCCGATTCCCACCTACTCCATGAAAAGTTGAGGACGTAATCTACCAACTCTACCAAAATAATTAAGCTTAATTTGATCATGAACATAATAATCATGAAAGGTTAGAAAGATAAATATGATCTTGAAAATCGAATCGGATCGATTAATTTGACCGGTTGAACCAGAAATCGATGGTGTTCCGATCCAATTTAGCTACAGGCAACAGTTTTGCGAACCAAAGGCTTCTATCAGCTCGATTACAAATAATTATTGTTCAAGTTGGATATTCTGTTTCTTATATTTCTAGCTAGTTTAATAATATTTTTTGTTTAGTCAACTTTAAAATTACCTCACTTACAAAATTACAAAATATGATTATATGAATACAAAATTCAAATGTGTTTATTTATAATATGGCAGACTTGTTTTATACATACAAAACTAATTTTTCATTATTATTTCTAATCATCTTTATGTGTACGTTATTTATATTTTAATTATTTTATCTAACACTAAAATTTTAAACATTAATTGGTTTCAATTTGTACATTAAAATATAAGATAACATTAATGGAACCTACTTAATTTCAATTAAATTGATCTTTTAAGTTATATAAGTAAAATTATTTAACCTTGTCCCTTTAAAGACACCTATAGAAAAAAAAAATGTTTAACCAATTAATTAAGTTCCGCACTTGGGGTGTAATTATTATTTAAATTGACTTTTAGAATTTTGAGATTGAATCATGCAGGCCAATGCTGAGAAAAGCCTTCCATAGGAAAAGTGGCTCGCCAGATATGGTGCTGAGTGACTCGGCAAAACTGAATGGGGAAGAAATTAAGAACCAGAATGCGATGATAAATAACCACGAAAGCAATTGGTGGGTCCCTGACGGGAGAACCGGTATCTTTTATCCCAAGGGCCAAGAGAAGGTGATGGAAGATGTTCCTTCTGCTGCTGGAAAAGACTTTGAACCCGTTAATTGGTTTGCTAATCACCACGGTAATTGTACTTAATTAAATTAATGAGTAATCACTCATTTTTATTTATTATGTCAACAACAATATTATAAGTTTGTTCATGTGTTTGAAAATACTTTATAAGTACTTTATAAATAGTTATTGCATCCTATATAGTTGTAATTCGTACTCTAATAATAATATTAATAATAATGTTGTTTCCTAATCATATTGTAATCCTATCCTAAATATATTGATGATGAATGTTTCAATCAAATGTTATAATTAGTTGAATTGAATCGGTTGAGATGTCATTGATGTTTAGTTCCCATATGACCTTCATTTATTATTATTGTTATTAATAAGGTTGTTAACAATTAATCATCCATATTTAATACTCATGCTTTTTGATTTGAATGATGATTAGGATTTGTAAGCCCTTTTAATACTCTTTGAAATATATCAATTCAAATAATTTATATAAAAAAAATTTTAACTAAGCTGAACCAAGGATAGAGTATATAATAAAATCGAATCAAACTCATGATCTGCATTATGCAGGTCCCATCTTCAAATCACTCAACCACACTTTTATGTGCTAATCATTTACATATCATGCATATTCCTTCTATCACTATTTATAAGTTATTGACTATCATTTTGTAAAAATTAAGAAAATCTTTTTCTCTTCTTTCTACAATACATTTTTTATAAACCCTTTTAATACTCTTTGGAATATCTAAATTTAAATTATTTATATATCATTTTTTTTTTAACTAGCGAAACCAAGGGTAAAGCATGTAACAAGATCAAATTGACCTCACAACCTGCATTATATACGTCTCATCTCCAAATCACTCAATCACACTTTTAAATGCTAATCATTTATATATCATACATATTCCTTCGTTCACTATTTAGATGTTATTAATTGTCATTTTGTAAAATATTTTTTTCTTTTTTCTACTATACCCTTTTTTACAATCAAAATACCTAATGAATTAATGACAGTAATTTAGAATTAGTAAATTATTTATTGTCTCAATTTAAAATGGATTAATTAATTTACTAAAGAGTGTGTTTTAACCATGTGTTAGGTGGGGATAATTAATACAGATTACTAACGTATTCTTTTTTATTATTATTATGGTTAATAATGGACGATGACTCAAATCATGTGTAATTAGCAGGGGATGAGCAATTTTTTAAAATTAAAGAGATTATTTGATTAATTTTAAACAAAAGGTATCTTTATTAGTTTCAGGAGAATATACTTTAATTCATTCTTTTACCATTAAAATAGGACAGAATTCTTCCACTATGAAATTAACTGTTCCCCGAGTCAGTGTCTTTGCCTCTTTGGCCAATCAGGATATACATCTTAATATATCTGCGATATATATATATATATATAAAGAGAGAAAGTATTACGAAACACACCTTATATAAAGAGTTTCAATCTTTAACAATCAAAGTTAAAAGTCAGTTATTAAAAAATATATATATATATCATATACAAAATTGTTTTTTCAATTTTTTTTACCAATTAAATCCTAAAAGAATAGACTAAACCCTAGGAGCACTGGTAAATTTTATTTTATTTTTTAAAAAACAAAACAGTTAATCATTAACTTTGATCGTTTGAGATTTAACTATAGTACTTTAAGGTATGTTTTATAGTACTCTATAGTATTTCCACACACACACACACACACACATATATATATATATTTATTTATTTAGTGCACGATTAAGTCTTTTAACAGTCAAAATTAATAGTTAACTATTTTTGTATTTAAAAAAATAATAAATTTAATCCATTACCACTATAATTTAATTTATCCTTTTAGGATATAATACATAAAATATTTTGACAAAAAATATTTTTTTTATTGAAATTTTTTTTTAAAAAAAATAAAATTAGATATTAACCGTTAAAAACTTAACCATACACTATATAGCATTATCCATATACTCATAAACCTCGCTAACTACAACTCAAGAACCCTCCATTATTAACAAATTCTAATTATGAATTTTTGTGTTTTGTTGAGTTTGATTAGATCTTATTGCATATTTTATTTTTAATGAGTATATAACATTGAAACTTGATCCTGACACAGCTTAAAAAATATAACATTGAAACTTGTCCAAAGATCGAAAGAAATACTTTTTTTTAATGGTATCCAAATCAATTTTTATTCAAGAAGGTATTGATGAGATCTGAACTCGAGAGATATAATCTGCGCGCTTGTTACTCCACCGACTGGAATGTCCCCGAAGGGACATCAAAAGAAATACTTGAATATTATTTATAAGTGATCACCCTTTGTTGAATTCCTCATCGTGACTATGAGAGAACTGATGTTTTCACTTGACATTTTCAAATTTTAGTCCTTTCTCCTTTCGGAATTAAATATCTCAATTTGATTTGCATAAATTTTAAAAAAATTAATTGATTTAGTTAATTTTAAAGTTAACAATATCAATTTGATAACAAACTTTTAACTCATTTAAAAAATGAACATTTTTGGATAACTTAAAATAAAAATTTAGACATTCAATTTCGAATGAAGGGAGTATCACTTTTAACCCGATTGAAGTGGGAGTGGGAAGTAAATTTATGAGAAATTAGAAATATGAAAAAAGAATCATAATGAGAGGAAAGAAAAAATGACTTCGAGAAAAGATAAGTAAATATCCAAAAGTAGCATACAACTAGAACAAGACAAAACTCATTCAACAAATCATAGTAAAGAAGTATGCAAGGAGAAATTAATAACCTAACAATATACAATTTAAAAAAAATAAATTGAA
>JAOXNR010000030.1:19736832-19755073 GCA_028571225.1 Parsonsia alboflavescens
TAATTAAAAGTCAAAATGGGTATAGAATGAAAAGTTAGTTTTAGATATGAGTAATTGTGAAATGTTGTGAAGAATTGAATAAATAAGAAATTACTGTTTTCATTTGGGTAAAAATGAAAACGTCCCTATAATATTCGAACCATTTTTCGGTTTGCTTTTAATTAGCTCAAGGAAATTAAATCCCCAATGTCCGTAAATTAGCTCTAGCCCATGGATCAAATCCTTTCTCTTAAAAATAAAATCAGGCCTAAAGAGTGGGTTTATTTGGGTTAGAGATTCGGCGAGTTAGGATTCAAGTTAGACATAATTAGGCCCGAAACTATAGTTGGTCGGATCTTACTAGGTTAAGTTTTTGAAAGATTTACAAGCTTTTCAGTGGCCCAAGATTTTTCCCAATCTGACTCTCTTTGCCCTAATTGATTAAAAAATCTTACTAATATTTAAAACCGAATTCAGCCCATATGATTTAAGGGTCAGGGCTTGACCCATGTTTTTCCTCGATTTAGAATAAATTGGCCTCAACGGAAACCATACTCCAGCATGCTAATTACGGGAACTAAATCACTGACCTCATTAATGGAAAGTCTATGAATTTCATAAGGTAAGTAGAAAATCTTGGAGAGATCATTTTTCGATGGATTTTCAAGTACGCTTTGACTCCTTCTTGTATATTAATACAAAATTTTACACAATTCTTTTGATTATTTTTTTAAAATATATTTTATAATCGAAATCCTGAGAAAAGAAAACTTGATCATTTTGGACAAATATAAAATTTTTAATTGGTATATTATAATGTGACACATGAATATGTATTAGAAGTTGCGAAACTTTTTTCTATTACATTACCAACAAAAATACATAAGAGTGACTCTTCAATATTTTTTTTGCAAATATATTTATAAACTAAAGTAAAAAAGATTGGCATTGCATGTATTATTTTGATAGTTGATGCAGAGGATGTACTAGAAATGTTTAGGATTTCCGGTTACGTATTTTTAAAAAGATCAAGTTTCCCCCAAGATTTAATTATCTTTTTAAATTTTAATATATAAAATATATTTAAAAGATAATATTTAAAGATTATCAATAAAATTTTTATTATTATTTTATTAATGACACAAGCAGCATAATAAGAGATTCGGACCTAAGAGAAGTTTGGAAGATCTTCTACCCTTTCATACCTGCAATAATGTAAAAAAACATTAATGCCTTAATTTAGCCGTAATGTGGAGAAAAATAGAAGTGATGGAGTACAATTAAGACTTCTTTTTGGAAAGATGTCTTAGACAATCAAATGACTTTATTCGGCATCTCCTTAGAGATATATCAGTGGTTGGAGTGACGTTGAGAGCAGATAATAGGTCTTGAGTTTAAATTCTATCAACATCTTCTTGGATAAGTGGAATGTCAATGTGTGCACTATCTAGCTCTAACTCGTTAAAACAAGGGGGAACAAAAATCACTTTAAAAAAAAAAGACTTTATTCGGCGCTTTTAATTGCAGGTACGAAAAGTGAAAGGGCGGTGCTGCATCGAAAGTGAAGACTCTTTCCTCATCCATTTCATTGCATAGTCCATTTTAGGTGTTGTTTGGATTAAGAATCTCAGGATCCGTTTGAATAAGTTTACAAAAAAGGTTTTTTATTTTATTTTAAATTTTTAAATTAATTTTATGTTTGGATTTTTTTTTTTAAAAAAAAGTTGTCTGGATAAAAAAGTGCTTATAAATTTTTTTTTATAAAATTTTTTATACTATTTTTTTTACAACTTTATAATAATTTTTTAGATATAAAAGTTATAATCTATTTAAAATCATTATTAAATATATTTAATTTAAAATAAAAAATAGACTGAAAAATAATAATAAATAAATCATGTTCAATTTAATCTCGAAAGTTCTAATAATAAAGTTTTATTATTATTATTTTTTACTTATTTTTATTCGTTATAAGTTATGAAGATAATACATGAATTAAAAAAATAAATTTTAAAAATACAGTAATAGAAAAATAAGAAAAAAAAAAGGATAAAGGAGGAAAAAAACAGAAAAAGAATATTTAATATAAACTATAATATATTGAGCAAAAATATTTAATATATTTAAATAAAATAAAATTTATCACTTAAATTTATCAAGTTCTAATTTCTCTCAACCTTTTTAATCAATTCTAACCTTGCTCTTTAGGGTGGATTAACCTTGAGTTCGGTTAAATGTTAATCCATGGACATCCTATCTCAACTTAACTAAATTATCTTGAAAAAATGTTTTTGAAAAAAGTCCATTTGATCCTATATATTTGGACCAAACTATAGTATGATCTCATAAGTTTTTTTATCCAGTCGTTATGATCCCTTAACATATTATGGACAACTATTATGGTCCCTCAACATATTATGAAAAGTCATTTTGGTTCCAACTATCATTTTTTCCAACAAAACTATCATTGTAATCTATCACTTTATTGGTACAAGATAACTTTCCAGGGACAAAATTATCCATCTCATCCTTGCTACTCAAAATCCAACCAAACTAAGGGTTATGAGTGAATTTTGATTGTCCAGTTAATCTATTTGAGTTTGTTAATCCAAATGCATATAATTTTATTTTATTTTAAATGGATTAGTAGATTTTGAACAGTAAGGATGATCTTGATAATTTTTCTCCTAAAATGTTATCTTATGCTGATAAATGATTAGTTATGACTAGTGTTTTGTTAGAAGATAGTAGTTGATACCATAATAACTGTTCATAATGTCGAGGGATCATAATGGCTGGAAAAAAAAACTTATGGAACATACTATAATTTGGCCCAAAGATATGGGGGTTAAAAGCCCAAAAATTTTGGAAGTTGATACTCCCTCGGTTTCTTTTTAAAAGTCATTTAAGGTTTTGAAACACAGATCAAGGCAATAATTGCTCTAGTATTTTTTTTTTGACTAAAATACCCCTTATAATAAATAATGTTCATGTGAATTCAATCCTAATATTTAATGTAATTTGAAGGGTATGATTGGAAATAAAAATGCTCCTTCAAAAGTGTAAAGTAATTTTTATTTTGAAATAAAATTGATTTGTTAAAACAATTAGTAAAAAGAAACTTCAGAGAGTTGTATAATATGAACGCACTTGCAGTAAGGAAAGTGAAAGACCTCCTTTGTTGTTTTCTCGTACCATATGAAATATGAATTTCAAAAGGCTATCCCAATAATAACTCATTAGAGTTCCAATGAGATGAGAATGCTTAGAGACGAAGAATATCTAAACTTTTCCATTCCTAGTATTTAGCACAGTCCCACGTAATGATTTTTTAGGGATCCGAAAGCTTTTCGATTAATCCAAAGACTTAGAATTACTAACCAGTACTACTTCTATCTAGTGTCGTACTGTTGGATTCCCGGTGAGGGGTTAACAATGGCTAAAGAATTGGCACTCCATCTGTCTTGTGATGATGATCTGTTCTTGCTAGAACATGTAATTGAAGAAATGGAAGTGGTAGATCAGTCTGATATCATATCAGATGTCACATATGCCCAAGGATTGCAGTTCCAAGAGGCCCTTATGGCTTCTTTGGTCACATCATCATCCGTGGTGGCAGGAGCCAATTTTTCAAAGCATCAGCCCGGAGAAGCAGAGGTTGTTATGGAAGCAATTGGGGAATCCTCTCTGAAATTCTGTGAGATTTGTGTGGAAAGAAAAGAAAGTGATCAGATGTTCACTCTGGAGAGTTGCAAGCACTTCTTTTGCTCCGATTGCATTACCAAACACGTAGAAGCTAAAGTGAATGACAGTGTTCATGTCGTGAAGTGTCCGGCTGTGGACTGTGAAGGGGTTCTGGAATTCGATTCTTTTGTTTCTGTTATGCCTAAAGAAACTTTGGCCAAGTGGAATGAGGTTCTTTGTAGATCGGTGGTTCATGATTTGCCCAAGTTCTTTTGTCCTTACAAGAATTGCTCGGCCATTCTGCTGAGAGACACGGATGAAGGGATTAGGGAATCAGAGTGTCCCGAATGCAGGAGATTGTTCTGCGCAGTGTGCTGTGTTCCGTGGCACTCCGGAATTGAATGTGAAGATTTTCAGAATTTAAATGAAGATGAAAAAGGGAGAGAAGATATAATGCTGAGGGAACTTGCCAAGGCAGAGCAATGGAACAGATGCCCTCGTTGTAAATTCTACGTACAAAAATCTGAGGGGTGCAAACACATGACTTGCAGGTTAGTCTTCTTTTTCATCTTTATTGTGCATTTTATCAGAAGGGCCTAAAATCCTTCTTGCATGGTCTAATCAAATTTTCTTTAATTTTCTTGAGGAAATCAAAAGAAATGGAAATCCCTTGATTTTTATTTTATGGTTGTGGGCAGATGTGGATTCCAATTTTGCTATGCTTGTGGAGCAACATGGAGTTCAACACACGGCTGTTAATTATATTCCAGTGAGCAAAACCATATTCCGGTTTCTCAATTCTGAGAATGTTAATTATATAATAGTATTAGTTTAGTAGTAAGACGTTGATGAATCTAAACAGGACTTGATATCTAAGTTGATTTTCAAGTAAACATGGCTGGATTTGCCTTCATTCATATGCAGTCCAGTAGATTTTTTTTATATTTTAAATATATATATATATATATATTTATATATATATATATGTTGCTTGCTTAAAGACTACAGGATGACTCCTAAATACTACACATGAATTGATTGTCAGTTCTGTGACCGAATTTGATTATCCTAGTCTATATATGACTACTGATATTGGAACTTACCTTTTGTCTTTGAGCTTTGTTGCCTTTCTTTCTCAATTATCAATGTATTCTGCAAAATGACATAATTAAAAAGCATAAGGTGTAAAAGTGGATTGGTAATGACTTCCCCAAGTATGCTTCTGTGAAGGTATCCTGAGTTTGTTAATTTTCCGTGTGATCTAAAAGTTTAATCCCAGTCATGTACAACTTGATAGAAGGATTGCTTACCTGCATACAACAGCACATTACAAGTTGTTTTTTCCAGTAAGAATGTGCATAGAAATGCTGGGTTAGAAAGTTACTTTTCTAAAAGCAGGTCAATGTAACAAAAAAGGTAAAAAAATTACCAAAAGATTAACAAGAGATTGACGCAGTTTGTTGTCACAAAGCCTTGTAAATTATGGGTAAGACTGAAGCAGAGCCCTGTTGTCACAAAGTCTTTGGATCCAATAGCCATGTCTAGCTGCTGGTCTTGAATTCTGCCGGTGAAGCAAGGCATCCTTGCTAAAGCAGAGATTTTCTACCTTAAGGTGGAAGATTACCTGAGACAGATTCTGAATTTGCAGAAGAATTGCAGTTTCAGGAACTTCTTGTGGATTCTCTCTCCCTAAGTGAATCACCAAGAACCTCTTATGTGAGTTAAAAATAAAGAAAAATGAGATGTTCAAAATGGAAACTTGTTCCCAGTCTTTCTGTTTTGATTGCATAGCCAAGCATGTCCGAACAAAGATCAATCAAAACATTAATGCCATAACTTGTCCAAATTCAGATGAAACATCAATTGAAAAGATTTACCTGTGTCAGATTCCAAATGTGCAGAAGAATCGCAGATTCAGGAACTTCTTCTGGATTTCTCTTGTAATGTTTTTGAAGATGGTTTTTACAAGGAAACTTTGGAACACTGCCTAAAAAACATGTGTTTTTTTCTGTCTAAATATTAACTTTTGTTTAATTTTGAATCTAAATTCCTTAAACTGTTTGTACTTATACTTTAAATAACATATCTTTTCATATTCTATATGGTTTAAAATGATTCGGCTATAGCTGTCCTGTCCACAACTTGAAAAGTCTAACGGGTTTCTATGGGCACGAGAATGGCAAAATGAGCATTTCTCACATATGTGGCGCCAAACAAACGGCTAAAAGTAACGGAAAATTGAAAAGGATATGCTGAAGCTGTAACATTTGAATGAAAGGCTAAAATTTGGCGCAGAGAAATCTTCAGAGTAGAATGGCTCTTACCTTCAACACAGAGCTATTTGCAGCTTCTCTCTCCTTCCGATCATCTCTTCCGCTCTTCAATTCCCCTGCCGCCGTCGCTAAACTCTCCACCAAAAGAAGTATCACAGTGTTTTCTTCGCTGAAAGAGGCGGCTGATCGTAAAAATGGCGAAAATGAAGAGTCAAGTTCAAAACCTCCGACGAGTGAAAGAAAATTATCCAAACAGTCATCATGGGAAGCTAAAGATGACGAAGGCAATGACTATCTTTACGTGCTTGGTAAAGAATCCGAAAACATGAATATTGCTGTTGGTGCTAGGGCTGGCGTCATCGATGACCTATTCACCGGCAATTTCCTCGGCAAAGATTGTATTTTCCTGACTAATATCCTTCTTTTTTCTTTATATTGTTTCAACCTAAAAATTTGCTCTATTGTTAATCTGGGAAATTTGATCTTTCTTCCCTCCCTCTCCTCTTTTCTTTTACTTAATTCAGCGGATATTGTGTTCGATTATCGCCAGAAGGCGACGAGATCTTTTGAGTATCTTCAAGGGGATTACTATATAGCACCCCTCTTTATGGTACATTTATTGGACTACCAGTTTTTGCTCCCTGTTACTTTATTTTATTTTTATTTTGTTTATCAAGATTATGTTTTGAATTTTTTTTTTTTTGTCTTCCTTCCCTGATGGCAGGATAAAGTGGGTAAGTTCATTCAATCTGCACTTCTTCAGGAATGGTAAAAAAGCACAAAAGTAAAAGAAGCTAACTTCAATCTTCACTTAATTCAGTATTCTATTTCTCTGTGAACTCTTTTGAGTATGTATAATATTGAACCCTGAATTGATGTTATGAACCTTTATGTGTTTCTACTTTCAACCAGCATAGATTGCAGAATTAATGGAAAAATCTGTCACTTATGTGTTGGAATTCATGTTCCTACTTGGTTCTGGTTCATATTTTCTACAGTCAAGCAATACTGCTGGAGTGCCTGATTTTTCAGTATCTTTATGTTCATCTAAACGAGGAGGTTCCTGTCATTCAATAAATCAGGATAGAATTTGATATTGTACTCTTGCTTGCTGCAGTTTTACATCATCTACCAAAGCTTTCTTCTTCTGATTTTTCTTCTTAAGAAAAAATTGTCTTATATGTTAGTGTCAACCAGACAATGTGCATTAAGTTACTTACATTCTCTAATAAATTCTGCACATGATTGTCACATTTTTATCTGATGAATGGTTTATACCTGTTCAGCTACCCACATTGTGAAGAACTACCTTGCTCATCATCTCAATGCAAAAGTTCCACTTATTCTTGGTAAGTGCTGAAGCTTGTTGCAACTGAAAAACCATTTGTAATTTGAGGCTTGTTTTGTGTTTTCATAACGAATTTTGAACTGTCTATGTATCTCCTTGTCACACCGTTTCTCATGGTACCATAAAATATGAGATAATTTTAGTTGAATGGTTCATGTATTTTATTTGCTTCAGATCATTACTGGAAACAAAACACGTAACCATTTTTATAATTGCTTTCAGGCATTTGGGGAGGAAAAGGACAAGGGAAGACATTTCAAACTGAACTCATTTTCAAGACCATGGGAGTTGAGCCCGTTATCATGTCTGCAGGGGAACTAGAATCAGAAAGAGCAGGTAAAATCATCCCTTGAAAATGCTGCCTTTGGCCAGTTATGATTTTATTGATTCTTTTCCGACTTATCCACCTTTTTATACGGAGAAGTAATAACTTCAACATTAAAGTGATAACGTGCATTTTGAGGATCATAGATCCAATTTTCATTGCAGTTCAAATTTACCTGAGTTAATTCATCTTAGTTTTCAGTATTGGCATTCTTTATTATTTTGCTTAGACGGTAATCCTATAGATTGCACTAGTGCACTCTATATAGTATATATTTAAGTATTTAACGGTCAATATCTGATTTTATTTTTAAAAACTGAAATCTTCAAATAAAAATATTATTTTTTAAAAATAAATTTCAGGAAAAATCGACCTGAAGTTAAGGTCAAAGTAAACTCTCGTAACGAATGATTAATTTCTGCGAACTGAGTACCCAAACAACTTTGAAACGTCTAAATTAGTACTTTCGATACCTTTTCGATGTATTTCCGGCCAAGATAGGGAGAATCGTTGATTTATTACCCATTTTTTTCCATTTTAGCCAACTAAATACTCAAACAACTTTCAAAACATAAGTTATATAGGTACTTATTTGGCAGAAGAAAAAAATAACGGGTACTAATCCTAAATTTATGTATAACGTTAGGTGACAAAATGACTAACACATTCTATCTTGGCCGGAAATACTTTGGAATGTGATCGTAAGTACTAATTTTGACGTTTGAAAGTTGTTTGGATACTCAATTGGTAGAAATTAATTATTTGTTACTAAAATTTACTTTGATCTTAACTTCAGATATGACTATGGTGATTTTTCCTATATTTTATATATTATATCCTAAAAGGATAAACTAAATCATAGGGTATTGGATCAGATTTGTTATTATTTTTAAATAATAAAAAGTTAACTGTTAACTTTAATGGTTAAAAAACTTAACAGTACACTCTATAGCATTTTCATTTGCTTAAATATATATATAATAAAACGGTTTTGCTAATGAGTGCTCCAACCGTTACCGTAACGGAATTGTTGCTACAGTGCTCATGCAGCCAACCAAGCGGAGCAACAATTCCGTTACGGTAACGGTTGGAGCTCGCCTTAGCAAATCTGTATAATAAAATTTCAGATACATAATAAAATTGAAAGCTGATATTTTCTCTTTGCTTGAGAAAACTTTTCCATCAAGTCACACTATCACTTTCTTGTATGTAATGTCTAATTAGAAATTTGTTTTTAAATTAAACAGGAGAACCAGGAAAATTGATCCGTGAACGGTACAGAACTGCTTCTCAAGTGGTTCAGAATCAAGTTAGAAGCTTTATTACTTTCACTACTGGTATATGTATGTCTAGGGCTGTAAATTGTCATTATAAATTATGTGTTATTTGTTACCTATCTTTTTAACATGCATACACACGTTATGCCCTTTCTTTAGAAAATACATCACATGGAAAGAATATCCTTCTGAGATGAAATGATTTTACTGGTTTTTTTTTTTTTTTTAAATCTTGATGACAGGTATGCATAAATTTTTTGAATAAATATAATGTGTGTATGCCTGCTCATTGTAGGCTAGTTAGAAACTCGGACTTACTTGTCTATTATAAAGCGCGGAGGCTGAAAAATGTGCTCCGAGATATAGATAAAACATAATTTTTTTTATGCAGCTTTTCTGGTTTTAGAGAAATTTATTATGCAAAAGTTCAATATCTTGTTAAATATTGAAATATGTCTAGAAGATCCTAATATTAAAGTTCCAAGTAATTCAGCTTGAATATTTTTGATACTACAAAATTGTTTTCCTGCTAACCATTCTAGCTATTTTCCATGCTAAATTCAATTGGTTTGTATCTTCCTGAGCACGTAGGTCCACACGGAGGAAAACACTCTAAATTTAATAGTTGAAAATGTTAAAATATGGGTTTGGGCCTAACTCAACCCCAAAAGCTAGCTCAATTGATGAGGATTGCCCAAGACCTTATATAGGTAAATAAACACTCCCCCTCACGCCCAAGGCCTCTCCCTCTGGAGGGTGGAATTCAACATGGGGGCCCAATATCGGCAAACAAACACAGGCCCAACATGGGCAAACAAATACGGGCTTTTTTATGGCTCTGATACCATGTTAAAATATGGGCTTGGGCCTAACTCAACCCCAAAAGCTAGCTCAAGGGGGGAGGATTGCCCAAGACCTTATATACTACAATAGGCCCTTAAACAAACCCGATGTGGGATTCTCAACAGAAAATAACAGGTTCCTTCCGGATTAATAGCGCATAAACAAAAGTGTAACAGCTTATGATAATTAGAATCATCAATAACTTGGTCCTTTGAGATTTAAGAAATTCAAGGCCTCATATCTCCTGGTAAACATTGTTCATATTGATTATTAAACTTGAGCTGTCCCTCTTTGACAAATGCAGGGGAAACTGAGTTGTTTGATGATCAATGATATTGATGCCGGTCTTGGGAGATTTGGTAAGCTAATATTTCAGTTGGTGTGTAATAGTTGTAGGATCAAACACCTATGCTTCTTGGGTCTATTTCTTTAACTTCTTCTCTATTGGTTCCTGCATATTTTCACAGAAAAATCAAAATTTTGATACTTGTTCCCATTTTGGAACCAGTACATACAATTGCAACTGTAGTATCACTGAAATCACTTTTTCTTTAATGCTTGGAAGGTAATACTCAAATGACTGTCAACAATCAGATTGTTGTTGGGACTTTGATGAACTTGTCAGATAATCCTACAAGAGTAAGCATTGGGCAAGACTGGAGAGAATCTGACATAACACATAGGGTACCTATTATTGTCACTGGAAATGATTTTTCGAAGATCTATGCCCCCTTGATTCGTGATGGAAGGATGGAAAAGTTTTACTGGTACTCTTTGCATTTGTATCTAAAATTTTGTATAGAACAAGTAATTGATCACATTATCTTTTCTGAAACATTATTTTTTCACATATTTGAAAATACCGTAAGTTCTGCCTTATCCCCCAGAGAAAAGTTGGTTTAAAATATATGATCATGATAGTTTTGGCTGAATGAAATTTTACAGTCTAATACAAATCATCTGATTGGTTCTGAAACACATAATAAAATTTATATGTTTCTTTCAAACTTTAGCTTGACATTGTTTTGCTTACCGGGCAATTTTTCCTCAATCAAATCTAACAGCCATGTTGGAGGACATAATCAATTCTCTTTATTTCAAAGAAAAGAGTCTTAAAAAGCAATACCTAGAGAGAGAGAGCAGATCTCATTCTAGAAATGTTTGCCTGCAGAATCAAATATTAGAACATCAACTCTGAAAAATGTGAATTGAGAGTTCAAATGAAGGGGTTTTTACTTGTTTTTTTGTCACTCCTTTTCTTCAAGTTTAAGAAAAAGAACTAGTTATTCCTGTCCTGTTCAAGCTTCTGAACTGTCTGATCTATAGCCTTGCAGTGTTTTTCCTATTAGCCCATTATTAGTTGCTCAAGAAATTGTCTTTTTCTATCTTTAAATATTTTGGTTTCATGTCCTGTCATTCTGCTAAGCAATTTCCTGAACAGGCAGCCAACCTATGAAGATATAGTAAATATTGTTCATAGAATGTATGAGACAGATGGTATAACAAGAGATGAAGTCGCAAAGATTGTCAGCACATTTCCTAATCAAGGTATTTGTGTTTCTGCAAACAGTAATGGATTGAGCTTCTGCTTCAAATGCATGAATACCTAAATTTTTCTCTCACCTGAAGTTTGTTCTTCCGTATACTTGGCATGCTTTAATTTACACTAGCTCAAGTAAAACTAAGATGTTAGCCTTGGATCTTCCACATTATCTCTTTTGATCTTCTAGAATATTGTTTGAAATGCAATCATGTCTCCAACTTAACAAATTAATTGGGGAACAAGACATAATTGTGTATCTTTGATCTTGATCACATGGTGTAAGAATTAGACAAAGTATCAAAAGACTATTAGAAAAATACATTGCTTAAAACAAATATATTGCTGAGTTATGCTCATAAGCATTCATGGAGAATGTGGTATCTTCAAGACTTTTCTCTCATTCATACTTTACCTTTTTTCTTTTCCGCCATTAACAATATTTTGGCATCTCTTCTGGCAGCTTTGGATTTCTATGGATCTTTAAGATCTCGGACATATGACAGGTCAATCCTAAAGGTATCGATCTTCCTACTTAAACTAATATCCTCTTGGCTTGTGTATTAAGTTGAAAATTCATGTATTTCTTTGGCTGACATCAATTTGTTACGAGTCAACACAAACATTTTCTTGGAATGCATTTTTTTTCCGTCTTTCCTCTTAAACAAGTTGAACATTCCTACTTTTAAATCTCATTTCATGCATGCAATATTTAGTGTATGATATGCGCATGAATTGCAGCAAGGACAACCTTATATTGACAGACATGATATACAATGAAAAAAATCCATTGACCAATATGAATATTGTCTTGAGTATACTTCTGCCGAAAAACATTTTAGTGAAACTTAATCATGATTTCAACCGAAATGTCACACATGTCCGTTTGCTTTTTTGATTCTTGAAAGTAGTTGCCTTTCATCTTAGCCGAGCTTTCTCTGGCTTAACATTTCATGGATTTTTTTCTTTGATTGTCTTCTCTAGTGGGTGGAAGATAGTGGAGGTAGTGATAATCTGGGCAGAAGACTTCTCAAGCAAAGAAAGGAAGGCAAGCTTCCAGTCTTTACTCCTCCTGAGGTAGGTGGTATTATTAGATTATCGAAAAGGCATTCTGTTAAAGAACAACTAACTATTTCTTTAGAAGATTCAGTCTTGCATTTGGGCTGATTTGTTGAATTCATATCTTGTCGTTAATCTGGAGCTTTTGGAAAAAAATGGAAAGTATGTCGATTCTTTGTCAATTTGGTCACACTCTATATCTGAAGGTGGGTAATGCTTCTACACTGTTTGAAATGGTTAACTTTAAAGATTTATTTTTGCTGAACAACTGTGTCTGCTTCTATATTGATGAATCGGCATCATACTACTACTACTACTACTACTACTGCAAAATCATTGAAGTTGAGCTGATTACTTTATCAATAGAGTTTTTTTCCCCTGAATCAATATTTGCATATAAGGGCATAGATAGAATCTATTTTTGTAGATGCTCTTCTTGAAATTGTTATTTTGGTTTCAATATTTCCCCAGTTTTCTTCATAATGAAACTCAAATATCTTTACAATTTAGCATTTGTTTTGTTTGAGAAGTGAAGCAGCTTCAAGGTAATAGGGTATACTTGATAAGAAAACTGATGATCTATGATGAATTGAGTCCCATGAAGGGGCTATCTTAACATTTCCACACCAGGAAAAGCTCATGTTATTCTCCTCCCCCTTATTCCAAAAGAAAAAAAAATCGTTGAACTTTGATATTATTTTTGCTGAAATAAGACGGTCCTTGGATTATCTTGGAACATCTGAACCATGAAACATCCTTTTGTCAAGTCCTTCTGACCTGGCTTTTAAATGAAAATCCATCACACAATATGCTATTGAGGAGGTTTACAAATCAATGTCAATGACATTTTAAGGGACCAAGCAAGCATTGGTGGACTTTTTTGTTTGCCTCGCAAAGCCTATACCACAAAATAAACGTAAACAGCAGAAATTGTCTTCTAACCCTTTTCCGACTCCATTTATCAATCACTATGTCTAAATTGCTACAGCATGGGTGTCTATTTCTAGTCTGAGCCCTTATACATTTGTTTATCGGGAATTTCTGGGTATATCTAGTTATGTCCTACTGTTATTTAGTTCAGTGACTTCACATTCTGTTTCTGTATATGAAACTTCAAATTTGATAATTTGCTTTGTGTTCGAACAGCAGAACTTGGAGGCCTTATTTGAATCAGGATACTCTCTCATCAAAGAACAAAAGCTGATTATGGAAACCAAACTTTCAAAAGAATACATGAAGAATCTTGATGACTAGCTGGTATGAAGCTCCCATTCGTCATGACAATTTCATTATATTTGTTCGTTGCAACTTGTGGGCTAATATTTGGTACATGTATATCGGAAGGTATATTTTCAAAAGCATAACACCTAAAGAATGAAAAGGATTAGTCCTGCCCGCAAAGGAAGAAAAAAAAAAAGCTATGGTATGTTTGGAACAAATTCTTGATAGTTCTCCTTTTGCAACATAACATCAGATTAAATGGAATGAAAAATTGCGTTCTTTCTTGATGATTGATGCCTATTCAAGATCTTGCATTCTATCGTTAGTTTTTTCCCTCACATGTGATTATATTGTCAAATATATCATCAATTTTCACCTTCCTTTTGGCTACTGCATTATTGCAATTAGATGCATCTTTTCCTCATCTCCTAATACGGTTGAATCGCAGGCCATGTGCATGTCTTTCTGTAACCAAAAGAGTTGCATAGAGCTGAAACTAGTCATACATAGAGTACGAAAGAGGTGTTCTAAATTTGAAATCTGTAATTTCCTGTCTGAGAAATGGAATGGGATGCAATAATGGCACATAAAGAGACCTCCTCATAGTTTCATTAATTTGCTAAAGAAGAATGTGAATGTGATTCTTGGTTTTTGTCATTACACTAAAAAAAAAATTGCAGTTCTGAATGCGTCACACAAATTGTAGAAGTAGGTCCCAAGTTGTGTGGTTCTTGTTTGGTTTTTGACATTTTGTGTTCAAGTTTTAGAATGACTAGTCCTAACACAGGGACTTCCCAACAACCATAGTGCTAGGCAAAGTATACTTTTTTCTCTTCTCCTTTCAGGCTCAGTCGTACTAATAAAATAAGCTGCTCTTTTGTCCCCATTTCCATCATCATTACTCATTCATCAAATATTATTTACCCTACAAGTGGAAGATGGTATAAGCTCCGCGATTCACGACCTTTGTTGCACTCACTACTATGATATATTCTCACTTTGGCACCCCCTTTTTTTTTTTTTTTGGGGGGGGGAGGTGACAGAGAATAATAAAAAAAGGTCTAACAATTGTTTGGTCAAAAGGATATTAGTCTCTCTAGTAGTTTTTTTTTTTTTTTTTTTTTTTTTTTGTTTTGGGAACATGAGGGAAGTGATCACATGGGATTTTGCTCAGTTCAGTTTCAAATTCAAAATCTATTTATTGGACAATAACTTTTCAACCATCAAAACAAGTTGTCTATAGATATAATCCTTTTTAATAAACTGCTAAAAGATTTTATTTTTAAAGATAAATCGTAAATGATTTACAAATATTCCTTATCTAGTCTATTAAACTTGTTTTTTAAAATTTCTATTTATTGAAGATCTTGTCATGAAAGTTTTTTTTTTAAAAAAAAAAAGTGGGAAACAAATTATAAAAGAGACACAAATTTAATTCTCTAGAATGAAATGATTATAAATCAAAATTATTTAAGCATGGAAATGGATATTCTCTAGTTGACTAGTCCATTCAATCAAAACATCAAATAAAAATGTCTTTGAATGATAGTTTTTTCTGGTTAAACAATAAATAAAGCATCATTCCCCCATTTCTTTTAGTTTTAAAATGGAACCAATTCCAATGTCACATTACCCACGACAGATCAGAATGGTACACTCATAGTGCCTTTAAGGTATCTCTACTTATATATTCCCTTCAAGATTATTTTTTTAAAATGTCTTCTAATCATCTTTTAAAAAATAAGAATATCAATTCATGAATATATCAGGAGGGTAATATAGAAAAAAAAAACATCTTTAAAAAATTAATTAATTAATAATAATTACTTGTAATTAGTAACAAGAAACGTTAGTGACTGTTTTTTCTCTTTTTCTTTTCATTGCAACAAACAGACAAATTGGGTTGGATTTTCCACCATCCTAAAATTCTGTTGAAAGCCATAATTTATACAAAGGAATAAATCCACCATCTTATTTTGGCCATAAGCCATCACTAGTAGTGCTTCCTTTTTGTGTGTGTCAAACCTCTCTCACCCCTTCCATAACCCATTCAAAACTTTTCAACAATTGTTATCCATGTGGATCTATCGGACCATGCAGACCACCAGACAATTTAAACGTTTTTTGATATTTTTATACACTTATTTTGACCGAATCTCTATTCTCTCAAGTCGTAATTTATAAGGTCACTTTAGTCTTTATATATACATACATATTGACTTTGAAACAAATTCTAACTAGAAAAGTAAAAGGGAAAAGAAGAAGAAGAAAAAAAAAAAAAAGACGGTTCAATTTTAGGCAATGGAAAAAGAAGAAAGATACGTTGTAAGAGATGGAACTTGATACCGAAACTAGCATGCTTACTTACACAACCATTTAACATACAAATTGCGGGATAAATTGATTAAACCTTGACCAATAGGTACTTACTGGGGAGTTCTAAATATTAAAAAGGCCATTATTGCTGGCCACTCACTCTATTTTTAGACTAAAGTTTCCAAATAGATTTTCTCAAGTCTTTCCAAAATTGGGGGGGGGGGGAAAAAGAAGAAGGAAAGATGGTTCTTGAAATCAAATTGAAATGAAGAAAAGGGAAGGAGGGACCATCATCACGAAGTGATGAATATTAGGTGCCAATTGAATTGAGAGACTTCCAGAGCTTTAAAAAAAATAAATAAAGGAAAGAAAGAAAGAATTGTTGCCCGGCACTAAAACTGCTAGTTGAAGTTGTCGAAACACTAACGAAAGCCATACATGAAGTCACATTACAAGATCTCAAATACACATTTCGAAACTTTTTTTTATTATAATCATTTTTATTCTTTTTTTCGTGTAAAAAAATTAAACGATTGTATACTTTCATTAAAGGATAAATGAACAATCTTATGATACGAATGACAAACATGAAATATTTAATTCTTTTCCATCTTTTCAAATCTATATTAAAAAAAAAATCCTTTTGAAATTAAATTTGTAAATTTTCTTTTTAAAAAATTTGAAATTTAAATTTTAACATAAACAAATCCACTTATAACAATAGAATTATTTCTTATTTCTCATTTTGCATATGATGTTTTTGAATTATTTACTAATTTCTTCATAAAGGAAGCCTTATGATGGTAGATTAGTAAATTTTTTCATTTAAATTTCTCATAATTTTTCCATAACATTGTTATAGAATTTGTTCATAATCCTTGTTCCAATTGAATTCTCAACCTCCTTTCCCATAAATATTTGAAATATTAACCTCTTCTCCCATAAATATTTATTTTAAATTAAATTGGTTAAATTTTGTAAAAAGAAAGGAAGAAAAAACTTATGAATCCTAATCCTAATATGATCCAACTATGCCCATAAATGTCTCTTCAAAATAATTTTATTAGATTCATAAAATTTTCAATACAAATATTTTTGATTAATTCTAACATAGTCAAACAATAAAATTTAAAATTATTTGACTCTTTACTTGCATACATTTTTTTTAAAAAAATTTATACAAATATATTACTATTAAAATCTTTTAATAAATGGCTATGATAAATATATACCTAAGAATATATAAATATACATACATATATTTATATATATAATATGTAGTGCTCGATATAAAAATAAAAGCTTTGCAACAAATTTAAAATTCTATCTTGAGAGAATTTGCTAACGTTTTGAAATAATTTAGCTAGTTTTTTTTAAAAAAAAAAATACTTTAATAATAAAATATTATTATTTTTCATGTAAATATTTTTGGTGTCCAATTATCTTTGCTAAAAAATTAATTCTGTAATGCAAGAAAATTAATCTTTAAAATTATTATAGTAATCAAACATGTTAATACAAATCTTTTCAAGATAAAGATAAAAAATCACAGAACTTTTAGATTTAAACTAAAAGTTGTTTATTAAATTCTTCCTTTTTTTTCATGTAAATCTTTTAGAATTCAATCTCTATTTATCCCCTTGGAATTGAATTCGTAAACTTTTTTGTATTGAGTACCATTTTGACTATTGATTTTAAAATTTAAATTATATGTAAATTCTATGTTTTCTTTTATATTCAAAAGTATATTTTAATAATATACTAACATGTATGGTTATCCGTCATAATCAAGAATTAATATTTTTTCACCAATTGAAAATTAATATTATATATGTATAAAATAAATGATTTGGATATAATTAAACTTCATCCTAACATAATTAAACTATTCTTAGGGACTACTTTTATATATTAAATATAGATTAGGATTTTTTTCCTATATTACTAAATTGGTAGTGTTTTCTTTTTAGAACACCTTTGCTTAGATTTTTTTTCTTTTTAAGTGTGGGAATTGTTTGTTCAGAAAAAGAGAAAGTTCTATAATGATTAATAAGAGAGATATTTACGATGGAATGAGAAAATTTTAGAATATTAAAAACGGATTGTTGGAGTTCATGATAAATAAGTGAAATATATATATATATATATATTTTTTAAAAAGAAATAACAAATCAGAGATAATAAAAATTAAAGGTATAGTATTTTATTTTTTTTTCATTCGTACCTTCTACTAAGTATTCTCTTATATTTATCGTAATATATATATATATATATATATATATAAATATATATATATATATATGTGAGTAATTATTAATACAAGTAAAAAATAACATAATTATATTTAAGAGAAAAGATAGTATTTGTAATTAAAAA
>JAOXNR010000030.1:19763852-19788957 GCA_028571225.1 Parsonsia alboflavescens
TTATTTACTCCTTAGGACGACTTTATGTGTAATTCTACAAAATTTCCTTTCCAAATGATTGGAATAAACAGGATTTTTGGAGATTCGTACGCTTGTGATTGGTGTAAATCTAGAAGATTTACTTCCGCTCCGATTTCAATTGTTAATTAAGGAGGAGATGACTTACGTTCAGTATATTCAAATCACACTATTGAATATAGATTAATTTAAATTTGAATTGGATCATCTTTATTTATTTTAATCTTATTTGAAATCTCCGAGACAATTTCAAATTTAAACAGAATTATATTTATTTAGTTTAATTTTCTCCTTGTTCAAAAGTAAAGACGATTCACAAGTCAACAAGTAATCTTATATTTTGATTTTAATAGTATTTCATTTTTCATTAATTACCTTCGAATTATTAAATTACTCTAATTTTAATTCTAGTGCAACGATTAATGACTTATACATTAAATTGCACTCTATCTCCTTACTAAAAAGGACTTTCTTTCATTTGTTATCATTCCATTGATATTTATGTATACAGGATTTCTATTATGTGCACCAATTGTACGCTACTCGAAGGAAAAATAGAGGAAATCTTTTGCAACGTTGTATGTTTCTTAATCTGTAAAGAGAAAGTTAAGACACCGTGAGATAGACAGATTGAAAAAACATAACGTCACAGAAGATTTCTGCTGTTTTTCCTTCAGTAGCATACAGTTTGGTGTACATAATAGAAATCCTGTTTATGTATACTCCAAATAATAAGTAAACAAATCCACACAATTAATGGTTTTCTTCATCAATTTCTACCGAAAGAAAGGTTTAAAGGTAGATGACAAGTAGTAGTCTTAGTTAAACAAGGAAATACATTGAATATTGATTCAAATGATAATAAACGTTTTAGAGGTAGTTAGAAGGGTAATTCTGGGATTAAATAATCTGGTCATGTCCCTTTCCCTTTCCATGCACGACATGATATCACAAATGAGGCGGGGATGAAAAAAAGGAGCAAAAGTTGATTTTGGGTTTCTATTGAAAAGACAAAAGAACCCCTTCTCTTCCTTTAGCTGTCTGGATTTGATTGGTTGAAAATTTTCTTCATGGAGTCATCGGCCAAAGATCTTTGAGGCCTGTCAGATGAGCAATCCCTTTCAGTCTCTGATATCTAGGCAGTAAGAGCCACGTGGACTTCAATCCTGCCGACACTCATCTTAGCTCATGGAGAATTTTTATCGTTACTCGTGCCACATCGGTACCTTTTTTTACCAACTTTTTTCTTTTTTCCTTAATTAATGTGAAATTTAATTTGAATCTTAGGTAATGGGATTTCCAAGATAAAGCAATCTACTCTACAAAATATAAATCATTTTAATCCTTTTTTTTAAAAAAAATATAAGTTATTTTATAATTTATAATATATATATTTTTTTCATTTTTATTCTATGTTTAATATAATCTTTTATTTATTATGAAAAGAAAACAATTTTAGTTATAAATATAAAAGATAAATAATATTTTAGACATAATAAAGATATATTTATTATTTATTAATTCAGGTAAAATGATTACTAATTTCTTATATCGGAGGGCTAAGATAGTAATATTTTTTAAAGCAATGGATATAATAATTTTTAAACTAAAGTTTTTGAATTTGGGATTCATTATCATTCTTCTTCAAAAAATAAGATTACTTATGGAAATAATAAAGTCGCATTAATTAACACTCTATTCAGAAACCTGAATACTAGTAAATACTACAAAAAAAAATATATAATTATATAGGTGAGTAAACAGAGAAAATAATTCTTCTCTATCCAAATTTTAACTTCTTTATTTTAAACTTAACTAATCATGTGATCATTGAACTTGTCAATTTTTTTCAATTTGATCATCAAACTATAAAACTAATCAATTTAGCAATTATAATTTTTTATTTAAAACAATTTAAGCACTCTATGATGATTTAATTAAATAACAGTTATAAATATAATAAATCTTTATTAATAATATCATATTACATGATATGTCACTAGAATTTTCATTATCAACTAATAATATCATATTACGTGCTGCGACTGGTAGTGATTGTTATGTTTTCAAGATAAATTTAGTATAAGAGTTTAATTATCTGAAGTTGCATTAAGGTTAAGTAAGGATAAAATTGTGTAAAAAAAAAAAAAAAACTCAAATAATACACAAAGTGTGAAGGATACATATTGTGGAATGATTTTTTTTTTTTTAAGCTCCGAAAACAACATTTGCTTAGGAATATAGGGAGTCATCCCAATTCATAGACCCACTTAAATAAAAACTGTTTCAAAATACTTGTCCAATTAATTTTGAGAAAATATATTTAATACATTTTTTTTTCGTTTTATCCTTCTAAAGTATTTTGAAAAATAACCTCCTCTATTCATTAAAAACCTTTATATATTCTTCCATTAAGCTTGAAATATTTCAGTCAAATTATTCAAAACTTATTATTTATCTTAATCGCATTCAATGATGTGATCAAATGGTTCGAATGTGAAATCTGCACAATGCAAATCGTGCAAAACATAAAGTAGACTATAAATTAGGATCGAGGAAATAATTTTAGGATAATCTGATTAGAAAATCTTTATAATTATTGAGAGATTTATTTGAAGAGCATAAATGTTTTAATAGTTAGAGTAAGGTAGTGGAATGGTAATAGGTTTTTTTTTTTTTTTAAGTTCAAAAGGATCATTTTTTCTCTCTTTCTGATAGTTGTACTTCTCTTTCTTCACAATAAGAATATCCAGAGGAAGGATAAGAACGAAAAAAAATTTATGAAATATTGATAATTAAAAAACGATTAATATTATGAAATAAATAAATATTCTAAAATAATTTATATTTTGAGACGAAAGGGGTAGTATTAATTATTAAGTAATCTTTTGACGACCATTTGAGACGAATTTTTTTCTCCCCTTTAATCTTAAAGTGGACAGATTAAAAATGGAAGGAGGGAGTACTAAAAATTGAATTGGAGAGTCTCAAAGTTTGATGTAAAATTTGAAGTGTCAAACCGCCCAAACACCAAGTACTAATTCTGCTGACTTTTCACTCATCCATCCACTCTGTTCTTGACACATGTTTCCTGAACTACAAAAGTCAACATCCACAGAGAAAAGTTTAAGGCACCCAGACCTACATTATACTTCCGGAAAGACTCCAAAAAACGCCATACGCCATAAACCACGTGTCAAATTATTATTATATTTTTTTACTCCCATTTTTATTTATTTATTTAAAAAAGAAATAAGAAAAAAAAAGCCGGTACAAAGATCACCGCACACTGTCACGTGTCGGTGAATTTATTCCCATTAAAATAATCTCCACTCCACCTCTCCCCACGCCGCTGGCCTACGCCTAACGGTTAAATTACATACGTACATATATCTACAAGTCTACACTTCCACCATTTCTCTCTGTATTCTTCCTTTTCCTCTGCTCTCCTAATTTCAGCTTGTGTTCTTTTCATGTGTATATAAAAAAAGGTTTTTGGTGGTGTCAGTCTCTGTATATAGCGAGAGAGAAAGAGGGAGAGGGATCGGAAATTAATTAATCATAGAGAGAAGATCATCAGTTCTGGCCGGGTTAAAGGTGTTTTTGAGTCGACTCGGCGGGAACCGGAAGAGGAAAGTGAGGATAAAGATGATCGAGTGGTGGCAGAAGATGGTATTTCCCGTTAGAAGAGTTTGGGTTGCTGTTTCATCTCGCGTTAAAGCTCGCAAAAATGGTCAGCACCTCAGTTTTCAATTTTCCTGTTCTTAATTATAATTTAAAATTTTCTTTTTTTATTTTTCTTCCCCTTGGGATTTATCTGTTAATTAATAATACTAGTTCTGCAGTGCTCCATCGTCCCCCACCCACGGCCACCGACACCCGCACCCCCCGCCACCGACTAAAGTCCAACAAAACTGACTCCTTTTTTGTGTCTGTTTATGTGTGAAATATTATTGGTTTTTTTCTTCTTGAAAACAATAAAAACTTACTATTCCCTTGCAAATGAGCGTAATTCTAATTATGGTGAATTAATTAAATGTATGCATGGCTGATATTTTGAGAGATGATCAAAGGCTCGAATGAACTCGGACGGAAGAAAAGCATCTTAATTGCGTCGAAGTAAAGCATAATTTGCCATTTTTTCTTTATATTTTTTAAGAAAATTAAAAATAAGAGAGAAACATAACGCGGTAAACTTTAATCTTTTTTGAAGCAATTCCTATCCCTTCATTGCAATGGAAGAACAAAGTACCCTTCCTTTTTCCTTTCTATAGTTGACTTGTCAAAATTATACCATTGTCTAAGTATTTTAATGATAGAAATACTATTTGGATAATTTTTATTTTAATTAATATTTTCTCCTGGAATCATAATTCCAACATTTGATTCTTTTTTTTAAAAACTATTTAATCACACGAAAGCCACTCACATAATTGTGGTAAGTGTGGAGGACAATCTTTTAGCACATGGTTGATCTGGAAACAATATAGAAAAGAAAAAAAAAGGTGTTGGTTAGGATATTATGCTAAAACTTCCATATGTGTTTTCTGGTTAGTTTTCCTTTTCTTGCCCAAGGAATTAAAGAATATTCCAATTTGATGAGAATCAATCTTGATTTTTCGTCAACTATTGGGATTAGCTCCCTCGAGCAATTTAATTTTATCTTCATAACCAGAAACCTTCAGTTACCATTTTCTTAGATTTGACTATAATAAAAAAAAAAATTATTGATGAACGGATACAATTTCTTACGTTTGCTACTGATTAGATATTCAAGTGAAGGGGAGGGGATATGGGTATTGGTTATAATATATATATTTTTTTAAATGTGTTTTAAATTATTTAGAACACTGAATTGAAGACATGAAGCTAAGAAGATTCTTGTTACTGATGGCAACATCCACTGGGGCTGATTTGCTGGAGGACACAGACTGCATTATAGAGTACGAAGATCCTATAATTGGTGGACTTCAGATAACCATAATAGATTAGTGACAAGAAGAAAAGTTAGACCTAATTCTGACCCCTAAACTTTCTCTTAATCTGACCACTTATTTTTGCAGAAAATAAATGCTTCTAGAAAGATGATGATAGTTTTTGTAATGATAATACGGTTTTACCTAAAAATATCTTTTTATTAGTTTTAAAAATTCTTTTAAAGATTCCACTAACGGCTGCCTAAGAATATTTGTCTAATCTGCTAATGACCTACATTGGATTATAACTATACATTAAGCAAAGTTTGGATGGGGACCCAATTTAAGGGAACCGTGGAATCTTTTAATGGTGATCTGTGCAGACTATAGTAGTGTAGGATAAGAATGTCCAAAGTGTTGAACTTTGATTTTTCTTTCTTTTGTGCATTTTTGGTACTGCAGTCACTATCTTGGCATCTGATTCCTCATCTGGGCTGCTTTTCTAAAGTTTCTCTCGCTATGGAAAAAGTCACAGAAAACATCTTGTCTGCTGTAGCTAATTATTGGGCATTAAGAATCTTCTTCATTTTGCAGTGCTTCTAAACTTTAGGGAGTTTTTATTAATTTGCTGTCTGACTCCATATGGTTCCTTCATTTCTGCAGGAGCGGGGCTTTTGAAGCTTCATGATGATATACAGACTTGTGGCTATGAAGATGTGCAGGTGATGTGGGAAATGCTTAGAAGAACAGAATCGGAGTTGACATCTACCCATGCTAAACGTAAACACCGACCGTTTTGGAGGGTCTTTGTCTGGTCCAACCAAAGTTCTGCCTCCTACTCAAAACCAGCACATTGAGTATAACCCAGATCAAATAAGAAAGGAATGACCCCTAGAAGAAGTATTCCATTACAGGAAATGGATGGTATGGGAAGGAATAATCATTTCATTTCTTAAGCCAGCAGATGTGAACCAGAAATCACATGCAGCTTATACAGCCAGAGAGTGTCCATAGAACTATGATATGGGAAATATATGGAATTATGTATCCTCAATATAAGAGGACTGTTAACAGTGACAAAAGTCAGATGTAAATACCGCACTTTGTCATGTTCCAGTCATTTATAGCCAAAAAAAAAAAAAAGGAAGAAACTTCCAAGGAGCTTAGTTTTCCTCCTCTATAGTTTTTCTGGGTTCAGAGGCTTCTTATTGGTACCACAAGCAGAAAGCAAATGATTTCGGTTTTAACTTTCATTCCAAATCACAAAGATCACTCTTTGGAGGAGAAATACCCTTAAAAAGTGTGATTTCAATATAAAAGATCTACAAAAGAACTTTCGCAAAACGTAAATTACTTTGGCTGACTAATGTAGCAATACCATATCTAAGTTGAACACTAATTCACAATCGGAATACAGAAAACCATCAACCAGAATTCCATAATATGTCGTGTCAGACAGACCTTCAAGCAGAAAACAAAATGGGAATCACTTATCACCTTTAAAGGATGAATTGAATTGTAAACGAAACAGGGCTCGAAGCAATTTTCTCATTCTCCCTAAAGTAATTATGTCTTTATGAGCATCTTCAAAACCGGATGATGATGAATTTTTGTTTTTTATGGATTAAGTAAAACAAAGAAAAAACACATTACAAAAACAGAAAATGACAAAAGTTAGCAGATAAAGACCCTTTATCTGGTAATGTCACTTCATATCCTGATCAAATAACATTCTTGCATGTAAGAAGGTAAGGAGAAAAGTTCCCATGAGTTTGTGAAATCAAAAAGGGATGTGACTTGTTTGAATATTATCCGAAGGAATCCCCCAACAATAAAGGCCTTTCGTTGTAAGCCAATCTACTAAACTTTGAGACTCATGCTTAATCTTTGTTCTCTGAATTAGTTCTGAGGTATAATTAGTTGTCCAAGTCATAGTAATTATCCTTAGCACCAACCATCATCATTCCTTCTCCCTTCATTTCAAAAAGATAAAGACTTACTTTGCTTGATTCCTTAGAAGTTAAGTATTTAATTTTCTTATATTCCCCTAGCTAGGCTATTACACCTATGTATCAAGAAATTTTTTCCTTCCCAGAGAATAATATTCAACTTGAACCACTTTCAAATTGATTTTTTTTAATTAAAGAAAATTATTAGTGAATTAACAGTAATGCAGGTGAAGGGCATATTAGAGGAATACAACATGTTTTAGCTATATATTCACTAATTTTCTTATTGTGTGTGAAAAAAGAAAAAAGTTTATTAATTTTTTGTGGAGAGGGAGGAGGGGTTGAGGGGAGCTGAAGGTTGAGGAAGCCAGTAGCTATACATCTTCTTGGCAGTTAAGCATCAGGTCTCTTTCAGAAATTCCTAAATCTGTGTGGACATTTATGAATACTACTTCTAGCATGAATATCAAGACTTGGAAACACTAATACTGATTTCCTATCTATATCTTACTCTATAACTATCTATCTCTGCAGTTCAGAATAATTCAGTAGAACTAAATAAACAAATTTTAAAAAATAAAGAACCAAAAAAGGCCACATAAAAGTAAAAGGAACAGACATATGCATTGCAACCACCAGTAGTAATGAACCAGATATCTCATGGGAAACTGTCTCAAAGAAAATTTCAATCAAAAGAAAGTGACTACAAACACCTTTTATATGTCTAAACACATGATCAAATTATATTTAGTATTTTCTCCTCCTTCTCCATGATTTTTAGGACTTCCAAGGGGGGAATCAATGTCTGGAAAATGACACTTAAACAGGAGGTGGCCTAATAAAACTTACACTTGGGCTGTGGTTGGTTGAGACCAAATCAAATCCTGTCTTTGGCTAGATAGAGAATAACATCTCATTTTGCAATTGACTTGACAGAAATATGTCAAGAGTAGAACATTGATTTTATCACTTATTTCTTATAAGTATGGTAAGTGAAATCCACAATTCTCTGTCCAATACATGTAAATGAGTCCTTTTATCCCCAAATTTCTCTAGGCTTGCAGGGGAGCTGGGGTTTCACTTCTTGATTGTAGCTGGGGGTATGTGAGGCTTCAGACTGGATACATTATCAGAAAATGATGCTGCTAGACTATCAGTGTGCCCCAACCCCAAAGCTGAGAATATGAGAAATTAATACATTACCAGACGGTATATCCCTTCTTTCATAACTCTAGGTATTGAAATTTGTTACACGAGTTATGCCAGCGTTGAAATTTCAACAGCTGTTCTGAATCCACTCCCAAGACTTCACCGTGGACCACAGTAGAACTTAGACAAAAACTACAACTGCAAAGACTAGACCCACTCATTACTAACGAGTATAGGTTGGCTACTTGGCAGAGATAAATTTGATTTTGCAGTTAAAATAGTTTCACATACATCCTGATATGTGAAGCCAATCCTCCTGATATTCCTTGTGTAACCAGTCAGTGTCAAACTTCATGCTTCTATTTACTGTTTCTCTTTGTACTCATTTCAATATGCATTTTTGTTTTGAAGTTCTCCACACTAAAAAGACTTGTTATAATCTGAAATGCCTGGAACCTTTCCTCATTGTCACATATGTAAATTGCATCCACATCTATCTCAACTTTTATGGGGTGTCAATTTCACATTTAACTTCTTCACACACCCTCTCTCACATGTGGGCCAAACACAAATTCTCAATAAAGCCCCATCACACGATCAACTAAAAACAGGTGAAACATCACAAATTTTTCAATAAAAAGAGTTAAACCCTGGACCTCCTACTCTAATACCATGTTAAATTTCCGTTAACTACCATATTCTAGATAAGATTATAATTGCTTAGGTTATTCTTAGATTGATTAGTAGTTACCATTTTGGTATCTTAGATTTATATGTATACATGTAATTCTTTCTTAATAAGACGAGAGATTGATTTATTCTCCTAAACCCTAAAATTCGAAGTGGTGTCATAGTCAGTTGCCTTTTGAGGTTGAGTATTCTCTCTTTGTAACCTATGGTTTGTTTGGTTACCTAGGGTTTCGGCCAAATTTCCTTGGTCCATAAGAGGTCGAGTTTTCTCCCTCTAAACTCCAGTCGCCGGTGCCTGATTCCAGCAGCATGTGGGCCTCACGCTCCGCTAGTGCTCTTCCTCATGTGCCATGCCAATGCCCGGCTGCGCCGACTTTACCACCTAAAGCGCCTTGACGACTACTTCTCAATTCCAGCCCACTCTGCCCCGAGAAGGATCGTTTTTTGAGGTTTTTGGTGTGTTTTCTGTTCAGGCAGTCTGTTTTCTGCAATCATGGGAGATAATAAAAATATAGAGCTTTGTTCTACTATCCAAATTAGTAATGTGAAGCTAAAAGACGCTGGTTATACACAATGGAATTCTAATAAAACGGTAGATATTATGGCTTAGGTAACTCCTCGACTTCAGAAGAAATTTGACATCTTTGTCCAACAAAAGTTTGCTTCAGGCATACGCCTCCTCTGGCGACAACGGAACTTTTTGCAAGTTAGGCATGTGGAATATGTATGCATTTTAGATTTATATATATACATGAAATTCTTTCTTGGAAGAAAACCCACAACCACTATTTGAAGATGCACTCTAGGTGAGGAGTGAATCACGCCTCATGATCCTAACCAGCAAAGGACCACATGGAGGCAAATCAGCCTAGATAAGCTCTGACTGACCGGCTCAACTCAGGAACGTCTTGACGGGTTCGAACTTGGGACCTTTGATCTCCACGCTTACCGCTTCACCCACTAGACTCTCTCCGAAAGGACTACATGTAATTCTTTTTCTTAATAAAATGAGAGATTGATATATTCTCCCAAACCCTAGAGTTCTACAATTTTCAACTGCTCTATGGAGAATTCAACCTCTTAAGAGTACTAAAGCAAAAGGTAATTTACAAATCTTGGGACTACCGATTAAAAAGTTAGTCCACATTTAGCTTGTTATTGCAAATTTTGTATTCGGCCGACGCATAATAATGATTCACCTATTGCAGCTTAAACATTTTGAGATAAGTCTTAATATAACACCCATTTCCTTAAAAGTTAGCATCAACTATTAGTGCATAAACTCTCCAAGATTGCTTGTTGCCACCACCCTCAGATCCTAATCCATAGTCATGTGCAGGTTTCCACCCAGTTAACTTGATGAATCCCCAATCAAAACCCACCTAGGAACCTGTTTCCCTTTCATTCAACCAATCTCTGGAGCCCCATTCGAAAACCTTCGCCTCAGCCACCATCAAAGCCAAAAAACTATCTTATTGATGTCTGATTCCTCCTTCCATAGCAAGCAACTACTACTTTCAGCCAATTTGCCCAATTCAACCACCACAATTACTGTCACAATATTCTCCCCTCAGAACTACAAGCATGCTCATCCGGATCATTATTACAACATGCAATTGTAGCTTTATGTAAGGGGTCATTGATAAACCAAATAACACAGGAATATCAAGGTAACGAACTTGCCTGCCAGCTTTTATGATACCATATCATGAAATGATTGCCCTGGTTTCTTCGAGGGCATCAGAGCCCAAGAATCAATCCTACTGAGAGTAAAACTGAATTTCTTGGCCCGACCACAAACCATCAGTTTTATTTTGAATTCCAACAACCTGAAAGGCTTCGGTAAGCAAGGTTCTAGCTCAGAGTCATAATGCAGCCTGTAGCTGGAGGACATGATATTATACATATACATCAGCTTCAGTTAGATTAAAATGAGAAGCTCATCCAACTGAAATTATCTCTATTTGATCAAAGCTACTTTACAAGTTAAAAATCTTGCATAGTTCTTAACTTCACGCCCTCCATTCCAAATAAGATGGTCGTTAGGTTAGTGGTCACAGAATAATAGTTCCTACCTGGGCGGTTGCATTGCAGAATTCCTCAAATATTATCAGCCTATTGCTACAGCCTTCTAGAAAATCAAACCAAAACTATGTGCATCCTACTTGTACAGCTAGCCAGAACCAGAACCCAAGGACACAAAATAGCATCAAAGGCATAAAAAACCCATTTAGCTATAGATAATCTCGGATACACTATAAGAGTGTTTTTTTCTTTCTTGCTATGTGAGATAAATAATTCTTTTCTTTTTGATATATGAGATAGATACAAAAAATATCTAACTGCTAAATCACCACTCTGGAACCTAAAGCAGCGGAACACATAAAAGGGAAGTGCAAGGAAAGTAGATACATGACATTCTGTCCAGACAATTGCTGACTCTTGACTTAGGGGTTGAGTCACCATGTTTTGCAACTATCAACATATCAGCCAATTGAGCTTAGCAGGCTTAGGCTTTACACTTTTTTCTCTCTTGGTATATATATATATACTAATACAAGGAACAATGAACTGCTTGAGAGTATAAAATAATTTATACAAGTATGATTGAGGTGTCACTGTGTATCAGAATCTTTTAAGATCCTGCAAGTAATCAGCCCGTTCATAGAAACTTACTCTGATGTTGCTTGGTTACCTAGCAAAAGTAGGGGGTTCTCATATATAAATTGTTAACGCTTCTCAGGAACTTTTACTCTCTGTAGGTAGCACACTCCAAAGACATTTGTCAACAATGATTAACCTTTTCATGTAACGCAACAATATCCAAATAGACACCCACGAAGATAAACATCCAGCAATTGACTTGAGTAATACCTTTGATGTGGAAGGGTATGACTTGAACTGTCCCATAATTAAGCTTCCTGACATATAAAAGACATGTGATGGAGGGCTTCCCAGACATGGAAGACAAATAACCAAGTTGCAGAATTTAAGTTATCCTTAATGTTCTGATCTTGTACAGTTTAAAGCATAGGCTTAACCCTTACTATCATGATCCGATAAAGATTAACAATTCTACTATCATCATGAGATTGGAAGCAAGCTCTCCTAGAATAAATAAGTAGAAACTGAACTCATTGTTGTAGCACAATGTGAGGCAAAAGTAGAAGAAGATTAACAACTTTTAAGGATAGCATGATGAACTACAGACAGAAGAGGTGAATCGGATCACCCAGATCTCTCAAATTGAAGGCACAGTACTACGATCATGAAATGTAGATCAACTTCTAGAAGTGTATCACTCAAAGTGACGAGGGAACTTGGATGCCCTTTGTTGGATGGAAACAATAGAGATTGATTATTGGAAGCTAAAAAGAAAAATATAAGACTCCTTAATTCCAAAAAAAACTTAAAGAAAGAAGACCCTGAAACACATTAACAGGATTTGGAATATTGCAGAAATATATTCAGATAAGATGATAATCTCCATAAGCTTCTTTAAAACATAATCCAATGAAAACCCTTTATTACTTTCTATTCAGTTTACTTCTACTCTTAAAGGTCTATTTCAAGTCAATCGTGGAATAGGAAAGGTTTCCAAAAGGATTCGTCTCCTAATGTAGGAAAAGGGGGAAAAGTTGTAATCACCATTTTACGGTAATACCTCAGACTTCTCCTGAAACATTAATCACTTCATATGCTTCTGCATGAGCTAAAAATAGATTGACCTCACAGCTTTATCATTTTGCTTGTTCTTGTGTTTTTCAACATGAACCAGTACACCATCTGGGATTTATTGCACAAGCCAGAAAATGAAAATTCAAACAGAAATTAAACACAGAAAACTTGAATTTTGGAGGGTGCAAATTTTGAAATGTTAGCAGGAATTATATAATATTCATAATATAAACAATTAGAGTCATATGACTCTGTTAACCCGTTAATAGGGGACAGAACAGATTTGTAGACTGAGCCTGTAGAACAATTCAACTGAAAATTGAGCGAAGAAGCCAAAAAGAAAGGGCATAGCTTTAAAGGAGCAACTATATGCCTTTTACAAGTTAGGCAAAACAATATCATGATAAGCTTAGATTTCTTTTTACCTGAGAATTTTGAAAGTTAAAGCTTGAAATCACTCCACTGCTGCTTAGTACCACAAAATCCTGAAGGTTAATGGACCGTAAGGAATTTTGAAATGATTTTGTAGGGAAAATAATGAATAGATAAATGAAATACAGCGTATCTCAGAAGTATCTAAACTGATAGATTCTCGAATGCTTTCAAAACTTGGCCTGTTAAGACAATCATAGGAAACACAGGAAACATCAGTATGATCACCCATAGGCCGGGGAATTATTACAGAAATATTTGCATCTGCACTGAGCTCTGATAGATGGTATCTCAGAATAATATGCAGACAATGCTAATTTAAGGAGAAGTTAGAAAATGATCTAACCTTGAAATCTTAAGTAAACTCTAGAAGTCCAGCATAAACCAAAATGGAGAAAAGATATCCCCAAAATACCTGTCACAATAGCTGAAAGTTCTTCTATGGAAATGAAAATAACAAGCCTCACAACATGCATATGCCCACTGATAAACGGTCGTTCCACAGTAAGTCACTTCTAATCCTCCTGCTACTTCTTTTCTTCAAACTCTTTTTCCCCCCCTTTTTTTTTTCCCCTGGGAGTCGGGTTGGAGGTGTCAGTGGAGGGGCTCTCTTTCTTTTCTTATTTTTCTTTATATATTTACTTGCTGTTTTACCATTCTTTAACATGCAAAAGCTGGAATTCACTATATTGAGAGTTACAGCTGAAACAATATTCGCTAGGCTAAGGTTTTAATATCACATTTCCTTGAAATAGTCAGGTACTCAATATTGGGAAGAATCTAAGGATAATTTTCCCAAGAAAAGAATATTTTGAGCGTAGATAAATCAACAATGGAAATGCTAAATTGTATATGAAAAAAAAAATGTTACTAAACTTATAAATTAAATAAATAAACCAACACAAATTGAGTATTTTAACTGAATTTATTAAGTCAGAATTATATCGTCTGCATGATATTGTCCATTCAACAATAAGCATATTTTGACAATCTGTCAGGCATAGACAAAGAGCCAAGACCGAGGTATGTTCTCCATCGGCCATAAGAAAGGAGCACTAAACATTAAAAAGTCAAAAAAGCAGCTGAAGAAGCTGCATATACTGCCATCAACATAAGTCACTATATTAAAACTTAAGTGATTGCCTGGGAGGCAAGCATAATGCATGGGTTCAACAATAAGAGGAAAAATACTCATTTGTTTGGAGAAATGATTTCATAAACGTAGGTGAATGAAGTATTAAGGGTATAAGCATAAGAAAATGAGATATCATGACAAACCAAGTATTATTATCTTTCCACTTAAACATGCATATTACTGCTCTTAATTGGTACATCAATGAATACGCCAAAAGCTTTCAAGCGTGAAAACAAGTAACTTTTCACAAAGGATCTAAAGAGATGATATAACGATGCCATCATATTGTGCCTTGTAAAAGCAATATTTCAATGGCAACATATTTCCAATCTGGTAACCAGTTAACTTGTCAAGCTGAATTTAGAGACATAATAGTTTAGACAGCCTAACCAAGCCAATATGGAATGCAACATGTTAAATCTTTTTTTTTTTTTTTTTTTTGACTGGCTGAACGTGAAATCTACAATAAGAAAAGAGTCCCAGTACTACAATTTTTTCTGTATCTTCTGCTCCACTAAGTTTATTGATCGGAGTTCATAAATACTGCTTAGCATGGAAATGCACAGAAAATTATGTCCCTTGATTCCAAAATCACAGAAGCAAGCTGATAGGAAAGAGCATTCCCAGCCAACTGGCAAGATACAACATTCAGTATGCAAGTAATTCAGAATTAGAGAATTTACCCAGGATGGAAGCATACATAAAAGTAAAGTGTACCACATGCTAGACAGACTGTAAGAAAAATGCATTTTATAGATCACCATTAGGGTAAAAGAAATTCTAAAATAACTTCGGTGAAAAGTGAAAACGTGTTGTTAATTAGGTTGCAATCAATCTTGACGTTGAAGATACATACACATGAAATCTTGCATACGCACTTTCACCTTTCTGCTAAAGTACCTAAACTACACATTATTCCTGCAAAACTGTTCTAAATTTTCTCGTTGACTGTAAATTACAGGAAAAAGCAGAAAATATGAAGTGAGATTTAGCTAATCATACAACATTGCAACCAAATAAAGGCATTCATTTCTTCAAAACCCTTACTGGTGGTTGCAGACAAATGGGGTATCTCGATGGGCGGCAGGCCCCATTGCAGGATTAAACAAGGATTCCCTGCTCTGGTCCCTATTCTTTTAGTAAGAGACAACTTTACCTCAGGAGCAGGAGACTGGTTCAAAAGGCCATGAAGAAACATCACATTACTGATGAACTGAAAGCCCAGAAGATCAGCATACCTTCTGATCCAGTAGGGACCAATCCAATCACAATTTCTCAATAATAAAGGCCAGCCACATCTTATTCCTCATATGAATGTGTACATATTTTCTCCAGCAGCAATGGCCAGTCTTCACCAAGTTGCTTTGGGTTCAGTTCCATGGCAACTTGAAAATCTTGCAAAGATATAGGGCCACTTGGTCTGTGTTCAGGCATGACTTCCAAAGGTCTACCACTATTTTGAATCTGATAAAGATGACCAGGCCTAACACCATTAAGAAGCTTCATGTACGCCTGTTGTTTCTTGCTCCTTATTGGCTCATGCCCAGATCTTGCTGCCACTAGTTCTACACAAGAGCTAATCAAACCTTTCAAGTAAGCATCCAAACCATTATTCAATAGGTTGGCACAATCCATTGACACCCTTTCAAGGCCATGTGAGGCAGCAATCTGCGCCATTCGTTCTCTCAGAGTTACACTGTCCAACAAGACACCAGAGTTGAAAGTACTAACACATTTACTGCTACTAGCAATGGGCATTGTTCTGCGTGCCCCACCTACACTAACTGGGCAAAATGGAACTCCAAGAGGAGCTTGAAGCTGACTCCTAGTATACATCTCTTGCCCTTCTCTAAATGGTACTTCAATCTGGTCCTTGCTATGTACAGAAACTGGACCATCTGATGGTCCCTTTATTACTGAAAGTTTAACAGGGAGTTGAGCCGAAGCCTCCCTATCATTTTCTGCCTGTTGCATAAGTCCTTGATGATGCTGCATCGGTCCCTGAATATCAGGCTGATTGGATGCCCCATTTTCTAAGACAATATTAAAATCACTTGACCCTTTGCTAGCCAACTGCTGAGAAACAAAATTTGTCTTCCCATTTGGGCCAAGTGCACTTCTTCGATCCCCAGTTCTTCGATCACGATACCCTGTCCTGGCCTTTCGAGGTGATGAAGGCAGAATGTCACCATTTGACAAACCTTGTGGATTTGAAACCTGGGCCATGGAAGCATGGGTCCCATTTTGTTGGTAACAATCACTGGGAGTCTCTTTGCTGCAAACTGCATTTATAGAATTCACAATGTCATTGTCAAGACTTGGTGGCGGAACTTTCCCAGTGCAAGCATTCTTCAGAATTGAGTGAATGAACTGATTATGCAGTGAAATGTTTTCTCTGCCTAAAATCCTTAGGCATAACTTATTAAACTCACCCTTGCTTAGCTTCAAACCTAGTAACCTATTCAAATAGTAAAAATATTGCTTGGACCCTTCAGGCCCAAGTTTTCTCACTATCTGAGTTTTCAATTCGGCAGTATTGATCCGTGAATGCTGCTGTGGCGGTTGCATTTCGATCAAAACATAAAATCCATACACAATGAAACACAAACAGTATATATCACAATTTCCAGAAAACACCAAAACCGTGACCTCAACACCACTACTAAATTAGGGTTTTGCTCCATTTCCAAAAACCCACCTTCCAAACAGGATTTAATCCCTTTATAAACAACACATACAATGCTAAACCATAATCCATCTCCAAAATCCAGACTTTTGAGGTGTAACAAGATTGGAGGGATTGAGTTGACGCCTTCAGATCCCAATTTCCAACTAACTCTCCCTCCAAAATCCAATTCCTCAAATTTTCAAATTCCAATACCTCCCTACTCAAACCCAAGAGAAGCTTCCATTTCTTAACTGAAACCCCACAAAAGATACCTCTCCGTAACTCCAAGTAAACGTACAAAGTCGTTCCCAAATTCAAATAGCTAAAACTTCCAATAATTTACCCAAACAACCGTAGAAATATAAAATGCCACCCTTTTATCAAAAGATTCAAGCTTGAAGCTTCACACTTCAAGTTCAAATCTTCTCCACACAATTCTATTAAAACAACACAGATTTAAGCTTGAAAAGTGAGAGAAATCAGTCTATGTAGGGACAGAAATTCATGGGCTCACCTTATTCAAGCTCCTGATACTGATTTGAATTCTGGGCACAAAAATTATACCAAACACAATTTAGTATCAGTATTAGTTGTTCGTTGGAACCCAGGCTGCATCTTCTTCCATTGCTCTCTTCTTTCCTTGTTTCCCTTCTCTTTCTCTCTCTAACAATTGCTTTGCATTTCAATTCCCTCTTCCAAATCCCTGAAAATTTTTCTCTAATTTTCTTATTTTTGAATCAGAATTGAAGACCCTTCATCTCTCTCTGATCGCTCTTCCCTTCGATACTCTTTCTCTCTCTTCTTTCTTTCTTTTCTTTCTTCTCTCTTTTTTCGTTTTGTGTCTGATTAGAAAGAGTAATGTTTTTTGGTATTTTCATTTTATGTTTTATAATCGAAGTTTCTACTTCTTCACTTGCCTGCTTCCTCGTGAATCCTACTTTCTTTGATACTGGGTATATAAGTTGACGTGGACAATTCCTATTGGCTGTAAAGCATACTCCGCATTCAGTGAGTTCGAGGATACTAATAGTTTAAGGATATATATGGTCTATTTTCATTTTCTCGTTATGTATTAAAAAAAAAAAAAAAAAAAAAAAGATCAGAAGAATCTCTTAAAAAAACCAAGAAAAAGAAATCAAGCCAAGTACAAACTTTCATCCCAGGAATTCTGCAAGTATTGAGCCAATCGTTTTGAAGTTTTCATGCACCAAACTTAAAGAAATCTCTATTTTCTTCTTTTTAACAAAAAAATAAAGGGGAAAAAACACCTAATTTTTATGTAATAAATTATGCAAAATAGATTATTTAGAAGCCATTTCAATAGTTTAAAAAAATTGCTAATTTTTAGTTTTTTTCTTTCCATATTTGAAGTACTCAAGTCCGGTCATGCTCTCTCTACCTTTTCTTTTCTTTCCCTCTTTATTTTCCATGTCAAATTGTTCTTTTCATTTACGTACTTAGATACAACTTTTAAGTTCACGAACTTGAAGGAATCACCTTACACTCTTAATGAAAGATGAAAACCATAATTGTACCATATTACCTACAATTAAAGAAGTCACAACAAAGTGGTCAATTTCCGACCAATTTTGTTTCATAAACATGTAAAATTAGAAACAAAGGAAATAAGAGGATAAATTTGAACATGTTCTTGTCCTTTTCTCAACTTCAATCCAATTGCATGGCTGACTTCTAGGGTTTTCATTAACTGTTTTCAGTGAGAAATTTGCATGGCAATCAAAAGCCATCCATGCAACAGGAACAACCCAGAACATCAAATTTCTTCTGAAGTAAAGCCACTGCTGCCTGCTTTAGTTGGTCCCCAGCTTATCTTCCTGGGAAGCAAAATTCAATCTTTTCCTGCACCTCAAATGCCTTTATATAGTAACCTCTTTTCATTAATGCAGCTTGTTCCTCGGTGGCCTAAGAATGACGAATCTCGACAACATCATCCCAAAAGGAATCCTGTAAGATTATCAGAATTCACCTTCGTGTGCATCCGGGAACAGTCAAGTAAAGGTAGCCATTATCATTTCTGATCAAGGTTAGACACATTCGGATTTAGGAATGAAACCAACCTTTTCTGTTGAGATCAAATACAACACCAATTTCCAACAATCCATTTGCTTTATCCCTTTGGTCATTCTCTTTCCAGATAATACTTCAGCAATGGGCCTGAGAGGTATCCTTAACCTGAAGAAGGTTTCACGATTACAACCATCTTAGTTGAAGTTGCATTGCACAGCAATTTCCTCTGCAGTTTTAGTGATAAGAGCTTTAATGGCACTCCACCCAAATCTCCTTCCATTCTTAGCCTCCACATATAGCTCCATTACTTCCAAAAAAGATATCTTTCCTCTCCCTCTCCCAACCAAATAAACCTCACCACCAGTTCATCTGAACAGGGATTCTGAACATGAAAACATACTGCAGTACCACGGTTAGAGCATGTTTAACTAGTGAATCATTCTCCCAGTTATCCGAGTGAGGAGAGCTTCTAGTATCACAATCAATTTTGTACCTTGTAGAGGACATACTAAGAATATCAACCCTTTTTGCTTCTAAACAATTTCCAAGTACCTTGAAAGGTTTTGGTGACGTGGACTTCCAAGACCTCTGTCATGGATCTTTTAAGATGTTCATTGACATTCAAACTGATAATTAGAGTGACTTCTCTAGATTCATTCTTTGTCCAGAAGTTGAGTTGTGAGCTAGTAATGCATCTTGAAATTCTTTACCCATCTTTCTCTGATCTTAAAGAAGATCTAGATATAATCTTCAAGAATTGATGATGGAAAGGTGGTCCCCCAATGCCAGTAATTTTCCACGATAAATCCTCAGGCAGCAAACAAAAGCAATCTTGACTTGACCCTTAAAAGAAGAGCGGAAACAACCAGGAGGAGACATCTCCTCCTCAGGAAGCAAGAAAGTAATCTGACAGACAATTTTAACTGAACAGAGAGAGAAAGGGACTGTAGAGACAAATTGCATCAAAAGTTGGCACAGCCAATGAAGCAGACTCGTTCGAGAACTCTGAAAACAATACAAACATAGTCACATAATTTCTAGTGTTTCATAGTCACATAATTTCAAGTGTTTCATCAGATGTCAAATCAATGTTCAGTCTTTGATGAATAATTGCTTGATGATCAACACAAAATTTCTAGAGCAGCAAAGCAACATAGAAATTGTTGGCATAAGGAACAAGAATTAGCTCATCTGTTTCAGGGAAAAAAAATTAAAGAATTGGTTTGCCGAAGGGAAGATTCATAGTCATTCAGTAATCACTATCGTTTGAATATTCTTCTTTGCATTCGGATGTTATGTGAGGCCTGTTTCCACGCATTATGTTTGATAACTCTTGTATAGAACAGGAAGTACTTCTTTCCATCTTATCTGCAAGTATCTCTGTCTGCTCTGCAAAGCCCATTCCGATAAGTTTGTTCCTCAACAAGTCGCATGTTGCAGTATATGGTGGAATTCCTTCATCAATCATCATCCGGAAATATTTGCATGCCTCCTCAAGTTTCCCTTTCTTTATGCAGAGACCATGGACCATAACAGCATAAGTTGAGATTGAGGGATAAAATCCCCTCTCTTCCATACTATCCCAAACCTTCTCCACCCTATCAAACCTTCCCACCCTGATAAGCATTTTAAGCACCATGTTGTAGGTATGCCGATCCAACTGGCATTCATATTCATCCATTCTTGATATCAGCTTTAGGGCTCTGTTGACTTCATTATGATCACAATGGAAAGTTAAAATTGCATTGTAGCTCCAAGCATTTGGTACCACCCCCCTGTCCACCATCTCATCTAAAAGTTGGTACGCCTCCCCCACCTTATCATTTTTACAAAGTTTCTTTATGATACAATTGTATGTAAACACGTTTGGCACGAGCTTGTACCTTTTCATTCTATCTAAAACTCTGAAGGCTGAATGTAAGTCATTTGCCTCGCAAAAAGCATGGATGAAGATTGAATAGGTAAAAGCATCTGGCTGAAGCCCTTTGGACCTAAATTCCCTAAATAAATTATATGCTTCATCCAAATTCCCTCCCTTGCACAAGGACTCCAACACACTATTATAAGCAAGCAAATCGACCAGGCACCCTCTTTCAAGCATTTCATCGAAAAGCTTCCGAGCATTTCCTGACTCGCCAATCTCACCCCATCCCCTGATCAGAATGCTATAAGTCTTGGCAGTTGGGGAAAAATCCATCTTAACCCTATCAAAGAATTCGTGGGCATGTCTGACATGCTTTCTCTTACAAAGCAAGTACAGAAGCTGATCAAGATCATCTAGAGAAGGTGAAATCCCAAAATCAACCATCTTATTGAAGGCCCTAATAGCGTCAGCAGGCAAACTTGCTCTACTGTAAGCCCTGAAAACAAGCCAGAAAATTTTTGGGCTAATTTCACAAGACTTGGTGTCCCTTATGTCAACAAGAAAATCCCATATAAACGGGAACTGTTTACTACAACCCAGAATTTCAACTAGGATGTGATGACTCTCCAAACTCTGTCGAAAACCGGGTAAATTTTGGGCCCAAAGAAAGAATCTATGAGCAGAAAAGCCAAGATTTTTACACCTCTTAAGAACTTGTTCCACTAAGTCAGTGGAAATTTCAGAAGAATATGGAGCTAGAGCTGACTGGATATCATGGTGGGGGCTTCTATAGTCACTAAGAACGCGAGAGAGCTCGTTCACAAGGTCTGAAGAAGCTGGAGGGTGTGCGAGAGATTGAGCCGCTGTATCAGTACGAGCTCTGAAGTGTTGGGTAATCTGGGGGTGAGAGAGATGCCATGGGATCAAATGATATGCCCTTGAAGAGAGTAATAATCTAAGCGCCATTTATGTTCTCTAGAACTCAGCTAAAGCATCAGCACAGAATACAATCTCGAAACCACACTGCAAAATTCAAACCAGGGTGGACAAAGAAAAAGAGACAAAGATACAGAATTATTTAAGTAGAAACAGAGGCAATAATGTTAGTAATTTATTATTTTTTGAAAATTTTTGCTTCAGACCAAAATGCTAATCCTGAGGACTGACAAAAAAAGAGAGCCAAAACTTATGGACCTGGCATTTATAATTCCAACTTATGCCCAACCTCAAGTAGGATATTTTTGACCCAGAGTTTTTATAAAAAATATATATATTTTTTACAAAAAATATTCGAATTAATTTTCACTTACTTTCACACTTTACTTATTTTAAAAAGGTGTTTTGCTCATCATTCTATCTACTTAAATATCCTCAAAAGAGACTTGTCCCAGATTTTGTTGATCACCTCCAGCAACATCATCTAATGACTCAAAATATACTTACAATTCACAAATAAGGACACGATTTTTTTTTTTTCCTTTTACTTATTACTTGACCTAATGTAGATTGATTCCATGGCCATGTCCCATTGTGAGGACCTAGGTGGACCTTGGTCCAGAAAAGATCCCCCCGCACCCCACCCCCGCAGATAGCCCTGCCTAGTAAAGGCCTCCTCATTCTAGGAGTGAACCGAAAATAGCAACCTACCATCCAAGTTACAAATTTGGCCCAAATCAGATCCTTGGGGCTTCTCCCAGATGGTAAAAAATAATCCGAATTTATTGTCGTGCCATGTTGTCATCATGAATCCACTCTAAATCGTCATCAGAAAAGCATACCAATAAAGATGAGAAAATGAGAAGTGCCCTTTTACATGTGAAATATTTTTCTTTTTTCAATAGTACTAAAAAGAGAATCTTAGAATTATAATCCGCAGAGAACTTTATAGCAAGTTAGTGGTATTCAGATTTCATTCTGGAAAGCAGACCGTCGCGTCCAGCTCTTTTTCTAAAGATAGTGGTATTCAGATTTCATTCTGGAAAGCAGACCCTTGCGTCCAGTTCCTTTTCTTAGTGCCCAAACCAAGCTTTGAACTGGTTGTGCCTAGGCCTGGTGGAGGTCGTTTCTTTCTTCTACATCATCCTATAAGAGCTGCAAGATTCTTTCTTTTTTCTATTTGCTCAAGTTTTTCTGGCAATTCTTGTATGGATTCTTTCCAAGGTTAGAAGAGCATCCCCTGTTTCCAATGATTTCTGTAATTCTATGTCTATTTATTGTCAAGTTAGATTCTTTTTCTTTTTCCTTATGAAATAGAATCATTTCATTCAGGTTTAGATGGTGCAAGAGAGCATTTGCTAGTGGTGGACGTGAATGAAAATGGACGTGACCAAGAAACTAAAATTCAGGTAAGGGAACTGACGAGATTTTCGGAGAAGGGCGATCAATTGTTACTGAGTAAGGTCAACGTTGACATACCCAGAGGTGTGATCATGGGAGTGATAGGACCTAGTGGTAGCGGGAAGTCAACGTTTTTAAGGGCTCTGAACAGATTATGGGAGCCTCCTTCTGGTACTGTGTTTCTGGATGGTCATGACATTTGTGATCTTGATGTACTTGGCCTTCGCCGCAGAGTTGGCATGCTGTTTCAGCTTCCTGTTCTCTTTGAAGGTAAAGTCCTGACTTTACTTGATTCTTGATCCACTTTTTAGAACAATGATTAGATAGATATGTGATCTGCTGCACTTGGGGCTTCTTAATTTCTGCTATATAGCACAAATATACTTGAAATTGGGCAGGTTCTGTTGCGGATAACATTCGATATGGGCCACAACTAAGAGGCAAGAAGCTAAGTGACAACGAAGTTTACAAGTTACTTGCTCTGGCAGACCTGGATAAATCTTTTTTTGGTAAATCCGGTGGAGAATTATCTGTTGGTCAAGCTCAAAGAGTTGCGCTTGCTCGCACTTTGGCTAATGAACCAGAGGTAAGATGGGTTTTCCGTTTTCTATCCAAGAATTTTTTTTTTCTTTAAGCCTGATCTTTTTTTAATCAGTTTGAAAGTGAGTAATAGTGCTTAAATTTGCCCTTCGCGGCTCAAGGTTTTGCTGCTGGATGAACCGACTAGTGCCTTGGATCCAATATCAACACAGAACATTGAAGATGTTCTTGTAAAGCTGAAGGAGGAAAGAGGACTAACCATTGTGATTGTTTCTCATAGCATTAAGCAAATCCAGAGGATTGCTGATGTTGTTTGCCTTCTTGTTAATGGTGAGATTGTTGAAGTCTTGAAACCTGATCATCTTTCTGAAGCTAAGCATCCTATGGCCCTTAGGTTTCTCCAGCTCAGCTCTTAGGATCTGCAATTTTGTATACTCTTCAGTTAATGACTTGTTTCCTTGAATGAACTTTGGTATTTGGCAAAAAGGGCAAATAAGTTCGTGTTATCATTGATTATGCCTTATTCCACAATTCCAAGAATTTGAACTTGAAGAGATATAAATGGGAAGTTGTTGCAAAATGAAGAAATTGTAAGAGTAATCATAGAAAATTGATTGGGGAAATTTACATGAATATGTCACAGCAGAATGACTTATTTCTAAAAGACTAATGTCAAACTGACTGCAACTTCATGACAAACACCTGTACCAATTCATCAAGAAAACTAATACAGATAAATATTGAAAAGTCAAAACAAATCGAGCCCAAAAAGTGGCTCTCCTCAAACCACAGCAACGCACAACATGGCTACTACCATCAGAACAGCTTCAAGAAGGCCGAGGCGTAGACCGTTGCCGGAGCTGAAAGAGCCACCATCTGCATTCGGGCCATCGGCAGTTGGAGAATCGGCATCAGGGGAACTTGCATTGGATGGGGACGGGGAAGAAGAAGGTGGTGAAGGAGGAGACTTGTGGGACTTTCTTGGAGATGGAGCCTTTGCTGGGGAAGGAGACTTGGCTGATTTAGGAGAAGGTGATGGAGGTGAAGAATCGGTTATATTGTCAAGGCCCGGTGGAATAATCACATTGCTAATCTGAACCAAAGAAATGTTAAAGGGCTGTGTAGCAATAGATGCCACCACGCTAGCTACCAATTGTGATCCCGGCACGGCGGAGCCGATCCTTGTTTCGCTACCCTTAACGGTTATGTTGAGACTGCCCTGTTTCCCGACAGCTTTCCCTGTGGTTTGGAACAGAGTGGTGGCTTTGTCGGTAGTGTTCTGTTTGATATCATGGAACCTTTTAAGGTCATAGTAATCGAGGATAACATGAACACTCATTATGGCCTTGATAGCTTTCAGTGGTTTCCCGGATAAGGAAGCCATTTGATCATTGGCAACGGCCAAGACGGTAATGGTCCTCCTGGAATTGATATCCCCTGCAAGGTTGGTTTGAGTGAGGTAGTTGTTGAATGTGCTGAATTCTGTATGTTGGTTCAGCATTTCAGTGATGTTGAGGGCATCACCGATGTAGAAGAAGAACAGGACGATGGAGAACAAGAAATGGATCTTGAAACTCATTTTCTTGCAAGCTCTGGATCGTTTCTCTCTCTTTTTTTTTTCTTTGATGGAAACTCTGGTTTTTTTTATTTTTTTGGGTATTATTCGAACTGTTTTTGGGTTTTTTTTTTGAGGGGGAGGGG
>JAOXNR010000030.1:19789335-19808753 GCA_028571225.1 Parsonsia alboflavescens
AAAACCGAAACCGAACCAACTATAAGTAGGGTTGGTTTTGGATTTTCTCCTCTGGGAAAAAAAACCGACTTTAAAAACCGAAACCGATCCAAGCTCACCCCTAGGAGAAATGGAGGTTTTCAATTCCCTTAATCCTTCAAATCCTTATTGCGAAGTCGATAAATCATAAGTCCTTTGGTTAAATCATATCGACTTATCTCAACCTTAATTTTCATTTTTAAATAATTGGGGAAAGAGAAAAAATAAGAGTGGATTCAACATATGTGAGGCTGGAAGGAGGCAAGCAAATGAAATGAAGGGAGGCGTTACGGCCGACTACAAGAACCTTAAGAAGGGTCTTTCAAACAAAATAAACTTAAGGTGAAAGGGTGGATTTTAGTTTTCTTTATATTGTTGGCATTTTCAAGCCGCGTAAGGTGATAAATATCGTCGAATCCTTGGAAATAGTTGCTAAAGTTGTACATTATTCCCTGGAAGAGTCCAAGATGAAGATGAAAATGGGTTGTTCATTTACAAGATATATACGGTTTTGCTAAGAGAGCATCTTAGTGCGCGCTCCAACCGTTATCGTAACGAAATTTTTGCTATAGTGCTCATGCAGCCAACCAAGCAGAGCAAAAATTCCATTACGATAACGGTTGGAGTGCACGTTAAGACGCACTTCGGAACGCACCTTAGCAAATCCGTATATATATACCCTTTAGCTTCAGGAGAAATTTACTTAATCAGCAGTCAGAGGAAAGAAAGAAAATTCAAAATTGACAAAATACAGAAATCGAAAACAAAGCAAAACAAAATTAAAGAATGACATATTCTTCATTTTTCATATGATTTAATGGTACAGAATCCTTCGGAAAGTAGAGCATCATTTCAAGTATGGGAGTAGTGCTGTTACTTGCAAAAGAATTACATTTTTTGGAAAGGAACCATAAAAAAGAAAAGGGTCTGCTGTTATGAACTAGTTGGAACTGAATAGATCTCAAAGTTACCAATATCTGATCGAAACTAATAACAATGAATAATAACAAAGATGTAGAGATTATTTTCTATGCTTCAAGTTCAAACCTACACGGGTTTCAGACCATGTTTTAAAGCAGCTTCCCAGACAACGTCAATCTGGTCTACGTCGATAGCACCCACTTCATGGTGTTCCCAACCTTCAAGACAATGAACGATGCCTCCTGCATGGCAAGCATGAACAATGCCTCTTCCCATTGTATACTGCAGCAGAGATCAGAGAAGAGTTTAGAAAGGAGGAATGAAAACTCAAAAAACGTTTTGGTTGTTAACGATGAATTTATCTTCAGTACCTCGCATGATCCAAGGCCTTCCACGTCTTCTGGTAGCCGCATTGCAGCTAACTTCCCATAAGTACAGTCTCTACGGAAGGGAATGATTGGTGGAACAACAAACTGGTGAAAATGAGTTCCTTTTGGAGCCCAACTTTGTTCCCGAGGAGTAGTCCATTTGCCAATTATCCATGTCTAGCGATATCAAGAAATTGAGAGATTGGATAAACCTTTTGATTAAGCTTTTTTCTCTTTGTCTGTTTTGGACTTGATTTTAGTGGTTTAACAGATCTTAGTTGATATGCATTGGGAGCAATATAAAGTATAATTTTCTTGACTGAGTATTCCTCATGATCCTATAAATCTCCATAATATTTCTATGGATGAACGATAGTACCTTGCAGTGCTGAGCCACTTGATACTTGGTCACTTGAACTAGATATTCCTGACATTCCTTAGGTGCTTCCTTTCGGATTTTAGTGAATCTTTCTGTCGATTGAGTGAGCATCTGCAGTCATGATCATTCTTAATCAGAGAATCAAGATTGGAACAGAACATGGTTAAATCATGTTAGAGATTTTTGTATTTATTTTGCATGAACAGATTCCTTGTAAATCAAAACTAGGTTTAGGCACAGCACAAGTTCAGAAATTTCTTGGGTCTAGCCATATACATGTCCCGACAGAAAGATGATGAAACTAAACTTTAAAAACTTTTTGGCACAACTGGAGGAAAAGAATAGGCTACATGTTAAATAGTTCTTACCAGAATCCTGACCCTTTTACGAGCAAGGTACAGGGCAATCGCCCTGCCAAGCTTTGAAGTTGCACCAGTCAAGAACACCTCACTGAGATCTCGAGGAATCTCATTTAGGATAACAGCAGCTGTCAAGGTGTTTCCATGGACAACTCGGACCCTAAGGTTGGGATGCTTGTTAACAAAGAGTGTGCCCCCTCCATTCAGAGCTTCATTCTGAGAAATTTTGAGTCAGTTGATGCTTCTTCAAACATCACTATTTTCCCACTCAAAAAGAATAAAAACAGAAGAAATTTGGGACACTCAAAATTTTAATTCTCAAGATTGCTTTTGGACCTGCCTTCTCTGAATTACTGCATATAAATTCTCTCAGTGGACAGATCTTAGCATTTGTGGAACTATATTCATGGTAAATTAGTTAGACGCTTAGTTAAATAGTACAGAAAAGATTGAAAATCTTGGGACATCAGCGTTCATCTATGTAACTAATGAAAGAAGAGCATGATATTATCTCAAAAGGTGAGAAAAGCAAGGGAAAAGGCAGGCCAACCTTATTTAACGCAGCAAGGCTAATGACCTTGACACCAATTCTATCAGCTCTAAGGATAGATTCTTCAATAAGTTTGTTAATGCCTTCTGCAGCAAAAGGTAAGAAGTACTGCAAACACCATATGTTCAGATAAAGTTAAAAACGGAGTAAAAGATATATGTTTAATTTACAGTATCAAAGGCACTAATCCTAGTTTGCGCCTCGCTTAGCATGATATATATACACTTGATGCAACTCAAAATCCAAATGAAAGTCTAAAGAAGCTAGTTGCCTACTGCTCACAAGTTTTCCTTTCAAAAGAACCTGATTCCAATCCTTTTACAAAAATGAAAATAACTAAAGTAAGCTATAAAACAGTATCCATCTTATCTTCTCAAATGGACATTTGTGCAGATAATTTTTTGTCAAACATGAATTTATAAATTGTAACCGCAAAAACTGAAACTGTTATATACAAATTCTTCCAAACTCAGGACCTCTATTTTCTTCACATAGAAGAGTCTTTGTCAGTTTCAGCAGAAGTCAAAAATCTCATGTTATATTATAGAATCAAAAGCACAGCAAGTGAGAATCAAGAAGTAACCTGAAAACCAAACCTTGGCACGATCCACGTGTGGTGCAGCCGACCTCTGAGATGGTAGAAACTGAACAAAAATGTCTTGGAAATGGCCCACATGCCAAGCATTATCACAAAGGCAAAAGGCCACAAAGGAAGCAAAAACAACTTTGTACTAAAAGGTATGGAATTGAGTGATAGGAAAAGAAATGGAGTATGCATTGATGACATTATATCAACCACATGGGCAAGGAACACAAAGTCTGGTACTACTTCACCTGCTCATTCAAAGCAAGAAAGCCAGTGTGTAAGAAAACATAATAAGAAAGTCCAAACAATGAAAAGGAAGAAGAGATTTATACAAACAAAGAAATCACAACAATAGTGGTGCTGGTGATTATCAAATCACATAATCAAGTAAATGCATTTTCTATGCCAAGAGCTGGAGCTGAAAGACATTCAATTACAAATTGGAGGGAGGTTAATTTTCCATGATAGAAGAAACATTAGACCAACCATATTCCTCCAAAACATCAATGAGGATACTATTTTCAGAAGAATGATGGCAACTCAATCAAAGAAAATAGATATGCTGATCTTGTGTTATTTCCCAATACTAAGACAGCATACTCATTGAATTCAGAATCCTTAAGTTCAAATTTCTGTGCATGGATAATTGTGCATGTCCACAGTCAAGATAAACATTCAATGATGCCGATGTTGCTATATTCAAGTTTTTCCACATGAATTGTCAAGACAAAACAGTTGAGGCTTGAGGCCTTCAAAAATGAAATTGATACTCTTATTGTCCATTTCATTGCATTAAATGAAGACTCACTTGTTCTTGATCTTATCTCTTTTTGCAGATCCCAGGAATTGTTGTTTATTGTCTTTCCCAGGATATCATAAAGAGGCATGAAGAGACAGAAATTAGTTTTCTTGTCTGTATGGTGTATACTGTGGTATCTGCATAGGAAAAATAGAAATTATAGAAGTATTATTTTCTGACTTCATTGATTATAGTGGGACTTGGTACAAAGAAGAAGAAAAAATTAAAATCATTTGGTTTCAATCATAAATTTATTGAGTACAACTATGATGTATCCTTTATGGCCCATTGTGAAACTTTTTCATACCTAAAACCTTGGGTCCACGGTACATATCAAATATTAATTCCAGCCCCTCCTCCCCATCCCCGTTCCTTAAAAAGCAGGTTGAATATGAACATAGATAGAGGGATATGGAGTTATGGGGAAAAAGAAAGAACCATTTTTTGACAGTCAAGGAAAACAATAAAGTGGATGACTACAAAACTTACGTGGGAGTGTACATGAGATATTTCACAAGCGGTATACTCTCAAGGAGATGATGAGGGACAATTTCAACATTACTGTGTCCCAAGCATCTAAGGAAATCAAAGAGCAAGATATAACTGTACATCAATATTATTGAACCGTAACCAATTAAGGCAGTTCCCAAAGTTGGTATTCCTATGACCACACCTAATATTAGGTGTTCAAGAAATGATGCAATCCCGGCTGCACGAAGAAAAATGACATGAAAAATCATTAGCCTTCTTGGACACATGATTGCGGAAGTAACAGTGAAAGAGGCAGTAAACCTTTGGATTTTACCTGCATAAGGATGGGGAACTTTCAAGCTGTGGTGTAGCCAATGGTAATTTGAAAAGAAATGGGGAGAATGTAATAACCTATGCAGCCAATAATAAAGTGGCTCTGAGATTCCAATATGGAGTGCCAGACAACAAATAATCCCCCTAGTATCCCATAGGGGAAGCTTACTTAGAGTTGGGAAGCTGAAATAGGCCAGTATTGCCAGAAGGGCTTGAAGTATCAGGAAGTTGTCCCTGTTCAGAGATTACAGATGAAAGACAGACATATTCTCATCAAAATTGGCATAGTTGATATGCAATGTTTTCTATTAATCATCGACAGAGGAAAAAAAAAAAACTAGTGCTTTCATACCAGTGCCATTGTGCATCAATCTGCTTGTAGTCTATGCCTTCTTGAGAAATCCGGTATTTGCGATTTCTATAAAGAGTCGTATTATGAGTGCTCCAGAACTGATACATAAACCCCCTCAGATCACACAAGAGGAGAATATGAAAACACCAATTACTTTCCTTGGTCTCTTCACGAGAATAGAAGTATTTTGCAAGAAGTGAAATGTAGAACAAGTACTGCACATGTAATGCACCAAATCAATGTAGAATCACCTAAGACGATGAAATAAGTTTTGAAATTACGAAAGAAACTGAAAGCGCACACTGATTCAGAAACCCACAAGAAAAAGAATGATTGGAACATGATTTTCCGAATTCTTACCTTGTAATTACCTAGGTTCTCCCATGGCCAAGCAAACAAGGGAGCTTCCTTTTTCTCTGGGAAAGTAACTCTCTTATCTTCCAAAGTTCTCCTTTCTTGAATCATAGCCACATTTTCTCCATCTCCCTCCATGTTGAAAATAGAACCCAAAAACTAATAAAAGATGAGCTCAATAAAGAGTGTAAACGAAGAAAACAAAACCCCACTTTGATATAGTATGGAAAGTGTTCAATGAGGACCGAACAATGAGGACAAATGGGCAAGAGAAAAAAAAGTTCTTTGATGAAGTGGATCTCTCACCAAGTACAATTAGCCTTGGATCCACATTTTTTGGCTTCAACCAAACAGAACTTCAGAGGGAAATAATATAGAGTTACAAGAATGAATCTTTCCTTTACTACAACTGTTTCAGCCTCTCAAACACCACCTGCTAAAAAGCTTGAAATTGACTACTACCCAATCATAACCAGAAACTTGTCGAATTCAACCTCATTTGCCATTCGGCACAAGGTAATCAGTGGATGGCTTTGAGCTGGACATCATATTCATATCCAAATATTAATATAGAGAGAGACGGGAAAAAAAATTTGGGTGGGTGTGAGGAGGATGAAACTTTTATTTGGCTGATTACAGTTGAGATGGCGATGGTTCTTGCCAAAAAAAAAAAAAGAGAATTTTTTCTTGGGGTTTTCTTCTTGGTGGGGCAATTGACAGATTCGAAAAACAACAAAATTTTCATGGATTTTCTGTGGATTTGTAAGCTAAATAGCAGGGGCCTGAGGTACCACCAAATCCACCGCTTCACTCCTGTCTACAGCTTTCACACCTAACACGCCCTATAAAATTTGGAGATTCTGTGCAATTGCACTCTCCTTTCAGTACCTTTTCATTTGCCCTGTTTTTTTTTTTTTTTTCCCTTTTCCTTTTTACATTAATATGGAATCATAACATTGAACATAAATCAAAAAAACAAAAAGGGGAAAGAGTTCAATAATCCAGTGCCAAATTTACTACTAGTTCAAGAAACACTTAGTTCTGGAAGTAAATGGAGTACTGTTATCTTGAGTAATTAACAATTTTATTCATGATCAATCCTCTTGATTCTTGATTAATATAATCAAATGTCTTAAGATGAACATTAAACAAATTGCAGTTATTAATCCCAAAAATCGAAAAAAAAAAAAAAAAACAATGAACCTCTCTCAGTTAAAAGGTTCCCTTGATTTCCACCAAACAGAGAGCACAGAGAATCAATTAATTTAATTAATCATGAACCCGTCTAGTCCAGATTCCTGATGACTCGATTGGGAGAAAAAGTTCTGAAACTAGACTAGATTTGTTTTAAAAAAAAATCTAAAAAGTTAATATTTTTTGCTTAAATCATGCATACAGGAGAGATTCTTGTTTGGACAACGATCATCCGTGGGCATTACTTCGGTGCGAAGATTGAAATTTTATGTGAAGTGGGACAAATTCTTGTTTCACACGACATTAATGGTGATTGAAATGGAAAACTGAAAACAAATGCCAAACAGCTACTACCATTCTAAGACGTGACAAATCAAAACTTGGATTTCTTCACTTTAAAATCAATCATTTTTTTAAGGATAAATTCATGAAGACTTTCTGCATTTCATACGTGTGGTTCATGAAATCAGTACGTGTGTATAATGTAAATCATTCAAACAACGTGGTTGTAATTTTTTTTTGCCATTTAAATTACAATTTCATTTTCACTCTTCTTATCAAACTTTTTTCCTTTTACTCTCTTCATCAAAAATTAAAAGAATTTTTTTTTTTCGTTATAAAATATTCAACTGAGTTAATGTTGTTATATCTTGGCATTTCTATGTTCACAAAGTGAAGTTAATTACTACAAATCATAAATATATATTCCCTTCTTTTACCAGCCGTGATTTTGTATAAAATTAAAATATATTTTTTTTCTTTTAAATTAAAAAATATAAATATCATTTCGAAAAAACATATTCAAATGCCTAATTAACTAATAATAAATAATGATAAGAAAAATTAATTAAAATGACTTATATTTAATGAACAGGAGTTCCTGCAATGATAATTATATCTTTTGAATGATAATTAATAGTAATATTCTTCTCAACAACATCCTCTTCTCTCTTTCTTTTTTTACTGTAAATTCTATAACTTGATTTATTAAAAAAGAATATTAAACATTTGTTATTGTAGTGTTCCAAATGAGATTTCACACTAACAGTTCTAAATATTTTGTTGAAGATGTCAAGAATTAAGGGGCTCATATTAAGAACATATTTAATTAAAACAAGCTTGAATATTGTACTCTAAATATTTTGTTGAAGATGTCAAGAATTAGGGGGTTCATATTAAGAACATATTTAATTAAAACAAGCTCGAATATTCTACTCTAAATATTTTGTTGAAGATGTCAAGAATTAAGGGGCTCATATTAAAAACATATTTAATTAAAACAAGCTCAAATATTCTACTCTAAGTACTTCTATATCATCTTCTACATTATCAAATAAAATAATATATATATTATCTAATGAAGAAATCAAGTACCTTTATGATTTAATATTATTCTTTTAGAATTTTTTTAATAAAATATATATTTATAAAAATATACATGTAAAATTATTAATGGTGACGTAAAAGATAGTACAGAAAATGCGGTAAAAGGTTTGGAATCATTAAAAAATGCAATCCGGCGGCCGTATGGGCGGGGTGGTAGGCAAGACAAAGGGACTTTGGTCTCTATAACCAGGAAATGAATTTGGTTTATCAATCTGATATATACGTAAGTCTTTCACGAAAGCTCATATTCATGGATGGGTGGCTGACTGTCTGTAAGAGTCAACACCAATCATGCAAATTTAGTAGCTGAAGTGCAACACAAGAAAACTTGGCATTATTATTATGACTATTATTATTATAAAAAGAACACACCCATCGAAGGGAAAGTTACAAGAAAATGAGTATATATGAAAGTAATGTATCCTTTTAATTAAAATACCAAAACAATTCTTACTCAAAATTTGAAATTTTAAAACTATGTTTCAATTTCATGAAAGTATACGTTAATACACTTCATTATTATTAGCTAAATAAATAGAAACGGGTTTTCTATGTAAAAAACATCATTAAATTTTGAATTGTCTTTATTTCATCCCTCAAAATTAAGAATTTTAAATAAAAAAAAATCGAAAAAGGATCTTTCTTATTAATTTATTATAAAAATAAATAAATAAAATAAAATAAAAATACCTATCCGAATTTGTCCCTACTGAGACAAGGGTTCCTTTGTACGTCTCTTATTATTTCCAATAGAAATTTTTTTGCATACTCTATATAAATAATTATAAATTTTGCCTAAGTTTTTAAAAATAATTAAATTGGTTTAAAATATGGAAGAGGCTAAAATGATAATAATAATAATACATTCTTGATTTGTTAAAGAAGACAAACCTTATAGAACATTTAAAATATTCAAATGTCACTATTAATATGAAACCTAAAACTCAACCAATCTACACGACAGCTAATGGTAGATTACTTTCAAAACAAAACCCATTATTATAAAATTAAAAATCGAACCCAAAAAAAAAAAAAAAAAAAAACCATCAAAAGACAACCTTCTAAACACTTTTGACTCCATGAACACAGAAAAATGACTAAAAATTTTAATGTGTCCCCTTTTTCTCAATTTAGTTAGTCACTGAATCAGAAACTCGCCGATTTGATCATAGGATTGAACAATTAGGCTGTTCACCAACCATAAAAGACAAAAATTAATCATGTACAGAAACAATTTCTTTCTCGGTCAGAGCAGAAACTGTGTTATGCTATAACATCATCAATGTATGGAAAAATACCTACTGTACAAGCAAGCATAAGACTGGTTTTTGCTGCTTCTCTATCGGACAAGTCTTTAATAAATGCCTAAGTTTTTCTTTTGAACATCTTCTCTTCATATAGATGCATAAAACGCCATATCAAGCTGAGAAATAACACCTAACTTATAGTGCATGGAAAAACTTTGACAGGTTTCATGCTAACACAGCTGCACTTGTCATTCAAAAATCGGTATGTTCTGTTTTATGTTTCTGAAGCTCTTCCTGAGCACATATGAGCCTACATGCATAACGGGCCAAATTAAGATAATTATTATTATAATTCTAATTATAAATCTAACCGATTTGATCTATGGGAAAAAGAAAGGTACCTCCGCTGTAAATCATTTATTTGACGAAGCATCTCCTTTTCCCTATCATGAACTGACTCCAACTATATACATCCAAAAGGAAAGAACAATATACTTCAGCTAGGTGGGAACATTAAAGATTATGTCAAAAAAAATTGAACTGAAAAGACCATAAAGTCATCTTCTAATAAATGCTGCAACCCCCAACAGAAACTTTGTAGACCTTGCATATCTACTTGTGAAGGGAAATTGAAATTGATTTGAAGATTCGACAAGTAATCTAGTTAAATTATATCGCCCTTTTCTAGTGTAGAAAAAATAGTTAGCTACATAGCTAGCTGTGTATTCAAGATAATGCATCACATGGGAGGGAGAGAATTTTTCATTCCTTGATGTTTTCATTTATTACATACCAAAGGTTTCTCAGCTGAAGTTGTATGCGTTGGCATGGAACCACCACCATCAGTGGCATGGTTAACTGAAAATTCAATACTTCAAATGAGACCAAAGAAATTACAATATAATGACAACAATTGAAGATGTAAGTTGCTCCAACCTGTTGAGTCCTCAATTCCAAGTTGTTTCATAAGTAACAAAATACTTTCCTGTCCAGATTAGGCCAAGTGTTAGTATCCCTTAGCAAAATTAAATCTTGGGAGGAAAAAAGTACTATTAAGCTAAACCTGTACCCTTTGAAGAATATTTGTTTGCAGAATAGAATGCAACAAGGGGTAAACAGAATGATCAAAGTGATTTGGTGGTGAGGCCTCAGTTGGCACTGCTGGTGAAGATACAAGAACCGGATGCTGGGAAATCACCTGCATAACCCGTTATGTTCATGTATGAAATATACAGAAAGCAAACACTTCTATCAACTAAATTGTATGCAATCCCTAATTACTGCAAGAGTTGGTTGCTCTATTGTTAATTTTAAGGAGTTAATAGTTTTTGCAATCTTTATCACTGAAACAGTGCTTAAACAACCATTGAGACCAAACAATGAGAGCATTAAGTGGTTCAAAAGTCTTTGAATCAACAAAAATGAGAGTACTAAGTGGTTTGTAGTTTGTGAAGCATGTATATAGATGAAATACCACAGATCACTAATTAAGCTTTATAATTACTAAAATTAAACCTCAAATGTATAATCACTGGATAAATATTAAAGGCACCAAAAAGACACATATAAACCAAACTAATTTGTTCTTATCATCTGAGGATATTAAACCATCAAACAGAAGAACAAATGGGGATGGGAGAGCGGATAGAAGTTCCATCATCAAGCCTAGTCAAGTCTTGCTGTCTTAGTGGTAAATGGAAGCACTTGGGACCAAAAGATCTTAAGTTTAAGAAATGAACTCAACTCGATGAGGTAAGTGGAGAACCACTGATGATCTTCGGGGAGGGGTATGGGAAGGGTTAGGCGAGGGGTTTAAAAAAAAAAAAAAGGTTAGGTATGTACTTTAGCCATGACAATTGAACCAAAGACAATTTTCTTTTAGGTAGCAACTAACCTGCAAACTCTGGCTTTTTTGCAAAGGAGGAGCAACCTGGAGGAAATTGAAAACAAATTTTGAGTTATTCCTAAACATGTCATAAGCAATAAAAGTTTTTGTATTGAGAATCACCTTTTCAAAGTCAACATTCTCAGAGGTAACCTTGAACCGTCCTCTTTGCTGAACAAGAGGACCTTTTGCCTTTTCATCTGGTTCATCACCATTTACTGCAAATGCAAAGCATATTGGATAAAAATAGTTGTATGTATCAAAACCATAAAACCATTGTCAACAAAGAATAACTATAGGAAACAAACCACAAAAGAAATATTAATGAGGACTTACGTGATGCTTTAGAAGCTTTAGAACTAGCCTCAGAAGGCATGTCACCGACTGTATTAGGAATAACATCTTGGCACTGAATTTGAAATCTATCCCTGAAAGATCAACACAGATCGTTGAAATTTTGCAGTGACAAAGAAATCCAAATGAAGAACTGAATAAAACTTATTCATTTTGGTTTAACAATGGTTTAAATGCATATCATGTTGATCTGCAGAGCTGGGAGCTCATATCATATCAATCATATCCAAAAAGATGCTTGTGTTAGAAGATAAGAGAAGGGAGAAAATGTAAGTTACTAAACCAGAGCCAAAAATGTATCATTAATGCATCAAATTCTATGAAACACTGATTGTTAGAGAAACTTACTGGTGCAAGTTAAATGAGAAAGTATAGATCATAAATGAGATGGGAGGCCAAACATAACTAAAGTGTCCTCTAGCTAGCAATCCTCAACACCCATGGCCAAAAAATTTATGGCTAACTTTATGAAAACATCCTGAGTTGATGTCACTGTTCATATTAGAATAAGAATCCCATTTGAACACTTGAGCAGTTCTGACATTTCTGCCACATCACATTTTATAGAACAGAAGGGATTTTCGAGACTAGAGAAATGATCATAGAAAGGAATGAACCCAATCAACTGCAATGGAACATTTAATGTCTGCCAATCAAGCTTCTAAAGTTCAAGAAGCAAGATTGTATTTTTTTCCTTCCATTCTTCTAGCAGTGAGCTACTAGTAACCCTCAGAATCTGTAACTGTAAAATTTGAAGATCTCATGGGACAGATAACATATAATATATAACTGGATATAGCGAATTGTATTAGACAGACCACATCTAAAAACAACTTTTACTCCCCAGGATAACTGCCAGATAATTAATGGCTGGAAGACAGATACTGCTGGAGACTGCTGAGGTGCACTGCACGTGGAGCAAATTTATTTACCGTATAACATCACATCCTATATCTAATACTCTGAAAAAGTTCAACTAATTTCGGAAAGAAGTTTTTACCTCTGATTGCAATACATTTTAGACTTTTCTGGTGATTTCCCATTAAGCTCTGGCTCCATTTTTGCAGCAGAATTCATTTCAAGGCTGCCCAGATTCTGGATAGAACAGTTCGAGGAATTTTGGGACTCTTGCATTAAACTTGAAATGCTCACATCGTCATCGGATTTCTCACTTTTAGCTCTAAAAAAAATTGATCAGTTCAATCAACTGGCTTAATAAAGCTAACTTTTGAGGGGGGAAATCCGGAAGACCAAATACTGAATGTCCAAATGCTCAAGAATGGCCATGCAAAAATTTAAGAAGGTGCAGATGTTTCGTGGCAGATGAAATAATGAAAAAACACAAATAAAATTAAAGTAAACCAAGATAAAGGACATGTTTTTGATTTACGATGACATACACAGTGCTACCACAGGCAGAGGCAGCTGATACAGGAACAGCAGGTTGATTATTATCCCCCTGTGAAGCAACTTTCATTAGCAAGGAACAATTTTATGTATTATGTATCATACTGGAAAATTATAGAGCGAGAAAAAGAACATGGCATACAAGCTCTGTGATATCTGAACATTGGCTTGTAAAGGACAACTGATGTTGAAATTGTCTTCCGTGGGTATCCAAACCTTGGGGTGAACTTGTGCTTCCCTTTTGGTCTTTCTCAGTAACAATATCTTCATCCTGGATCTGAGAGGGAGAAAGATAAAGATGATAAATTCAGGTAATAAAAAGAATCCATCTAATTGTTCAAATTTGTAGGCTGAAGATAGCAGGAGACCAATCATTGTACCAGAGAAGCCTGAGCCTTCATATCCTCAAGGTCAAAGTTCCAACCACTAATACCTCGTTTATACTCGTTCTGCACATAATTTCATATCAAATTGAAATTGATTAAACCAAGGAGGCAAGGACATAGATATTGTATTTCCAGATTCTAGATAAAAACAATGAAACACTAAGTAATGAAGAAAGAAATCAAAACCATGTTCAAGCAAAGTCATGCAATAGGAGAAACTCTAGAGCTTTAGTAGCCAACTTAGCATTTCAAGGATAGACAAGGGTAACTTATATTAACACTATATCAGATCCTTACCACAGCAAACATGTTCTAGGTAGAAACATACGTCACATTAGACATCAAACTAAATGTCCACAAAACTGCACAGCGGCCATGGAAATATTGCAAGCAAAAGCATCTTGAATGGATTCGTGATCTAAACATGCCCATCAAGGGGGAGAGGGTTATGGATGGAATAAATTCACAGGATATTTTCAATCATAAAAATTGTTTTACATTTAAAAGGTTACTTTATGTCTCAATATCTGGAAAAGGATTACACAAATTATAGAGATATACATCTTATGCAGCATCATCAAGAAGTTAACTCAAGTACTCAGCATATTTGAAGGTATATCAAGTGAAACAATAAACAGCACTCCTAATGCAAAATAATTCAATCAGAACAACATAACTACAAACTTGCGACTTATTGAATTGAAAAACTAACATGATAAGAAACCAAACCTGTGATATTTCTTCTTTTTGTCCATCTGGTATTTTCTTTTGTGCAAGCATATCTTCTTCCTTTCTCTATGATTGAAAAAGGTTGTCAGCATAGACTGACTTGTTGTTCAGCTTACAATCATTAAAGGAATGTTTTGCAATTCACTAACCTTCAGTTCCTGTAGTCGATCGCCAAGAGCAGGAAGACCCTCCAAAAGTGACCTTTGGATATAATCACTTGACCTCGCTTGCTTGAAAAAAGAATGCTTCAACAACTTCTTAGCTGATGGCCGTTTTGATGGATCTTTTACCAAACAACTAGCAATCATCTGTTTAAATGACTATTGACAGAAAGAAGACAAAAGATTATATTATATGAGATTACACATGCAAACGTGATATAGCACACTATGATATCTGTTTAACTAATACCTTTGAGAATTTTTTGTCCCTCTCATAATCAAGACCAGGAGGTGCATTTTGTAAGGTCATAAGTAAAACCTATAAAATGAAAACACTTTCACAGTGAAGACCAGAAATTATCAGAGATGAAAATTCTGATAAATAAGTATTTCGTTGCATAAGAATTCACCTTCATTGGGGGATACTTTGAGAAAGGAGCATGGCCATGGGCAAGCTCCAAAGCAGTTATGCCAAATGACCAAATGTCAGCTCTTCAAACAAATCAGCAAGCATTATTTCAAGCACTTCAATAATATAGTAAGTTGAAAAGCAGCCAGCCAGAAGTGACAAACCTGAAGTCATAACCATTCAATTGTTCCATAACCTCAGGTGCCATCCTAAATAACCACAAATGAAAAGTCAGAATGGATATGGAAATATGAGTTAGAAAATCACAGGTGGCCCTAAAAAAGGTAAAACGCACACACTTTTGATGCACGAGTACTCTGGTTTCCTATCTCTAGGTATTAAGATAAGTTATGCAAGGAATTGGACAGAGATTCCCGAAATCAACTAAATAAATAACCAAAAACACTTAAATTAGAGCAAAAAATCTTATGAAACAATTTTTGGAACGGAGCATACCAACAGGGAGTTCCAACGAAAGTATTCCTTGTGCGTTGCCTATCACCTGAATCAAACAAGCATGCAGATACACCAAAATCTCCCAACTTTATTAAACCACGGGAATCAATAAGAATATTTCCTGCCTGGAAGAACACAAAAAGATAAAGATTAGACAATAAGAAATTCAACCATCTAAGAGTTTTAACAATATGACCAACCTACTTTGAAAATCTATTCAACATCCAAAAAGATATTAAAAGATTTAGTGGCTAAAATAACTAACTCTTTAAATTATAGGAGTGACCACAACAACTGAAAAAAGACCTTATCAAATGAAATATAGAACATTGACTTAACCGATAATTTTCTATAATACTAAAACTCTTATTCCTGAAGAGGAAGTTCTAATGTTTTATAAAGATCAGGTTTCCAGGTCCACTAAGCATGTGAAGCATTTTAGCTTTATTATTTGGAGTGAAGTTGTTTGCAACACACAAGTGGGAAACCACTTTTCATAGGTAAACTCTTATCAATCTATCTCTGCCAGATTTTGATGAATAACAACAAAGTATAAAAATCCACAAAGCAATTCAATATGAAAGAGGAAAAAGCGGCAACCCAACTATGGAAAATTTATTGCCTAAATAAAAACACATAACTCACCTTAATATCACGATGAATATGTCCATGGCCGTGGAGATACTCCAAACCTTTCAGCACCTCACGTAATACTGTGGCAATAACAACCTCCTCAAAACCATCAGGGTGTGCAGCCTTCAGAATGTGCAGACAAGAACCCCCTGACATATACGGCATAACAACCCATAAATTATGGTCACTAACAAAGGAACAATGTGATTTGAGAACGTTTGGATGATCAACCAGGACCATTGTTTGCGCTTCTCGAGAAATGTTATTCTGCAAAATAAAATTTTAGAAAATGATCAAAAAGAATGTGACTACACTATTCATGTCTATGTATAAAACAATCCTAAATGGCAAACTATTTATACATATATATGTCAATAAAAAACAATGAACTGGAAATAGAAAGTTCCAAAAACAAAAGGAGTACCATATTATTGTTAATTGCATAATTAAAACATATCTTCAGCAAACATAATTGGCCTATCCTTTCTTGAGAATATATATTATGTGCTACCTAAACATTAAACTCAGGGAATCTATTCTCTATACATCATCAAAGAGATCTGATCTTCAGATTCACAAATGATAAAATTATCTGGCCTCTTATTCTTTTACGTTTTCTGCACATATATCAGTTTTTAACCCTCGACTCCAATGTAGCTGAAGTCTAGAAGCTCATCCCTCCCATACAATCTGAGTAAAGGGCATGCAGAATTGAATATTATATATATACACACTTTATTGTTGTCCACTTTTTCGACAAATTGTACCCCAAGGCATGATTATCTTGGATAAAAACAAAACAAAAAAAAAGCAATTTATTCAGTAATAAGAAAATAAATTAAGAACCTCTGCTTCCATCTCTAGAATGTACCTTTTAAGTAAAGAACTGGCAACTAATGAGTCATGAACAACCCTGAAAGGCTTACTTCATTTGGTTTCTTTTCCACGGCAAATTAGATAATTGAGCCTTAAAATTGACACCCCAGGAAACAAAAGTAGACTAACAAAATGCCAAAACTCATCACTCTTTTACCCAATATTTGTTATGCAGAAGGCTAAATGAGGAAGAAAAAACCCTTTAAGCTTTAACTATTCGACATGTATAACATTAACTAACCAACAAGTATTCCATTCAAGTTGGAAACATATAGCCAAGAAAAGCATCGTAACAGTTACAAAGAAATATAGAAAGAAGTCATACCAATGCTCCAATTTAATAGAACAGTGCATTTAATTCCGAAGGAGAAGACCACCAAGTGGAAAACAATTTCCATTTTTTATATTTATTTTGCCTATTACTACTAGATAGGTTGGAAAATGGTTGCAAAGACCAAAAACATATATTGCATACAGATAACAAGAAAGCACAACACATAAACAAAAGGTAGTTACCAGATCACAGTTATCCCGTTCAAAATCCAGAATTTTTATGGCAACGATCTCATTGAGAGGATTACAGAGTGCCCGATGAACGGAGGCGCTAACTCCTGTGCCCACTTCCTCATACAGAGTATAATTCTCTGCCCCTATTGGATACTTCTTCTTCTCCATCCTTCAACAGCTTTCACCACAATATATTAACCACTATATAAACATCCACAATGCAGACCGGCACCGATCTTCAGATCCCGATCATGCACCCGAATTTCCCCGCAAACATCAAAATTGCAATCAGAATTTCAAACTTTCATAAGTTCCACACAGTCAAAGTCAAATGATTCAACAAAAACCTTAAGAATTACGACGAACCCAGATAAAGTCTGGATCCAAAATCATTGGCAGGCATTAAATCTTTTCGAAATTAAATATGGAAACTTTATCGGCAATTTAAGCAACCCGTATACATTGGCCCAATATATTAGAATTAGACATACATGGAACCTATTACGGAGGGTTGGGAAGAGAGAGATAATGGAGTGTGATGAAAGGGAAACTTTTTAGAGGAGGGCAGTGATGGTGATGATGACGAAGACGAGGGTACGCCTTCCGTGCTTTCTCGTGAAGGGGGGGAGAGAGAAAGAGAAAGAGATTTTTAGATAGAGAAAGCGCGGCTATCGGGACGCCGCTCGAACGGGGAAGAGAAGAAGTTTTGCATGCAGAAATCCCGCCACCTGTTATGTTAATAATCGGCCCTTTTCTTCTACTTTTATATGGTTGGGCCCGTACAACTTTAGTTACGACAGGTACAATGCAGTACAGGGACCCAAAAGTAACCAGGTTTCCGATCATTGGGGATGCAATATTAAATAAAAAATTTAAAAGAATTATCGTTATTTTCTTCTGGGAAAGGGTTAGATTCGATGAATATATAAAACTGTGACCAAATCCTGATTAATGTGATGGTGAGGTTAAAAGGGATTTAAAGTAACTAAAAATAGACAGTAATAGGAATTTTTATATTATAAGAAAACATATGAGTTGAAATTAATTTTAATAATAAAATATGTTCAACAAATTATAATTTTGATGATATGGCTTAACATGTACGATAAGATCTATGAATTAGATTTATATCAAAAAATTTCTTCAGATTGAATTATGAAGTGGCACGTTAATGGTTTAAATAATATTTTATAAACATTAAAAGTAATTAAAACATTATTAAGGTTTTTTTTGGTCAACAATTTAGATAGTATTAGTATAAAACCAGTGCGGAAAGTCACTAATAATAATTGTATAAAGTATGAAATAATAAAATTAAAAATAAAAATATATTTAAGAAAAGTAATTTATTCTGTTATCCACCACCCCGTTAAAATAAAATTTATCTAAAAAATTAAAAAATGAGAAATACCTATGTACAATTTTCAATTACTTTTTAAAAAAACTCAATCAATTAAATTCATAATTTCTCTATCATAAGGCATTAGATCTAACTTTTATTATCGCTAATTATAAGTCATTATTGTTAATTTATTATATAATTGGCTAAGTTTTTCCCCTTATTACCCGTACCTGAGCTATCCATCTCTCTCTTCAAAACTCTCTTCTCAATTCAAAATTTGCATAAAAGGCATTTTAGAGAAAAAAAAAAAGGTTTTTCTTAATTTTACAAAATAATGACCGATGACCTATAAATAATGACAAAGGGAGTGTATGTGTATATATATATAAATATATAAAGTAGTGATGCAGTGTGCGGCGCTGCACACGGACAGTGTGTGCAGCAAGTCCATACGATGTCGTTTCTTTCAATTAGAAAAAAAAAAATTTCAAATTCAAATTTTACCTAGCATAAGCACAACGATGGTTGATGAAGCCGCAACGATGGTCGACGAAGCAGCGACAACCCCATCCCCACCATCACCGCCGCACGCCACCTTCACCATCACCAACGCCCCACCACCAAAACACCAAACCCCAGCGCCCTATTCCTCACACCCTAGATTTGCACCCTTTCTCGCCTCGCCACCCCTCGCGTTGCTCGGCCCTCTTTTACAACTTCTCTGCTTAGCTCTCCAATGCAACGCTCCTCTGCAATTTTGTTTTTTTTTTTTTTTTCAAAACGGAGTCTTTTCACTTGAAAGCCTTCAAAAAAAAAATGGTCGTACACAGTAACAAATCCCTAAATATATATAAGTTTATACGGATTTGCTAAGGTGCGCTCCGGAGCGCAGCTTAATGCGTGCTCCGGCCGTTACCGTAACGGCAATTTGCTACAGTGTTGTTTGGTTGGGTGTG
>JAOXNR010000030.1:19808853-19864477 GCA_028571225.1 Parsonsia alboflavescens
TCTTTAGATGACTGAATCAAACTCATGGCACCAACATTTTGTATTTCAAAAATTGCAGAGAGGAGAGGATGCTTACCCCTGGAAAAATTGCAGAAACCCTACACCAATGCGTTGCTCTCGGTTGATTTCACGGAAGGAAGTCGGAACACTACTACTGAAGATGGTGCTCGGTTGATTTTTTGCCGATTTGACACAACCAACTAACTCAGGTAACTAATTTTGAGATTCCACTGGTGGTCGTCGTTCTTCTCTCAGCTATTCATTTGAGCTGGATTCTCATAGCTTGCGAGTTGCGATGAGGATTCTCGATCGATAGGGTGGCGATTCTTGCTTAGTTGTTCGGTCGGCACTCAGCAGAGAACAGACCCTGTTTCAGATTCAACAGAGAAGAGAAGAGAATAAAATGGTTAGGCTTTACCGTTTTAGAAAGAACCTGAGCATTTGTTTTGTTTTGGACTGTCGGTTGCGACATTAAAAGGAAATCAACGATAGAAGGAAAAAACCGACGGTTTTTTCTCATTTCTATAACCCAACCGAACCCAATCCAAGTATAATTCGATTCGATTTCAAATCAAACCGATAACAGAAAAATCCAACCCATACCAAACCGTTTCACGTCGGGTCGGGTCGGGCCAGTTAATCAATCCGCTACTCACCCCTAAGTTTTGAGGAATCCAAGGTTCAGATTTAGAGCAATGATGCTATTAAATCATTCATTTGTATTTGAGTATTTAATCCAATTAATAATAATATTCTCAAAAATTAATATATTTTAATGTAAATTCCACCAAAGTCCTTTTATCTCACTAAGGTTTCAAGTAACTATAAAGTCATTATGGCAATTTTCTCAAGGTTGAAGGCCAAATTGGTATCAAGTAAGAAATGAATATTTTAAAGTTGGGGGACAAAAGGAAAATAATGGTACATTAACTCGTCAATATCATCACTAAGAAGTTTCCAAAATCAATGGATGAAAAAAGTTCATTATTTATGAATTAAGATTGAGATCTGCATTTACTAGTGATAGGTGATATGTGCACGTCAGAACCAATCAACCCAAACGAGCAAGACCCACATTAAAATGTCAAATCAAATGAGTCAGAGGGTTCCATACCTTCAATACTTGAAAGTCGTATTCACAGAGTCAATGAGAACGTACTCGCCACCATCGACCTCCCAAGTCATCGACCTCCTAAGTGAGCTCGGAAAAAGGTCTTGCTAGACCTCGACTTCGATCTGGCAAGCTCCGGTCCCAATCATAAATCTTCTATGCCACGACCACTGGTGCTCGACTCTTAGTCACTCCAAGGAGCCAAGGATCACTCGGTGCTACCTCACCAGAAGAAATGTTCGAGTTTTTCAATGTCCACAGGGAGGTCGCAAAGTTGGTGTGAAGGTCGATTAGTGAGCTTGCAGCTCTCACAGCAACGTGAATGTCAAGATCTCTCGTCCTAGGGCAATTTCGAGATTCTATGAGCAACTAGCACGATTTGATTAAATCCTACTGTTATCCTGATTGCCTAAGGGAATGCAAAGGGAAACCGAATTCTATGAGGTAACGGATGATTCTTCTGATTACTTAAACAAAAATTCTCAGTCAGTCTGGAAAGAGGAAAAAAAACTCTCTAGCTTTCTTAAGAACAATCTATATCGAAAAACTTTCTCAAAATACTAATTTAGGGATTGAAGCCTTTCCCAGGACGAGAGTCCACTCCAGTGATCTCTCTCTCTTGTCTTTTCAGGCTGCTGACAGGGAAACTCTATCAGGATTTGTGAGGTGATCCGACCCAACCTTTTGGACCCCATCAACTAGGTTTGTTTAAGTTGTATTGTTATGGTAATGATAACAACATAAATATTAAGTCTATTTAGAAGCATTTATAAATAAATATAATAGACATATTATGAATATCATATTAATCTATTTTTTGGAATTCATTTTTATTCATTATCTATTCTTGCAATTCCATCTTTTATTTGTATAATGTTTTTATCCTCAACTTTATGTTGTTCCATCCTTCTCATTTTATTTGCCCACTTTAAATTTTACACGCTAATTAAGATAAATAATTATTGGGTAATAATTTTATGTTAATTTGACAAGATTACCTTCTATTTATATGTCCACGATATTGTTTGTTGGTGTTTAAGGTTAACTTTAGTCATTTGGGTGTTTCAATGTTTGTTTTTTAAGATTTAATATAGTCATTTGAATGTTTTAATATTTATATGGGTTGAGAAAATTTGAAGTTTCTTTTTTTCTTATTTATACATGAATAGTTGTTTTGGGGTTTTTTTGAATTGAAAATAGTGATCGAAAAGTTTGAAAATGGAGGTTAGAGAGTTGGATAAGACAATTTGTAACGAGTTTGTATTGATTTCACTTTGAGTCGATTTCCGACATAAAAGTCAAAGAGTCAAAATGAATATCAATGAAAAGTGAATTGTCAGATGAATAGTTTTGAAACTTTAAACAAGAATGGGTAAATTTAAAATTTTAAATAAAAGTGTATAAATTTGAAAAGAAGCTACTCAAATCGAAACGGAAGAAAATGAACTTTTTTTTCTTTTGCAAAAGTTCAATTTAAAAAATTATAATATGAACATGGTCCAAGTGACCATGTCCTTGGTCTAAATCAAAAGTAAAAAAATAAAAATGTAGCACAAAAGGTTAATGGAATACTTTGATGATGTGGCTGCAGGTCTAGGTGTGGTGCATGGTCCCGACTACATATCACAACTTCCCAATTCAAACGGGCAAAATATTAAAAAATTCATTAAATATTCCCTTAAAAGTTCGAATGGACAATCATTATCGATCAAATTTCTTTTTTTTTTTTTTTTGAGTAAACAAATAAAATGGGACGGAGAAATACATTTTCTTCAAAAATATTTTTTGTGTTTCCTTTTTTTTCCCATCAATTAAAATTTATTTAATTCCTTCACTTGCATTGCATTTTTTTCCTCCCTTGATTTCACCAATGTTTTCCATGTTCTATTCCATGCCAACTATTATTATTATTATTATTATTGAAGTGAATTTTATAGAAACAAAAGAAAATCCTATATTTTTAGACTTTGATTGTTCATGAATAAAATAAAGAACATCATTTAACTAAACAACTATAAATATGGTTAATAGACAAATTCTAGAAATTGAAAAGGAATCAAATACATAACAAAATGTTGCTATGTATTGAATAATACTCACTCATTCCCATATTACATGTTTTATTTCTCAATTTAGTAAAACTTTTATAAAAGAATTAAATATTTTCATATTTAAAATGAACTAAATCAAACCTTTCAAAAAAGTTTGTCAAAATCAAATATTCAATTTTAAAAAAATAGAGAAATAATAATAATAATAAAACAATTATTTTTATGTTCTAATATATATAGGAAAATTCTGATATGGGTTGGGTCTATATCTCCACACATAGACCTTGCGATCCATATCAAATCAAGAGGTGTTACATTTTTTTTTTCTTACATAAAGTATCGATATTTTGTGAAAAAAATATGTGATGTGGTTGAATGTGAATGTCAAGGTCCAATAGACAAGATCTATAATAAAATTTCTCATATAAATATATATACATACATACATACATACATATATATATATATATATATACACACATGTATGAAAATGTTATAAAGTCCACATTTAAGTTCAATGGTCAAAGTTAACGATTAACTTTAAAAAAATATAATAATTTTTTTGTTGAAATTTTTTTTAAAAAAATTTCAGTTGTTGACCGTTGGAAGCTTAACTATTCACTCTAACTCTATACAGAGTGTACTCTATAACATTACCTTCTCTATAAATATAATTATTAACATTTTGGGTTATATCGTAATTTTTAAAAAATATAATTCAATTCATAATCACTTTTACTAACTATTGACTTTTGTATAATGATTGGAGTTAATAAATATATTCATTCAACCATTAGAATTAATAGATTTAATGGATAGATAGCTCATATATTAATAACTTAATAGATTTAATAAATTCATTTATTAGTTGAGAAATTCATATATTTATTAGAAATTAGATGACAATCTAAGTGCATGACCCAATTTGAGTTCAGGATCTCCTATTATATAATTGTGTGTCACTTTATGTTACACCAATAAAAATTTAATAGGTATTAAAGATCAAGTTCTCATAAGATTTAGTTTATTTTTTAAACTTTTAATATATATAAAATATAATGATTAAAGATTACTAATATTTTTTTAATATTTTATGTTATTATTAATATAATAAGTCGGAACACAAATGTATAACAAAATATCTGAATCTCCAATTTGCCAAGGTGGCAGTCGATACATTATAAAATCTGAATGGCGTTACTTTTATCATTAAAAAAAAAAGGCTTTTACCCCATTTAACTGCATTTGTTTGGACTAGACAATAGTATAATCTTACAAGTTCTTTTTTAGTCATTACAATCTCTTAACATGTTATGGATAACTATTATGATCCATCAACGTATTATTGATGAAGCTATCAAAATGGACTAGACCCTTAGGGGCGGGACGGTCCTACCCATGATTTTTAAATAGGTGGGTTTGATGGTTGGGGCAGTCCTTGGGGCCAAAAATATTACAAAGTCATTTTATTTTATAATTTATTTATTATAATTAAAAAAAAAACAGACTTTCTATTACTATTACGGTATTATTATTTGTAGTAGTATTTATTATTATTATTATTATTATTGAAACTCAAACTCTTTGTTTAGGTTTTTTTTTTGTTTTTTGGACTGTAATGAGTTTATTGTATTTAATAATTTTCTACATTTTTCTCTAATTTTCTGTTAACTTTGTTTACTATTTTTTACATTTTTTAACAATAGTGTAAAAATTGAAATGTTTTATTTTAAATATTTTTTAAAGTAAAAAAATAAATTATATAAGGGTTGGCCCCGCCCAACCTTTGACCTTTGTGAAGTTGGTTTAGGTTAGGATTTTGACTGTCCTTCAAAAAATGGGATTAATCCGTCCCGACCCTTTAAATTTTCTGATCCTGGGGATTGGAGCTAGGCTGGGCTGGGTCAGGCCCAATTAACAACTCTAATTATGAACAGCTATTTTGACCCCGACTATCATTTTTCTAACAAAACACTTTGTGGAATTGATAGTTTTACTGGTACGCGATAATTTTTCAAAAGCAAAATTGTCCATCTCATCCTTGCTACTCAAAATCCAACCAATCCAAGGGTTGTAAATGAATTTTGATTGTCTAGTTAATTTATTTGGATTTGTAAATCCAAATGCATATGAATATTTTTTAAAAAATGGATTAGTTAGATTTTGAGTAATAATGATGATATTGACAATTTTTTCTAAAATATTATCCTATGTCAATAAATGACTAGTTACGACTAGTGTTTTATTGAAAATTAGTAGTTGGGACTATAACAACTGCCTATAAAATGTTGAGGGACCATAATGGTTAAAAAAAAAAACTTGTGAGATTTTACTATAATTTGGTCCAAACATGTGGGATCAAATAGGTTAAAAGCACTCCTAAAAAAAAAAAAGAATAAAATCAAAGGAGTCAATATTTGACAAATATGTGTTTTTTTAACTGATGGAAATGTTATGGAATGGTACAGAGTACACCTAATAGATTGCTCTAGTTAAATTCCTAACAGTCAGTTATTTAAAAAAAATTATTTTATAAACAATCATTTTTAAAAATTTTTTTATAAACTAAACCCTACTTTTAAATTTTACTTTATTTTTTAAAAAACAAAATAAAGTTTGATCGTTAACTTTGATTGTTAGAGATTTAATTGAAGCATTTCTATAAGGTGTGTTTTATACCACTCTATAACATTTCCGTTTTAACTCATATTCACCGTGGGACTCTTTGATTCTTATATAAATTACAATAAAATAAAATAAAAATGCTGTACAAATTAGGAAAGTCCTTTTTCAGCCAATACTTTTGGGGTTTTTTTGTTCCCCTTTCTTCATTTCTTCTTTACGTGGTTATTATCATAAAAATACTACTAGAAGATACTTTCACACATATTTGTATTAATTTTTCTTTTACTGAAAAAATAAATATGTCTATTTCTATTTTTGAATTTCAAAATTAGAGGTCTATTTCTCTAAAATAAAACAATTTTAATTCAACTTTAACTGTATACTTTTTTTTTTTTTGCAATGTCCGAACTAATTTGCATATACTTCAATATTACACTAATTTAGAAGAATATTGATTGGATTCAAACTCAAAACCTATCGTGTGTATACTCACCATTCCATATATTGAGATCCCCAAAGTGACACTGTATACTTAATTTAATGAATTTATAATCTACCAACTTTTCTGACCATTAAATACATTGCAAACTAGAATAATAAGATGACTTTATTAAGGTTAAAATGATAAATATAGATAACTTGTCTCCCTTCGCTGATTTCTCTTGCAATCTTGGTTATATATACGTATAGTTCTTCTAACCTATGTAGCGTCGCACATACCGATAATGTGCTCCATCCTAAACGACGTCATGCGACCATGATTTGTTTCCAAAAAAAAAAAAAAAAACAGAAGCCGAGCAGAGCTTGACCTGTGAAGGTGTGGTGCTCCTTCTGCCTTTCTTCACTGGTGTCAGATCTTTCCAGATTTGTTCAACTTCATTTCGCCGCCCAATCATACTTCTCCCCCCCCCCCCCCTTTTTTCCCTAAACCAAACCCGTTTATCATATTTAAAGTTGATCTGGTGGTATTGTGCTTGCTTCTTCCTTCACTTCATCCTACACTTCTAATGGTGGGGTGATGGTGGTGTTGTGTTGCTTGGACTTTGATCTCTCCACTCTACTTTATTTGATGCTCTCCGCTCGCTACAATTTTTTTTTTGAAACGACGTCTCGGGTTATTGGCCCACAGTATGACTTTATACATATTAAAATAATTGGGTATATATATATGTCTTTAAAAAAATTTCTCAGAATTTAGTATCATTTTAGGGTTTAATTTATAAAGTAATTTTTTTTATTCAATATTAAATATTTTATTTTGATATGATAAAAAATTAAGAAATATTTTTGACTTTTACTAAGCCATTTAATTTATCGCATTAATGTAATTAGTGTTGAAAATATTATATAAATAGATATAAATTAATAAATATAAGTGGTTGTCAATGAGATTTTGTATTAAAAATTTATTTATTTTTAGATGTTAATTATTTTTAGCAATGGGTACACATGCATTTTTATGTTTGTTTCGTATATAAAAACGAAAAGCCCCATGCGTTCCGTTTCCTTTTAAAAACATACTCACGCGCACAGACGAACACATTTAATTCTTTCTGGCGCTCTGTCCCAATCTCGATCCGGAATCAACATTTTCGATTTTTGGGTTGGCAGAAAAAAGATTCAATCCTTTAGCAGAACATCTAGTTTTTCCGATCGAAGAAAATTTTAAGTAAGAACTTCTCAATTCGCTGAAATGAAGCTCACTGTCAAGACTCTCAAAGGCAGCCATTTCGAGATTAGGGTTCAGCCCTCTGATACTGTTAGTACAATAAAGCTTCTCTTCCACACTTTTTTTCTCTCTTTTTGTTTTTATGCATGTAGGGATTATGCTGAGTATTTTGACGTTTTCGTTTTTTGGTTGATTTTTAAAGTAGAATGTACTAGTTGATTCTGGGATTCTTTTTGTACAAACAATTACCAGTGTTTTGAAATTTCATGAGTTTGCGCGAAGTCGTCATACGTTCATAGGCCTAAATTTGGTTACTGCCGCCCCTTCTAAGAAATGAAAACGTGGACTTATTCTTATTTTCATTTTCTTTTTTTGGCTTGTTATAATGAGTGAGTTCTTGGCGGTACTAGAAAAAGGCATGTTGCGGTATATGGGGGAAAAAAATCAATAAAGCCATAAAGTTTATAATATACAATTCTTTGTTGAGTTTGTTAGGACTTTCGGAACTTATGAATTTACTGTTTTAGTTGTAGCACTTAATGTTTGTAATGCCTCTACTTTTGTTAGATTTAGCTAGAATTGGAGAGAAGTATAAATGAAAAAGAAAAGTATGCCATGTTAATAGAGCACTAGTCTGGTTACGAGAATGAGATAGGGATGTGCTAACTTGGGAGAAATCTGGAATGGATATGGACCATATGGTATCTAATACTAGGAGAATGATCATGAATGAATTATTAGTAGCTTTCATTGCTTGAGTTCAGAAATCAGAGGTTGTCAACTGTTGGCTCTGCCAAATATTACATAAATGGACTGACTTAGGATGTTTTAGAGAAAAGGGAATCAAGGTCCCCTTGTGCACCCATGATTGGTCCATTCTGAAACCGTAGAAACTAGAACAATGTAAAGGATAAAGAAGTGAAATAAATATTAGGAGCTTGATGTTTGGTCAGTCAAAATTGCTTATGGTGATGGAGTCCAGTCCAATATCAGTTCTGCTTTGGTTTTTTAGCATTCTGTACTCTTCATAATTACTCTTAGACGATTGCAAGAGTAGTGTGTTAGATGCCAATACCTGAAAAGGCTGACCCAATAACAGGGAGAAAGATTATCTTAAACTTAATTTTAAGGTTTTTTTTATTGATTCAGATGGCTCTTCATGTGTCCTAGGTTATGGCAGTTAAGAAAAACATTGAAGATATACAAGGAAAAGACAATTATCCATGTGGTCAGCAGTTGTTGATTTATAATGGGAAAGTATTGAAGGACGAAAGTACTTTAGCAGAAAACAAGGTGTCTGAAGATGGTTTTCTTGTGGTCATGCTTAGCAAGGTATGTATTCTCCTTCCTATTTGGTTCATGTGTTATTTTGCCTTCCATTCTTTATGGAGTTCCTTCCTTACATGACTTGTGCAAAATCTGAACATTATCTTAGAGTGATTCTTTTTCCATTCTCTAATAAGCCATTATAAATTGGCAGCATGTTAAAGTTCAGCTGCGCATCTTTATTTGTTGTAGGGTTCCTTTCCTCATTATGTTTTTTGTTATGTTCTATTTGTGTAGAGCAAAAGTTTGGGCTCAAGTGGGTCATCATCATCATCTTCCCAGGTATTTTTCAGGGAATACGTTATTACTCCAATAGCAATTGTTATTCTTTTTTGGTGTCAAAGACTTCCGCGTTTTCATGGTAGCTTCATTTATATTTATGCTTCCGTGAACAGCCTGCAACTACTGCTGCACCAAGTTCTGATCCTACTCCTGCATCTGAAGTTCCTTCACTTCCGTAAGTTATCCATGAACAGCATAGTTTTTGTTTTATTTTTTCAGAAATTGATTTTTTAAGAGTTTCTCCAGATTAAAATTGGGTATTTCCAACACTTTGTATTGTAGGGTTTCTAAGAATACTGTACCTGCTTCTGATCCTGTGACTGTCAGGTGTGATATTTCTGAATAGTTAGTATACATTTATAGGTGAAAGATGGCATGACCAATTTTTTTTAGAAGGTGATGCTGATAGTACCCTTATTGCAGTGCTTCTTCTGATGCATATGGTGATCCCGCTTCCAATTTAGTTGCTGGAGTCAATCTTGAACAGACTATTCAACAATTAATGGACATGGGAGGCGGTGCTTGGGATAAGGAAACAGTTGCACAGGCTCTTCGGGCTGCTTATAACAATCCAGAACGAGCAGTGGATTACTTATATTCTGTACACCTCATTGCCTGACTCTTTCTACATCTTTAAGCTGAGTTCAGAGGCTGACATTGTTTTGTATATCAGGGTATACCAGAAATGGCAGAAGTTGCAGTGCCTGTGGCTCCAAGTGGAATCAATTCAACAACACAAATCAGTTCAGGCCCTGCTGCTGTTTCTGGGGCACCAAATTCATCTCCACTAAATTTGTTTCCTCAGGTGTTTGATTGTATATGTGAGGATGAATTTAATGTTTATTTTGGTTCCCATCTCTGATGCCAACTGAGCTGTGAATTTTCTAGGAGAATCTTTCTGCTGGTGCAGGTGATGCCAGTGGTAATCTTGGGTCTCTTGATTTTCTCAGGAATAACCCACAGGTAGTCCTTTGGTCCTATCATATGCTTTACATTAGCATGCATCCTTTGGAACAAGAAAAGCAAAACAATTTCCTTTTTTCTGAAACTGGATTTCTTTTCTAATTTTTGGGCATGAAATTTGTGAATAATAGAAGGCTTCCTTTCCTCTGATTTCAGTTCCAAGCATTGCGTTCCATGGTGCAATCCAATCCACAGATTTTACAGGTGAATTTGGTGAATAATTGATTTGATCATATTGTTAGTTTTTGTTTGCAGGCTCTAATTGGTTTTGCCTATGTCAGCCTATGCTTCAAGAGCTAGGGAAACAGAATCCTTTTCTGTTAAGATTACTACAGGAACGTCATCAAGAGTTTCTTCAGTTAATTAGTGAGCCTATGGATGCTTCAGAAGGGTGAGTGGCTATCTTGTAACCTCTAACAAGTTCTGGGGAGTGACTTTAGATGTTGATATTAATTTGTCAATGCATGAAATTAGTTGTTTAGTTCACTTTTCAGTTCAAATGGTCTTGTTTCTATTTTGAGAACTAGTTGTTCAAAGGGGAATTCTTTCGCTTATTCATGTCCTAAGCATGCCCCTTGCATGATAACGTGATCTCACTTTCCCAAGACGTGTTCTTTGGCCATCTATTTTAAGTAAATCTCCTTTGGCAGGGATATATTTGAGCAGCCGGAGCAGAACATGCCCCATGCAGTTAGTGTTACACCAGCAGAGCAGGAGATAATAGAGCGGGTATCAAAGTTGCTTTCCCCTAATTCCCTCCCTCCATAACTTGCTCTCTCTATTGCATGCAGCCTAAAAATATGAAAGAGGGAACTCTTTAATTCACCTAATCCTAGATTTGATTTTCAACTCTGTATTGCAGCATAGAGCAATGCCATTTCTGTGTACAAACCGTGCTGACTCTTATTTGATTTTTTCAATTTAGCTTGAGGCAATGGGCTTTGACAGAGCTCTTGTTATTGAGGCCTTCCTAGCATGTGACCGGAATGAGGAATTGGCAATCAACTACTTATTGGAGAATGCCGGGGATTTTGAAGATTAGTTTTTTGAAGTTGAATGAGAGATTCAGCTTAGAAGAGATTTTGATTCAGGTCTTTATGGAGATTGAAAAATTTTTTCTTCTGTTTGATGATTCAGCTTATAGATGGTAAGCAATTTATTTTTGTAAATCTTACGTGGAAAGTCTGAGTCCTCTTTATGGTCTCTTACCCATTATCCTCCTTTGTTTTGGTTCTTTGAAATTGGCTAATTTGAAATTTCGGTTGATAGGTTGAGAATGTGTACTTCATCCCTGATAACTGTGTTTTCTTGATGGAACAACAGAAAAGATTGGCGTTGTCCTTAGCCTGTTCATTAACTGGCTGCCTCTGATATGATATAATTCTCCAATCCTTTTTGCCTGTCAGTATTTCTATCACTTCTCGGTATGTCAGAAATTACCTTGGAACCTATCATTTCTTGATTGTAGGTCGATCCTGGGCTAATGTTGAACCCTAATCATCATCATAGTATTGTAGTATTAACAAGATGGCAATAAGGGGTTTAAAGTCCTGTACTTGTTTAGTTTTAGAAATGAGAAAGCCCAATATTAAAGAATTAAACATTCCTCTATTTGTAATTAATTCATCTTTTTCTTTATTTTCAACATTGGTTCTCTCTTTATGGAAAATATTTTTTTCTCATTCTAAGAGCATTTAAGAAAAAAATGCTTTATCCTATAATTAACAAATGACTGCAAACATGAAATCAGATTCCAAATAGGAGTAGCCTGAAAAGGCGAGAACGGTGAGCCAAAAATAAGTCTACCGAGAGAGGTGAGAACTGAGAACCCGTGAGATGGATCAGAAGGGGGTAATATTAACAACCAGAACCTGAGAATCGTCCGATAAGGTTGCAGAGTGGTAATTCGAGAATCTCTTGCCATTGCAGTGACAAAGATTTAATTCTACAGATGCCACCAAGAAGTTACCATCAAATATGACAAAAAAGGTAACTTCTGAATTTATTATAACAATAAGAATTCATCAGGCACACAAGGAAGGCAGTCTATCAGTTAAGACTTCCACTGACAGGCGACAAAGGCATTTGCTTCCACAACACGTTAGGACAACACAAGTACATATAGACACTGAGTTCCTATCACGTTGATCAAATTTGATGCTTAGAACTCCCGATCAGGGAAAAGGATAGGTGCAACGAGGGACCACAGAAACAAGCCAGCTGTTGCCCAGCAGGTTATAATTCTGACCCAAACAGATGGCCATCCAACATCAACCAAATTCCCGCTCTCTCCTACTGAGGTTGACCATCCTGTAAGAAGCATTGCAGAATACATGCTCGCGAGAGAAAAGATTAAGTGAAAGAAGGAATATGAGTATGTGACTGGCTTAGCCTTTTCTATTTCCTCATGTTCATCTTTCTTATCCAAGGGTAATAATGGCTTTCCAGAACCTACGCATAACAGAAAATGATGTCAGACATTGCACATGAAATGCATAAGCTAATATGATCATGTAGATATAAAATGCATTTGTGCTCCACCATGAGAAACAAGAAATATTTGCCGAAAACCAAGTGAGCAAAAGTAGACTAACATAATAACACAACAGGTTAGCCACAATAATCAGTTTTCAGATCCAATCATGTGCAAAATTAAGAAAAATATGAGGAGACAAATCTGGAAGGTGGAAACTTATCCACTAATTGATCGTCATTAAATTCTTGTTAGAAACAGAAACAATCATGAGATCCATGAAAAATGAAGACCAACTCGTAGTTATCGTAGCACTACAGAAGCCTCTGAAACAAACATCCAGGGCATCACAAAATTTCTTATTTATATATGTCAAACACACTAGAAAGACAGACCAAATTAAACATCTTGTTGACTTGAAAGACCAAAAAAAAAACAAAACCAACCTGCTCGAGGAGAGCTTGGAGGGGAGAGCAATGTTGTAGATGATCCAGCCCGAACAGCAGAATAAACAACAGATAGGACTGTGGTAAGTAGCCCAATGGTTAGTGTCCCAGTAGAGACGGCTTTTGAATGCTTGTGAAGGCCATTACATTCATAATCCCTAGGTTCACTGGCAAGTCCACTGTAGCAAAGGTACATACAGTACACTGATATGACTGAAGCTGGAAGGATGCTCCCATGTACCTAGTTATTGTCAGTGTTAATTATGAGGTCTTTAGCAAAATTGTCAGATCCAAAGTTCTGAATGCATTACATCCCCTACTAATATAGGAAACATGAGCAGCAGAGATCTCAATGTACAAGACAAAATGGAAACTTGAAACGCCATAGGAGTGCTAGACTCATACAGAAGAAACATGCACGGTAAAATAAATTTTAATGAGAAGGATAAAGATGACTTACAGATGGATGCAATGTGACTACTGCAAACATGAACACAAAGATCAAAGTCATCACTATGAAGACTGTGTTCAGCCCACAATCATGTCCAGAAGCAGTAAAGAAATAAAAAAGAAGCCCGGAAAAGGTAAGTGCTCCTATGTAGCACACAAGTGAAACAACAAGCAAAGCCATATACCTGCAGTGAGTACGGGGAAAAAGAAGAAAATGAGGATTAACAAAGCTAAAATCATATTGTATTAACATTAGCAAAACTGGAAGACGTGATGTAAATAACAATTGTGTGAACAGATAGAAGACCAACCAGAACTTCTCATCATAGCCCACCCATTTGTCATTCCATCTATGGACAAAATCCAACAGAAGCACAACTTGGACAAGAAGGAATAATCCTGAACCAAATTTTGATATTGTCTCTGCAAAACCATACAAAATATTAAGCCTATGGAAAATTCTAATTTAAAAGAAAAAGAAGATGTATAAACATAGAATTCTAATGTCAAGAAAATGGTTGTCTATATTGGCAGAATTATTAAGTAGGAAGTTCATTGTGCAGAGCTGAAGTCTTAAGCAAACACACCCACCACACACTTTTCAGCCACGACCCAAAAGAAGGAAAAGAAAAATCTGATAAAACCCGAGCAGAAAGATTGAAAGGAAGGCTTACCATAGAAGCTGATGATTCCATTTGGAAGGAAAAATGTAAAGATCACAACAAGGCACCAGCTAATTATTTTAATCATCCACATATCATGGTGCAAAAAATCACGAGGATCCTTCTGGTTTTTTATACCAGCCATCATAATAGCTAGAATGGTGAAAAACAAGAAATTTCCCAAACTAACACGCAGCACAGCATCTGTTTCAAACCACTCTCGATCTGGAGTTTGATGAAAATGATTGATCCCTGCAAAAATCAAACAGGAGTCAGCTTCATCACAACAATCTAATAACGAACAAGTGTTCTAATGAACCAATCGTCTTCTTCTCCTTATTCCAACTAATTGAATCAGGAACTTGAAAAAGTAACAGCATCAATCAATGAAAAGAAAATTATGTTTTTAAAAACCAGAATAAGAACAAGCCATCTTGACCAGCATGCCTAATCTAGAATTTTAATTCAATTTTAGAACAGCCATATCGTAATTCAATTTTTAATTTAAAATTTTAAGTAGTAGTTGAAGTTAACGTTAAAGCCATCTGTATCACCATATAAAATGCAAAAGAGAGATGAAACATAATGAGCAATTAAACTCAGGCAAACGCACTAAGAGATGAATGCATATATATGACTTCAACCAAGTGAAATCAATTAGCATCTTATATCCATATATTATCTCATGTCTGCATCTTTTTGGATATGAAAGGTGAGCACAGGGTCTGCACCATCCAATAGTTAAAGTGATAACAAGGCAACACAAATATAAACCACATGAGCACCAGGAAACCTGCATATTCCATATAAGGAACTTTCTTCTACCTAAAAAAGCTAGATTTTCCTGAATTATTTTAATTGGAAAATTATGTCATTTTCCGTATGTTTTCCAATCCAGAAAGGAAGAAAAATAACATCTTAAATTTTATGCGGGCATCATATCTCATTTTGAATATTACTCTCTATCTAAAGTTGAAAATTTTGTAGGGTTACCCATGCTTATGGTTAGTAGCATTCACATCTTTGAAGAGGCTATTTGTGGGGCATTAACAAAAAGGGATTATTTCAGAAAATTGGACGTCACATACCAAACGTACCTAGAGAAGTAGACAGTAAATCAATGTTGGAGAGAGAATGCAGTACTTAACAAGTCACCATTAATCATGAAAAAAACTAAAAGGATTCAATTTTGTGATTCAATGGATAGCGTGAGAAATCAAACAATTAGAAAACCAAAAACCAATCCCAATCACTATTCATACGACACCACAACGAAAGACAAAAGGAATTTCCGGAAGCTACTTACAGGGTATTTTTTCCATGAGAGGGGCAGCAACTTCTCTAAGAATCCAGGAGACAATCAAAGATAGAGCAAAAAGACCGCAGTACGCGATTCGAGCTGATCGCCGGCCAATTCCGGAAACAACTGATTGGCAGGCGTTGCAGGCGCAAGCGGCACAGCATGACGCGAGGCATGAAGCTGCCCACATGTTTTCCCGTTCTCCTCAACAAATTAATTCGACAAAATCCACCCCCAATCGGTTAAACCCTAGAATCACGCAGCAAGGGTAATTAATGATAAAAATATGACCAGAATTGTTACCAAAAAATCCAAAAACTTCAAAAATTAGAGCGGAAACTAAAATAATAAAGAAACTAATCGAAATATATCTGATACCTTTGAATTGATCTGAATGAAAGAAAGATTAGCGGCGTAAGCTGAAAGGAAAGATTAGCTCCAGAAATATTTCTTCCTCGTTTTATTTAGTCCCGAAGATTGATATTTTAAATCCACATCATATCTTTTTTTGTTTTTGCAAGTTTGATCTAAAATTTTTCTTCATAGTTTTTTCTGGTCCTTTATCAAAAAATTTTTGATAACTTTGGTTTATATCAATTTATTTTAATTTTTTGATCCTCCACCTTTTATTTTTTTACAAAATTGATCCAAATGACTATAAAATATATTTTTGAGAGTTCTTTAACCCGTCAAAGAAGGGTATTTTAGGGATTTCATATGATAAATTATAATTTTTGATTATTCACCTTTTTTGTTTTTATCTTTTTTTGGTCCTCTACCTTTTAATTTTTTATGTCATTGGTTCTTAATATAAATTTTTAAAAATAAAAATTTTTTCTATTTAATGTAAAAAGCTTTAACCAACGCAATTATCAATAGTTTTTGTTTTATTTTCACATCTAATGATATGTATTATTTTTAGTAAAAATTCCTCTCAAAAATTAAATATAATCTAACTAATCATTCACATATTAATTTTCAATATTCACATTTCAAAAATAACTTTTATGTATAATCATATTGTATATGTACACATATTTATATTGACATGTCTATAATTTTTATAGATTTTTGTATATGTGAACTTTATATCATAATTATTTTACCTAATTAAACTAAATGTTTTAGTTATAATAATATAAAAATTAGTAGAGAGGTTAAGGTTAGAATAAAATAAAACACATTATGGACTAAAAAAAGTCAAAGAATTGAAAATTATTACAACATAAAAATAAAATAATAAATGAAGGACTATAGATATCAATTTTTCATACTATTATAATTGGCAATTTTTGAGTGATGATAAAAAAGAGATTAAATAACTTTATAAATAAATGGATCAAGCCCTTGAGTCTTTTGTGTATAGACCATTTGTAAGTTCATCCCTCTACAATTGACAATCACTTTAATTTTAACTATAATATACATATATATATATATATAGAGAGAGAGAGAGAGAAATGATAGTGTAAGTGCCTTAGTGTATGCCGTGTCTGTGGGCCTAGGAAAACCATGGGAAAATGACATCGTTTTGGGCTTGGGCGGTTTTGGAAAAAAAAAAAAAAAATCTAAGCAAAGCGAAACGAAGCAGAGCAGCAGGGCAAACCATCAGTGTGGGTAGCGGCGAGAGCAGAGCCAAGCATCGCACACCGGAACGACTCTGCTCTAAGGGCAAGGCAAAGCTTGCTTATAGGTGTGGGTGTGTTGCGGGGTGGTGGTGTGAGTTTGGGTGATGGTGTGGGTTTGGGTGTTGGTGATGATGATGTTTGTATTGGGGCTCGTCGCACACTAGAACAGTGCTACTCTAACAACCCAGTGAAGCTTGCTTATGGGTGTGAGTGTGGGGCGAGGTGGTGGCATGGGTTTGGGTGATGGTGTGGGTTTGGGTGATGGTGTGGGTTTGGGTGTTGGTGATGGTGTGGGTGTGGGTGTTGGGGCATGGTCTTCATCAGTGTCGTTGTGGAGCAGCAAGATAGTCAATGGTCCTGGTTTAGCAGAGCAAATAAGCTTGCTTATGGTTGTAAGGAAGATCTGTTGGGTTTCCATGGATTGGTGATGGTGTGGTGGTAGGTCTATTGTTGGGTTTCCATGGGTTGGTGGTGGTGTGGTGGCCATTGTATAGGTCTCAGTTCGATGGTTTGCTGGTTGTTCACTGCTCCGTCTTTGCTCAAAATTTTTATTTTATTTTTTTTCAAAACCTCCTAAATTCAAAATGACATCATTTTCCCATGGTTTTTCGAGGCGTGCAGACGCAGCATACATTAAGGTGCCTGCACTATCATTTATATATATATATATATATATATATATATATATATATATAGTTGTAGTGTAACTAATATAAGTTTTTAATATAATAATGCGAATTTACAACAATTTTTTCATTAGTTTAATAAATAAATTTAAAATCAAATATTTTAGACCAAAAATAACAATATTTAGTTCTATAAAACAAGGAGCATTATACTCATATATAACATTTTAAATTTAAAAATTTATCAGATAATTAAAGTGAATCTTCATAAAGTATAATATTCCAATTGTATGCTCATATAAATTTAAACTTCTTAAGAATGAGGAAATTAAAGGGGTTAGATTTATTCTGCCAAAAAGAAATTTGTTTTTAAGAAAAGTGTTTGATCAAAATATTATGCAATACTTCCATCCTCTGCCAAGGCAAATAGACAATTGGGGAATTTTCGAAATTGGGCTCCCTAGTTTGACCTGTGCTTTTCATTTTACTCGACGACTTGGTCAATCATATTTCCCAAGAGTAATGCTAATAGTACTAATCATTTTGTCAAATTAGATTGGCTCCTTGGTAATTTACCCTATGCCTACTTTGCTTACAAACCAGAGCTTAAAACCTTAAGCCATAGGTCCATCATAGCCCATTACATTTGAGGTCAGATATTAAAAATTACTACTACACTTTGTTTAGATTTAAACGTTCACCTTTGTCTTTTTTTTTTTTCCTCTCTCTTTTATTTTTTTTTTCTCTCTCAAAATTTAATTTAATTTATTTTTTATTTTTAATATTGATGTTTTAATAAAATTTTTACTATTTTTTAAAATAAAATATTCAATTTTAAAATGAGTTAATTTATAAACTTTTTATATAAAACTCTCTTTTTTTCTTATAAAGGACTAGTGGTTATTTTACATATATTAATATTTATATTTATTTGTTAAGTTTTACTAATTTAGTAATAAGTAATAACATTTAGGATTGAAAGATATTAAGTTCGAAACATGATGAATAGATGGAGTCTCACTGTTGATCATCGAGAAAAGAAGTATAGAAAGGGTTAAGTGAAATATATATATATTTTCTACCCTGTGCACAGAGTGTCATGTGGGCCAAGAAATGACGTCGCCACGTTGCATGGTAAAGAGATCAGGGACGTCGTGGCATCGTTCCACCACCGCCCACCAAACACCGCACCTACCACCACCCAACCAATCCCTACCATTCACCCATCCCTGTCATTTCCATCCAACACCGCCACACCCAACCGGTTAAGGTGCATCCTTAACCCCAAAGGTTTTTTAAAAAAAACTCAAGCTCCAAAGCGTCGCTTTTGGAGCAGGTGTAAGAAAAAAAAAAACCAAATCAACATCATTTTGACTTGGTGTACAACCAAACTATATGCGAGGGAGTACATAATAGAAAACTTATATATATATTTCACAAAAAATTACTTCATATAAGATAAATATTAAATATTGAAAGTTTAAAAGTTCTAATCTCTTCGATGAAGGCCAGCGGATCATATGTTGACGAGAATTTGAAGCTCCCAATATTCTATTACATAATTATGTTCAATTCACTTTTATATTAATAAAAGTTTAACACTTATCTATCACATACAATTAAAGTTTATATATCTTTTTAGAATTTAGTTTTTTTTTTTTTGTTTTAGTATTTAAAATATATTAAAAATTAACAATTAAATACTACTTGTAAGATTTTTATTATTATTTTATTCAAATAATAGAGAATAACATATAATTATGTAATAGGAGATTTGAAGATAAATTTAAAAATGAATTAATTGAGAGGAGACATTTTTTTTAAAAAAGGAATATAAATGTCTTAATCTTTTTTACCACTTAAATAAAACGGGAAAAGGATATTAATCCATCAATTTAAAAATAAATATTTATCTCAATTTAAATGTTTAAATATAAAAGATTATTCTCCTCTAGAGGAATACAAATAAGCAACCACGCTAGATGGCTCTCCGGATTCCCAAAGGCCGATCTAAACCGTCTGCACTGGCTCATCATCATCCTGACGCCATTAATCGAACAAAGTCACCAATTATATGTATATAGAGTACACGTTATTTGATTTGATTTGATTTTTTTAATATATACACGACATGTTATTTGATTTTATTTTTTAAAAATAAAATCTTTAATAAAAAATATTTTTTATAATATATTTAATATATTATATTTTAAAAGAATAAAGTAAATCTTAGAAGTCTTAAGTCAAATTTATTATTTTTTAAAATAAAAAAAATTAATCATTAATTATGATGATTAAAGAGTTAATGATGCACTTTATAGAAATGCACTATATTATTTTTATATACATATAAATATATAGTTATAATATAGTAATGTTATCGACTATATGGAAGGTAATAAGTATTAAAGAGTACTTTAAAAAAATACTAATTTTGAACCAAAATATAGGTACTCTTAACTTTTTTTTCATATATATTAAAATAAAAAAATAATGACTATGAGGATAAAAGTAGAAAAAGAATAATAAATATAGGTGAAATTTTATATATATATATATAAAGAGTTATTGACCAATTTAGTCCTCGAACTATACCAGTTTAGCCGTTATGGTCCCTAAAGTTTTTTTTGGTCTTTTTAGTCCTTTAACTATTCATTGATTGATCATTTTGGTCCCTAAAGTTTTTTTTTTTCACCTTTTTAGTCCTTAAACTATTTATCAATTGACTATGCTGATCCTTTTGATCGAAATTTTAAAAAAAGTCGTTAGAATTTTGGAGCCAAATAGGGTTGATCAATCTGTCAAAATAATCAAAATGACCAATCAATGAATAGTTTAATTGCTCAAATGGTCAATCAATGAATAATTTAGGGATCAAAACGGTAAAAAAAAAATTTTAAAGATCAAAATGACCAATCTGTGAATAGTTTAAGAACTAAAAAGGATAAAAAAACTTTTGGGATCATACTAGTATAATTCGAGGACTAAATTGACTAATAACTTTTTTTATATAAAATATATATAAATATATATATATATAATTTTATAAAATTTCACCTATATTTATTATTCTCTTTCTACTTTTATCCTTATAGTCATTATTTTTTTATCTTAATATATATGAAAAAAAAGTCATGAGTACCTATATTTTGGTTCAGAATTTGTATTTTTTTAATTTACATGGGTTAAATTTTAAATTTCTGATATGACTTTACAATTGCATAACATAATATACCGAACCAAAATCAATACAAGATAGGTGATATCTGGGAACTGAACTCACGCAAATGAAAATCCGTAGCTGTACCATGAGAGCTTTTCTTTCTCTGTCTTTTCCACTCGTATTCTATTTCTATATAAAGAAAAGTGCGGGATAGCGTGGACGGTTCGTTGCCTGCATCTCCTTATATCCAGCCGGGTTACAAAGGCGCAAACGCGTTACGCATTTGTTCTTTGCAAAATTAGGAAAATAAAAGAAGAAGAATACTGCTATATAATTACTTATTTTTTGGTTAAATTATCTTCCAAGGACATTCCGCGGCGTCATTGATTCTGATCTAGCCCGACGATTCTTCTCTGTTCATTTTCTCCGATTGTGAGTTTTTTTCCCCTTATTTTTTTAAATAATGTTTTTGATTATGTTCGTGGAGATGTTGGTATGAGCCTCTACTTGTGCTAATTTACTTTATATTTTTGCAATTGCACCGGCATTTCTGCAGATCTGCTTCCTTTTTGTGTGGCTTTTGGTGGTTGGATATTTATTTTTTTCAATAAGCAATGCTTTTCCAACTTAGATGAATTAATCTGAAATCTTAAGTTTTTCCGTGAAATTTTATTTTGAAGAATTCTTTCTGTGAATATTGATTTGGTATGGAGTCCGATAATTTTATGTTTCTGCACCGGACTTGTAATTGATTCCAAATAAATTGGAATGGATGATATACAGAATCGGAATTAGGTTTTAAATTGTGCTGGATGACAAGTGAATTACTACTACGTTGCCTCCGCTAATATAATTTATTTTGTTGGAAGTAAAATGGGAATTATCATAAATGATTGTTCTTTGGCAGATGAAACTTCATAATCGTTGGAGAGAATGTATTTTCCGTCCTTTCATCTCCTTGATAGTAGAATTGTATTTTCGTGGATTTGTCCTTGCAGTGGAGGATCATTGAGTATGGGCCATGTGCCTCTGTTTCTATAGTTTGGTCCCCATGTGATTTTTCTATAACTCTTGGATCTAAAGTTTTTTACCGTGCACTGGGTGTTAGGGTTGTTGTTTGGTTCATATATTGAGCATCGTCAAGAAAGATACCTTATCAACTTACTTATTTAGAAGTTCTATAGGATGACTGTTTTGTGCAGGTATGCATCAAGGAGAACAACCATATCATTCTTAAAAACTGATTTTACAATTTGAATCTTACTTCCATTTCAATTAGATTGTTACAACTAATTCATGAGCTGCTGATATTATTGTTGAAGACTTCCCAGAATAGGCACCTGAATTATGATTTAGAGTCATCAAATAAAAGTGATGCTGACAAATGTGTTTAGCTTGGTTCTTTGCCCTCCATTTTTCAAAGATTGTTCCCTTTAAAGTCTTCAATTTCATTATAAAGGGTCGAACTGAAGATAAATGCTGGAATGTTATGATGAGAGATATTCTTCTCTTATCTGTTGGCGGAAATACATTGTATGTTTGGTAGAGTCTACACTGCAAGAGTTTGGTAGATAATCTCTTATCAAAGGAAATTACCCAAAGAATTTTTTTTTCCTTTGTGGCTTTTAGAATTTATTTTGCTGATGACTTGTCTGTTTGAAAACTCTCGAGTCCTGTGTGTATGTCTGTTGTGTGTACACATTGTTTGAGCAAAATGCTCAAACACTTAAGTTCATGGAATCATGAAGGTGGATGAATTGTTCTGCTACATGAATTTCCTCGTTAGTTGGCTGAACTCAAATCAGTGATTCAGCTTGGTGACTGCAGATTCTGAATGTACTGAGGCTTTGTTTCACCGTGTCTTTTTCTTCCTTCATAGTTCATTGGATGTAATGGGTAAACAGGGATTAGGAATCAAAAGATAAACATTCCAATTCTCTAACTATCTGGCTCGATTTTGTGTTTCACTGATAGATCCTGATATTGGGTGTATCAATTGTCTCATTGTTTATGTAATAGAGCAATTTATAAATGAACCAGCTTAATGATGTTCAAAGATGCTTTCTTGATCCTTTTTTTCTATGTGCCAATGAAGTTCTGTTATCTCTGTTAGGTGCTGGTATCTTCAAGTAGGAGCACACATTTGCTGACCAAGATATGGCAGCCATTGACAGTACTATTACTTCACCTCACAGGAGGTCACAACCCCAGAATGCATTTTCTCCAACATCATTTAACAAAAAGCCATCACGAGGGGATGACCTCGGGAGCTGTTCAACTCTGGTTCAGCGGCACCGTTTCCTCCTTACTGCCCTTGCACTCCTGGCTTTTCTGTGCACTATCTACCTTTATTTTGCAGTTACCCTGGGCAATGACATGTGTTCTGGATTGACAGGTACACAGAAAGCATCATGTCATATGGAGCATGCGAAAGCAGCCATGGCTAAGGGGAAATTGAAAGTTTTCTAATATGTGGTCGCCTGTCCAGTTTACTGTGGTTAACTTTAGATGTCACCAGGAGGGTTGAAACTGAACATTGGTTTCAAGTCATGTAGCGTAGTGCGAAATCACTGGTTTGATGCATATATTGATAGCCAGTGCCGAATTGGTGCTGGAGCATTGTGTTAAATGTAAGCAATTAAATCAATTATTAAATAGCAAAAGCTTGAATTTTTGTGACAATAATAGAGAAAGCTGAATCAGTAAAGGTTGAGAGATTACCTTGTTTTTTCTTTTGGCTTTGGCTTGTAACGACTGGCTTTTTGTCGTCTCCAACTTCTTGATACTCGTTTTAGGATTGATATTGGTTGCTTTTCTAGTCATTTCGGTTCCTCTTCATTTTCACTCTCCTTTTCTTTTGAATGGAGGTTCTTCTGTTGTGGCTACTATGGTTTGTTGGTAAGGTGGGATTACAGCACCAAAATAAGTTCTTCATTTTAGAATTAAAATTGAAAAATATGGTTGGGCTTAATCTTCGCTTTTATCATTTTTAGATTAGTCAATTTTGGACCTTTTTATTTATTTATATTTTTTGTCTTCTGTCCTCAATTTTTCTCCACAAACTGTGAGTATATTTTTTGGTTGGGTGGGGGGAATGAACTAGACCCGACAATTTTTTCATAAGCAAATTTAACTTTCTTTAAGATTTTCTGATTCCCGAATCCTCTGCAAAATTAAAATTCAGCACAATTTTTAACTTTTCAAATTCCGAAATTCGTATTGCAGTTAAAACTTTAAATTCTCTTATAATGCTCACATCACATGCGAGTTTTAGTGTATGCACTGAATATATTTTTAGAATATTTTGATTTAATTAAATTTTAGAATAATATATTTTTAGAATATTTTGATAAGTTTAAAGTGTACCGTATTGTTCATTTTTTAAAACTTTGTATATATTAAAATGAAATATTCAATTTGAGTGTGAGAGAGAGGGCGATTATTTGAGGTTTTTTATTCTCTTAATCAAAATTCATATTAAGATTTCAAAGAACTTTGAAATATTTATTGTCAATTTGTCATTGTTTTACAAAGTCATTTAGATATAGTGTTTTGAGTAATTTATTCTATTTTATAAACAAGAAATAATATAAAAAATAGATAAAATTTAAATTTAGTGAATTAGTGCCCAAAGAAAATTGTATCATGATTGTTTGCTGCTCCCATACAGATTTTAGAGTTAAGATAGAATGTTTCTATCTCTATTTTAAAATATTTGAAATTAAATAATTATTTTAACTTAATAAAAGGATGATTAAAACTTTAAATAATTTTAAGTTTTATCTATTTAAATCCAAAGATACTTTAAAAAATTGAATCAAGGTATTTTTTCAAAAGTGGTAATCCAGTAACCTCATTTTTTTAAAAAAAAAAATTAATATTTTATTGAACCTATGACTAAATAAATAAAAACTCACCCAAAAATGAAAAAATTAAAAAGCTTTGCACTTCACGTCCTCCGTCACCGTCTGCCATTATTGCAGTTACTTCACTTCTGTCGATCTTCCTCCCCAATCTCTTCACATGCCTCGCTCTTATTGAATATTTTTCACCGTTTCCGACATAGCGAAATGGCGGATTCTTCCAGATTTCAACACCGTAGATTCGACTATAAGCGTCTGATTTTATCAATTCTTTTCTCATACCAAATGCTTCTTACTCTATTCTGGACACTCGGATTCATTCTAATATCCGTTTGGCAAAGGACAGCCGTCGATCGGCTCTTGAACTATAGTCCTTGGGCGCCGCCTCCTCCTAGACCTATTCCCAACCTTCGCTCTCTAGTATTCAATCTTACCGATTTCGGAGCTGTCGGTGATGGCGTCACGTTGAATACCAAGGCGTTCGAGCGGGCGATTTCTGAAATTCGTAAGCGAGGTGGCGGCCAGCTCAATGTTGCACCTGGTTATTGGCTCACTGAGCCTTTTAATCTCACCAGCCACATGACACTATTCCTTGCTGAAAATGCTGTTATTCTTGGAATCGATGTAAGTAATATAATTCTTATATCGTAGTTCTATCACCATTGTCTGCTAGGTGCGGATAATTGTTTTTTAGCTAAGTTAAGATCAGCATAGTAATGTTATTTTTAAAAAACTTTTGCTGAATTAAGGTTGTTGCTATTATGTTAGTTCATTCGTTTTTAAGCTTCTACATGTAAATCAGGACGAGAATTATTGGCCATTGATGCCTCCCTTGCCATCATATGGATATGGAAGAGAACATCCTGGACCGCGTTATGGAAGTTTAATCCATGGTCAAAATTTGAAGGATGTCGTCATAACGGGTAAATATAATGTTATCTCCAATGTAGAATTCACTATTTTGATTTAGCTTTTTTCTTTTTAAGCTAATACTTTTACGTAACAGAAAGGGAACTAGCTGTAAGATTCAAGAGTTTGAGGCTTGTCTGTGTAAAACCTTTGTGATTTTTGTTTTAACGGCATCCGGGCATTTGACATTCCACTTATCTAGAGGGGATTGGTGAGATTCGAACTCAAGACCCAAGCTCGCCATTCCATCAATTGGGATGTCCCCAAAGAGACAAACCTTAGTGATATTGATTCACTTAAAACTCTGGAAATTCTTAGTTCAGAGATGTGTCATTGATTTCAATAATGCATTTTGGATTAAGGTTTTGCTATGTGTTTTTTTTTTTTGTCAGTTGACCTGTCTCCTATTTTCCACTTATATTAAATCTGAATTGTTTTCATAAAGCAAATTTGGATAAATTGAGCGGCTTTAAATTTGTAAAAAACAGCATTTCCTTTTTATTTTCCGCTGGTAATTTTGCTCATATCCTTTTTATATACCATGGAAAAGGAAAAAAAGAATAAAGAAGTTTTCAAGATTATTAGCTTTTTGGTGTTTTAATACACATCTGTTGCAGAAAGTACATTTAGCCCTAAGCTTAGATTTAATATTTTGAATGCTGACAATCAGGGCACAATGGTACCATCAACGGACAAGGTCAAACATGGTGGAAGAAGTATCATAAGAAACAACTAAACCACACCAGGGGTCCCCTTGTGCAGATTATGTGGTCACGAGATGTTCTTATTTGTGATATTACATTGCGAGATTCCCCATTCTGGACACTCCATCCCTATGACTGTCAAAATGTAACCATCAGAAATGTAACCATTTTGGCTCCATCATCTGGAGCGCCAAATACTGATGGAATAGATCCTGGTGAGTTCGTAAATGCAGTGCTGTCATGTTTGTTCTATTTCTACTTAAACAAGATACAATATTGTATGTCACCATGGGAAGCTGAATAGAAAGTTTTTCAACTCAATGCATACTGACCTGTTGGCTTTTCCAAATGTGGCTAGTAAATGTATATTGCAATCTGAATTTTGGCTCTGTAACCTTGTTGATCTTTAGTTACGCATGTAAACGGTTATTTCTTCCAATTGCATTATCGTATGCCCAGATGCTTAGGGAAAATAGTTTTAGCCCCTAATGAATATCTAAAAATGTGTCATGATGTGTGTGATGGTGTATTTATTTGAAATAAAAATTCGGAATTATACTGATTTTCTATTTGTGCAGACTCATGCCAGAATGTGGTGATAGAAGACAGTTATATTAGTGTTGGAGATGATGGAGTTGCAATCAAAAGTGGCTGGGATCAGTATGGAATTGCTTATGGCAGGCCTTCAAGCAACATTGTCATTCGTAATCTCACTGTGCAGTCCATGATAAGGTGATAATTTTTCTGTTTCACATTCTAGATAGTTTTCGAAATGCTCTTATTTCTTTGTGATGTGATGTGGAGTTTCTTAAAGCCACCCTTTAATTAGTTTCAACTGGGAGTTTCTTTATCCAAATACATTCCCCGTGAAAGCAAGAAATTGGCATTCCTAAACACAGTCAGAATTAGAGGCATTTGTACCCATTTGTAGAGCACTCCTTTTATTTCATGAATTCATTTTAGTTGCAGAGTTTCTTTTTGAAAATATATATAGAATTCACTTTTCTCTGCTGAACTCTGTTCATTTATTGCAGTGCTGGAGTATCTATTGGTAGTGAAATGTCTGGAGGTGTCTCAAATGTAACAGTTGAGAATCTAATAGTTTTGAACTCAAAAAGAGGTATTAGAATCAAGACCAGTGCTGGTAGGGGAGGATATGTTCAGCATATAACCTACCGGAACCTGACATTTCTGAATGTCCGAGTGGGTTTAGTAATTAAAACAGATTACAATGAGCATCCAGATGACGGGTATGATCCAAATGCTCTACCGGTTATTGAGGGGATTAGCTTCACTGGCATACATGGACAGGGAGTTCGAATTCCAGCACGTATATATGGCAGCCGAGAGATTCCTGTGCAAAATGTCACTTTCCAGGATATGTTTGTTGGGATAACATACAAGAAGAAGCGTATTTTCCAGTGTTCATTTGTCCAAGGCCGGGTAATAGGAAAGATATTCCCTTCCCCATGTGAGAATCTCGATTTGTATGATGAAAAGGGGCATCTGGTTAGACAATCAACAGTTCAAAGTAATAATACTGATACAGCTGATTATGATACTTGAGAGGCACAGTTATGAAAGTTTTGTGTTAATTGTGGTGGCATTGAAAGGGCACATAATCATTCTTCTGCATCTACAACTTTGATTGGTCCGAGGTTTTTGACTTTGTTGCTAATTGAGGATTCCACGTTTTTGAGATTTAGTTGCAATGAACCACAATGAACCATAAGTTAGAGATTCAAACCCGTAAGTTTTCACCCAGAGGGCATACGTGGTGAAATTACTGGGGTGGAGGTATAGGATGCTGACCTGGTATTTGTATTGAAGAAGTATAGTTCTTGTTTCTAGGTATTTTTAAACACCTATTACTGCTTATGGTACCAGGTTTTGCAGCATAACAGAGGGAAATGTAACTGATAAATTTTCATTTCCAGTTGCAGTGGCCTTTTTTGGTAAATAAGAAGACCTGACTAAAGAGAGAGAGAAAGCGCAAACATCCAGTTGCTTACTGCTATATCGCACTGTTATGGAGAAGCTCGGGAAATATTTGAAATCTTTGTAATGCAGATTTCATTTGCTCGGGACCAGTACCTGACTTGTAACTTCATTTCTGTACATTACCTAGTAGTAAGGAAGCAAAGGCTTCTGCCTTCCTGGTTTATCCAAAATCCATCTTGTAATTTTAACTGTCCCCTCAAGTCGTGTATACAGTTTTGTAGCTGTCATATATTAACATCAATCGGGTTTCAGGATGGTTTTGCTTTGCAAAAGAATGATGGTTGATTTTGTTACAATTTTGCTTTCTGCCAAATTGGCTTATTAGGTTTCGTACAAAAAGTAGAACCGCAGGAATTCAGGCTAGAGTTTATCATCTAGAAGTTCTTGCATCCAAGGACTGGAGAATGCTAATTCTGGAAGTTGTTGAAAACATTCTAGAGGTTTCACGAGGAAAATTCTTATTTAACTAGAAACTCATTGATCATTGATTAGTTTACACTATCTTCAACTCTTTGAGCCATGCTGTGTGTAAGGGGCAAGGATCAGGTTTCCCTGCTGCAATTGCCTTCTCTGAGAGTGAATAAAACCAACCATTCCTCCATTTAAACTGCAATCATCAAATGAGATCATTATAAGACATGAATACATACCAAGCACTGCCAATTTGAATATCTAGAAAATTCAAGAAGATTATGTCCTTGAGATTCACCTCTTTGACAGCTGTTGGGAAGTGAGCAACTGCTCTAGAGTATGCACATAATCTCTCCTCCATTGCTTCTTCAAAAACAAGACCCTTTTCTGCAGCTGCTGCAGCTGCCAGTTCAGAAATAAGGCTTGAAACCTGAAAGAGTACATTCCAGATTAGTCATATTCTGCACAAAAAAAAAAAAGATTAGGCAGCAGCAGTGGTGTTTATCGGTTTCTGATCTGTTTCAACATCTTCATACAGATTTCTATGTTATGCAATTTCTCCTTTCTTGCAGAAAGAGGGGGTATGGTGAGGACAATTAAGTCAATGAAGAATGCAAGAGCACAACTAGATCAGTTTGACCTGAATGCATCATTATCACATGAAGATTTCACGATAGTGTTGCACACTAAATCATCTTTCCCACGGTTATTGGTTGAAATTATTAACTTTGGAGAATTACTAAGACATAGAAATTCACCAAACTTCCTCAAAAGTAACTCATCCATTCAACCTCCATTTTTATTTATAAAACATAAATTTCAGTGGGGCAGTGGTAACATCTTCTCAATTTTTCCTCCATTTTTATTGATAACTATCAGAATAACACAGAGAACAGTATACTGAGTAAACTTTGGTCACATATCAAGAATCTTTCGGGTATATGCAATCACTCCCATTAGCCGCAACAGGCAATAGGTTCAAATACTTGTTAGCAGCAACAGAAAATTTACCTCAGATCGATATTCCTTCTCAACACCACCAACATTGGTTCCATGGCGTGCTCCCACAAGCATGAATGCGCAAATCCATATAAGCTTCTCCAACATTTGCTTCTCAAATGCTTCCTTCTCAAGAACCTGATATTTTGTGCAGAAATGTACCAAAAACATATTCTATTCAATTAATCAATGCAAAAAGGAGAGTAGCAGTGCCTAGAGATAGAAAACCAAACGACTTAACGACAAAACATTGAGACAACATTGACCAATTTGATGATAGTTCCACCAAAATACTAACTAATCCCACTCGTAATTGACAAAAACGGCTACTCCCACTATACAATTCATGTCCTGGAAGTATTTGTTTTTAAAAGAACCTTTATTAAATTGCCTAACAGGGAGCTATGAACAACAGATTTCATGCCTTTACCTTGCAAGAAAGACCACCAGCAATCAATCTGGTCGCAACAGCAGATGCCCATTTCCCATAAGCTGCTGTGAGCCCTTCTGGATTTGCATCAGTAATTCCATCAACAGGAGGTTCCCCAAGCTTTGAAACGGCAAAATAGGCCAAAACTTGGTCAGCATCACCGAGCCCTTTACTATAGAACCATGGCTCCAGCATTCCATTCTGGAAAAAAACCAAATCTGCTAGATTGTCAACCATCTATAAACTAACCTCATCTAAACCTGAATAGACTCTGAACTAATAAAACTCCACAATTTAACAACCAAATGAACCAAAAAATTTTTTAAAAAAAGAACTTTATGAAAGCAAATGTAAGACAAAGAATTGATGATCCACATAAATAGAAACCAATAACAACAAACAGGTATTTAGTCCAAAATCATACCGCTCCAACGAGAGTTAGGGGTGGCCTCAAGTACAGCTTCAAGATCATCATTTCTAGTACAAACCAAGATAGGCCCTGGAAAATCAAGAGGCACAGCTTCACCTCTCTTGATTAAAACATCGTCGCCATTTCCCATGTCTTGCAAAGCTTTCCCAACGCGTCCTCCTCCAACTATAACTGCCGGGATAACTTTCGTTGCAGTAGAAGCCATGGTGGTTTTTGTTGATAGTGATGCTCCAATCTTCAGGGTTCTTAGCCTGTTTAGTGAAGCGGGTATTGTGCACATGAGCCAAAGACTAGAGCTAGAGAGAGCGAGTCCGGTAGTTGCCATTGTAGCTACTTGAATTTGAGGCCAAGGTGACACTGTTCAACAGGCTTTTCAGATGTCACGGGTCATCAAGAGAGCCACTCGTTCCATAAGGCCCTATCTGGTCTGACTGGCCATTATTGTATGGATCAAGAATATATGGGCCAGGACTAAAAGGCCAGAAATTCAAATCATACGGGTCATTGGATCTTGCTTTTCAATAAAGAAAGCTTATCACTTCTATATTAAACAAAATTCAGTTTCCGGGCAAGAGTCATCGGATAAAATTTATACCACCTTTGTCCCACGATATATTTCTCCTGTTTATAATATAAGTTGTCATAAACCTTCAAATTTATTTTATAATATAAGTCGTTTTATATAATTTTATGAGGTAGTTTTCTATTATGTGTGATGGAGTAAGATGGAAAATGACATCGTTTTTTTTTTTTTTAAATTGCAGCCTCAATTTTCAATTTCTTCGTTGAGCAAGTAAGTCTCTTTCCTTCCGATTTTGATAAGCGGCTTGGCAGCTTCCTATTCTTCTATCAGTGGAGGAGAGATGCAAGGGGGTGCGAGGTTGTTGGGTGGTGGTGGAAATAGAGGCCATGGTGGGTGGTGACAATGGTAGTAGGTGGCGAGGTTGTCGTCTTTGGTTGTAGATTCTTCTTCTTCTCTGTTTTTTTTTGCTGTCTGGTGCTATCGCCTAGTTGCTGCATTATTTAATATAAATATATATATATATATTAAAAAATATATATATATTTATACGGTTTTGCTAAGGTGCGCTCCGAAATGCACCTTAATGAGCACTCCAACCGTTACCGTAACGGAAATTTTGCTACAGTGCTCATGCAACCAACTAAGTGGAGCAAGAATTCCGTTACGGTAACGGTTGGAGCGTGCCTTAGCAAATCCGTATATATATATATTTTTTTTTTTTGGTAAAACTATGTCGTTTCTTGTGGTCACACACAGGGGTGGTGTGCGACAATGCACACCCTAGAAAAACTCATTTTATGAATATTTATTACTCTCTTTTTACTTTTATTCTTATGATTCTTTCTTACTTCAATTTCTCAATTTGTTTGACAAGGTTTTTTTTTCAATTGTATCTTGACTAAGTCAATATATTATTTTTTATATCCTTCATATGTGTGAAAAAAACTAAATTGAGCTACTCCTATTTAAAAAAGAATTGTCATTTAAGTATTTTTCACCAGAATTAACGTAATCATAACATTATTCATTAGAAACAAGTTTACCTCTATGTAATTTACCTTAACTTACACTTCTAAATCTTTTTTCCTCCTTTATTTTCTCTTTCCTTCTCTCTCCTCTCTTCTTTATTTGATTGATTAGTTTAAAAATTGGGATGTGTAGTGTAGTTTATTGCATTGAAAAATATTAAAAGGAAAGTTTAACAAAAAAAAAAAAAGTAACTCAATCATGTTTTTTGTCTTAAATTATATAAATGACAATCAGTTTGAAACAAAATTCTCTTTCTCAAACGACATTATTTTTTAAATGTACGGAGTATAACATTAATAGTCATTTCATAAGGTTTAAGAAATCCTAAATGTAATTATGTCACAAATATATATATTTTTCTCTCTTCTAGATAACTGCACTTATCTTTTTTTACAATTAATGGATGAGTGTAACAGTGCATATTAAGAATGAAAAAACAACGTAATGATTCATTGAAATTGAAAAACTACTTATAGAAACCTTGAACTATCTTTTTAATCTATTCAATGCTCAAACTATATAATAACGTGTTCTGATTATAGAATGACATCTACTCCACATAAAATCGTGAGATAATGATATGTTTTATTTACTTTTTTATTTTTCCTAAATTCCATGTCAGCAAGGTTTACTTCTTCTTTTTTTAACAAATTATTGCTAGCCACTGGTAACATTTAATAGCTGAAGCTGGATGATGGACAATGGATTAAAAGCAAAAATCCATAGATCTTCAAGTTGCTGACAGTGTGGGGAGACACCTTAAAGCAACCAATTATGGTTGTTCAGGTGAATTTATTCTTTCAATATTGTCACAGACACTTGTACGGATTTTGTCGGCTAATAACCATAAACCCAATCTTACTTTCAAATCAATTTCCCGCTCCAAAATTCTACCGTTGGGGTACAGTCTAATCAATTTTCTGATTCGCAATTTTCTAAGACATTTTATAATATCTACACTATATATAAATAATTTTTATATATTAAATAAAAAATATTAATAAATAAAATATAAAATATAAAAAGTCATCATTAAATAGTTTACGTTAATTAAAATCATCACAATCGTTTATTATTGTTCATAATTGTACTGCCCTCGTTCTAAAATTGAAGGTTTACATTTTCATTTTTAGTTGTTTGAAAATAAATGTTTCATCTTTTATATTATTTAAAATTTTTTAAAGAAATTTATATTGTTAAATGTAAAATAAACTAAATCAATTCATCTTCTAAAATTTGTACAAATCAAAATAGAATATTAAATTTCGAACGGAGAAAGTACTATTATTTAATACAAATTATTATTAATATAACTTAAATTTCATCTATATTATTTCTCAATCACTTTATATAACAATCAATAGAAATTAAAACCGTGAATGTCAATGAGAATTGTGATTTTGAAGGTCATTTAAGTTGAAAAATTAGAAAGATTATTTAATATTTATATTTTGTGGTTTGAGTGATTCTAACTCACAATTTAGACAATGCACATCCATCATGCATCATGTGGGGTTTAAGGCTAGAACATTAATAAAAAAAACGATTCATCTAAATCTAGTAATATATGTTATTTTATTTGATGGCATAAAAGATAATATAAAAGATAAAGTAGAATAACCCGAGCCATAAAAAACTTCGATAAAGTAAACTTTTAGTTTATCTTTTTAAGGTTCAATTATTAAATATATCTATAAAAATAATTTACCATAGAATGCCACAGTAAAATAAAATAAAATGTACTAGAAGATTTAGAGCCAATTTTTGATTACTTTCAAAAGAATTAAGAAACCAACTAAACAATATTTTTTTAAGATGAGAAATTGGATGTTTTAGGATCTTAAATTTGATCAGTTTAACGCTTTGGTCCTTAATTTTTTTTTTGTTAGACTAGTCCTTAAACAAATTATGATTTGACAAATTGGCTCTTTTAATTATATATATATAATTTTTTTTTTTAAAAAAAAATCGAATCAACCCCTTGATTAAATTGCAAGGAGAATATTTAATACAAAACTGTTCAAATAGTCAAAAAAAAGGGTATTAATTGAAATATTTATAAACTAAATTCATGTTTCTAACTTTGTTAAATTCCTTTTTTTGTTGAATCAGAAAACTAGCATTTAGTTCAACCCGATTTCAGTTAATATTCATTTTTTACCATTTGGATAGCGTAGTATTGATTTTACCCTATTAATTTGGTCATATAGTTATTAACTGAACTTTTCAAATGATTTTGTTTAAGAATATAATTAAAAAAATTAAATATTTCAATTATAATTTATTTAAAGATTGACGTGACAAAAAAAAGTGTTAAAAGATCAAAGTGCAAAGCGGACCAATGATTTGGTTCTCAGACATCCCATTATTGTTTTTTTAATATTTCAAATTACTTATTTTTAAAACCTTGTTGGCGGTCTATGATGAAGTACTATGAGAAAAGCCCAATAGGCAATAAGTATCCGTTAACATATGGGGACAAAAAACGATGAGCAAAAACTACACCAGTTTCCGATGCAAGATTTTCAAATTCAAATTTCAGTTGATGCCATCAAAATCAATTGCATCAAACACTAGACAACTCATACTCTCTAACTACTCCCTCTCTAACTACTCCTCTTCAAAAACCATCCATCCATACACAAAATCCAGATTCTTTTTTCTAGTTCTTGTCCCAAGAAAAATCTCCATGAACCCAGATTAATACTCCTTAGTATGAGTAAGATAGTAGTTTTTGTATTGCCCTATTGAGGATTTAGCAAACTCTGCTTGATTCATTTCTTCCCAGAATGTCTGCAGTGCAGGGAACTGCAATTGCCCGACATTCCTCTTGCAATTCGCGTTCTGGTCATCCATTAGGTGAGCTCAAGCACAACCGCAGCTACAGTGAAGGTGGCAATGGCAGCAATAATAATAATAATAATAGCGTCCCTCTTGTGGTACATATTCGCCAAAACCAGCTTAGTTGTTCCGGTAAAGAAAACCTTACTCCGAATGCGTCTCAAAAGGCATTTCCTGATGACAAGGAAAATGCAGTATCCGGTAAGGGAAGTCTTCTGGAAGTGAAGGATTTTCCTCCTGATGGTGATTCCCATTTGAAAGACAAGCCATTGAAGCCAACTTCCCTTCAGTTATGCATACAAAAGCACGAGCCTGATTCGCTTATTGGGACTAAAATTTCTGAACTTCTTGATTCAGAGAACACAAATTCCGGGAATATTTGGGACTATTCAGATTCAGAGGCTGCACCAGCTTCTTCATGGTCTACTTTGCCGAATAGGTTAAATTCTGTCCTTCTCTGCATCTAATTCTTTCCGAAAGTTATTGGATTTGTACTAGATTAGGAGTATCCCAGATTACCAGTAGTCCGAAAGAATTATGTGCTAAATGATATGGTTGTACTTTTCAGGTCATTGTTGTATAGGCCTCTGCCTGTTGACATTGTGAGATGTACTTGTGTTATAATGAAGGAGGCATCACCAGAAGGACTGAATGGGGGCTCTTTATATTCTCTCTATACTCATGTAAGCTCCTCTGCAATTTTTATGGTTCATTTACTTTCATTTCTAAGCAAATATTAAACTCATCCTGTGTTTGATTTAAATTAGAAGGAAAATCCAGTTGGCTTTTCTATAGTTCAGGCCATTATGCTTGATCAAAATTAAAGAGTCTATGCAATTATTTTTAAGTGTTTTGAAGGCTGAAGAAAAAAAAGGCTTAGACCATATGGAGTTGAAAAGAAGCCACCGTCTCTGACTGTGTCAAATAGTCTAGTCAGTCACGAAGTATAGCAAGTGATGTGCATACCAATCTAGATTTGGCACAATTTGGTGATTGGTGCATATTTCCTCAACAGGATATAGTCAGCAAATAGAGGGATATGCACTATGCAGATTTGGAGGTTTATGTGTATGCATACTGTGGAAGAATTTACAAGATCCAATACATAGAAGAGAAGATGAACAAGCTCTTTAAATTGACTAGTATAGAAAGAGTGTATATGATATATAGCATCTTTTGGATTTGAAAGATATCAGACTTCTAGTTTTCCACAGGAAATCAACTTTTTGATAGTGGCTACTCACTTTATTCTCTAGTCACTTAGGGAGCTCAAAAAGTGGAACTATACATCTTGGCTAATTTTGTCTATATATATCCATTCATAAGGTAATTATTATGCAGTAGCATAAAGATGTCAATTTGCATAACAGCTCAAGAAACTTCTGCAGCATATCTAAATTTTTATTTTGTCTTGGTAGCTTGGGTACCTGTACCTGGCCCCTCTTGCTGGAGAATAGTATAATTGTATTACGTCACTAGTTAATTTCAAAGGATTGCTTTGTGGAAATCTTTTTTGGTGCTGGCTGGCCACCATGTGAGCAATTTGTGATGGTGATTGAGTTTCCATGTCTGGCCCTTGATCTTATCCACTCTAATCTAACATCACAGCTACTTTTGGATTATCATGAAAATAAAGAGAAGTCATATGAGAAAATGAATTCCAGTGTGGAATTATACTATTGTCTTTTAAGTATGAACTTTTCAAGAACTTCATAATCAATAGGTTCACAAATTATGGTTGCTTTTGGAACTCTAATGGGAACTTCACTGAATTATGGTTTCTTGGGCAATTATTCCATGTGTGTTTTACTTAAACTTCATTTCGTAAGTGAAGGACAATTTTTTTGCCTTCCACACTTCTACATACATCTAAGAGTTGCTAAATTAGTGTTAGTCTGCAGTCAGGACTTGAATATGATAGGTATGAAATTTAAAAAGTTCACCTGACTCATAACTACCGTTTTATCCTTGTTGAATAATGAAGTTTATTTTTTCTGTTTACACAAACATTTGTAGGAGGGTCATGGAAGACAAAACAGGAAACTTGCCTTGGCTCATCATCGAAGGCTTAATGGAAGATCCGAGTTCAGAGTCGCATCAAATATCAAGGGAATACTGAGTCCTGATGATAGTTTGATAGGCACTATGACTGCTAACCTTATTGGTTCAAAATACCATGTCCGGGACCAGGTTCGGTCTCTTGAAAATCTTCAACTAGTAAAATTCTTTTACTGCTAGCTTAAGGCATGAAAATTTTCTTTGTTAAAGAATTTTGCTATGAATGTATTGCAGGGTAGACAAATCAATTCCTCAACCAAAAAATCCAAGTTACTTGCTGCCATAACGTAAGTTCCATTCTTGATCTCTCTTTCTGCATGTTCCTTTTATGTTTGTTTGGACTTTCAGAAGAGACAATCCATTTGTGTGTTTTCCCTTTTTACAGATTTATGCCTACAATAGCCACCTGGACTGGAAGTTATAGAAGCATCAAGGCATGGATACCAAAGCACCAATCGATGCAGTTGAAGAATACATCTCAAGTGAGAATTAACTAGAGTTTATCTTGGCTTTGATAAAATTTAAATCAACATTTTATAGCACCAGTACATCAGTACCCTCGTTTGATTTTGACAAATTCATCTTTTCATGTTAATACAGCATATTAATGGACTACCCAAGGATTGGGAGGATAAGATGGAAAAAGTACACCAATTGTTCTCACGTGTACCATATTACAATAAGGTAAGAACTTGTTTGACAGAAGCATTTCTTCCGACTTCATAAATTTACTCGAAACAACTCTGCTTTCTTGTATAGATTACAAAACAGTATGAACTAGATTTCAGAGACAGTGGACGAATAGGACTCAGAATCCAAAGCTCAGTAAAGAATTTCCAGTTAACTTTGGAGGTAATCCTTGATATTCAGAGATCAAAAAACTCATCAATGTACCCCCACCCCCCACCCCCCAAAAAAAAAAAAAAAAAAATCTATTGCACCTAGCTTTTGACCATACAGAAGAACATGGGGCAATCTTAATTCTTGTCAGAGAAATGTGGGTATGAGCATATTAATGATATTTGGTTGTGTCACTAGAAGCATGGAAAGCAAACAATTCTGCAGCTTGGAAGAGTTGGAAAATCCAAGTATGTGATGGATTACAGGTACAAACTGGAAAAGTCTATAACTAAAAGATGGAACATGAACAACCTAATTATTATCATATCATCATACTAAAGTGAAATTGTTTGTGGGTGTTTTCAGATATCCAATGACTGGTTTTCAAGCCTTCTGTTTCTGTTTAGCCGCCATAGATTCAAAGCCCTGTTGCACTGTGTAACTACAACTTCTTGCTGTAGTCTATCATTTGAAAAATGCAGCATTTTGTTTCTCCAGCCGGAATGAATCAAAACAGCAGCTTCTTGCGGATGCTGGTTTTCTTGAACTCCATCATACAAAATCTTTGTGCTGTTGCATGTGATGTGGGGAAAGTATTCTACATGTTCTACTGTATTCTAGGAGATGAAAGATTGATTGAGAAGGTAGAATGAAGCAAAAGAATTGTGGGCTTGTGTTTTGTTTAACTTTGTTGATTTCTATAATTTACAATTTATTTTCTGTCTATTAGTTCTTTGTTACATATGCAGAGTTTGGGACGGAAATTGAAAACAAAAAATAGATAGTTAAATACTAACTTCTCTAGTTTAGTTCATATATTTAAATCACAAATAAGAAAAGTGATTAGGATCCATAAATTTTACCAAATCTAAAATATATACTAACTTCTCTCAATTTATTAAGCTGGATACATACTTAGCATTCTTCTTCTTCTTTTTTAATGGTGAATTTCATTAAATGAGGTTCCACATACTCTCACCTTCAAGGTACGTTGTAAATCGATGGATGTGTCTTGGTGGAATTTGGAAAAAGCCTACCCTTTAATCATTACACGTAACGAGTCAATCCTTACGCTTGACGGAATCGAACTTCTTTAATTATTGCATATAACAAGTTAATCCTTACGCTTGACAGGAATCAAACTCGTACCCTACTTATAGAAGCAAGACGAGCACTATATTAATTCTTTCAATGTTTATCATTGAACTATGCCTTTGAAGGTTCTTTATATTACTATTGAAAGACAAGCTATTAATCAATTGTGTAAATAATAAATTAAGCATCTAGAATTAAATATTCTTACTTAACTTGCATAAATTTTAAAAAAGTAAATTGACTTAATTAATTTTAAATTTAACAAAATTAATTTCTTAACAAAATTTTTATTAATTTAAAAATTTATTTATTTATTTTTAAACAATTTAAAATAAAAATAGTAACCTTCGATCCACTGGGTGCAGGGTTAGATTTTGATGGCAAATGGGTCCACATATTATGTCTCCTCACTGACATTAGAAGATTTCAATGAAAGGCGCACGTTTCATAAGTATTTGACTAAAATGGTCAAAAAAGCAAGTGAGCTAACAAACAAAACAGGAAACATTAAAAACACAAAGAAAATAATATGTAATAATAAATAATTTAAAAAAGAACACTAAAAATTTATTTGAACTTATATATTGTTAAATGAATTGTCTATACCCCATCCCTCTATCTACAAAAGGGAAATGGACCAAAAACAAAGGCATTAATAAAAATCGGGGCCCAAAAAAAAAAAACAAAAAAAAGCGGGGAAAATCTCTTCCCTGCAGAAGCAGTTTGTTCAAAGTTGAAACCTGAAAACTCGTCTCAATAATCTCACCCTTTCGCGTTATCTTGATCTCAACTTCCAGTATTCACAGAAATTATAATTTATTATATCTGGGAATTAATTAATTTCTCGAGGCCAGAAATATTAATCTTTGGTTCGTCGATCGATCTACTTATAATTTAGGTATCAAGTTCGCATGGGAACATGGCTGATGCAAAGTCACCAAAAATATTGTCATGATCATCACCCCCAAAGCTGCCGGAGTCTTGACAGTCGAAGTACGTTTGAATGTCATCGGGGAAGCTCCTCCGTTGTGGCTCCGGCTCCGAAGGAGTTGATGATGGGCTCATCATGTGATCAGCGGCTGATGATGATGTACGCACTACCAATTCTTTAAACTTGGATGACTGCAGCAAAAGCCCTAGGGCAGATGAAGCAGTACTCGCATCACCACCACCACTTGCCGGAGTACTTGCTCTGGCAGGTGGTGGTGGCGGTGTTGGGACGACGGTTTCATCCGAACTAGGGCTATGTTGTTGCTGCTCATGAAGGCAACTTATAAGCCCTGTATCTTCTTGATCACAGCTGGAGTTTGGGATACTGGGATTATTATAATTAGCTTGGTTTTGCTGGTTAGTATGAGTACGGGTTTGGTTTGGTTTTAGCCATTTCATGTAACGGCTAAGGTCAAAGTTTGTAACGGCGTTCAGTCCACGGTACTCAATAGCTGCCATGTCGTACGCAGTTGCTGCTTCTTCTTGTGTAGCTGCATGCATGGAATATATAGAGAATATATTTTAAAATAATAATAATAATGAAAATGTTTCAGGGGTAATCTTGGATACTCAGCAGCCAAGCTCAAAAATTTTCATCCAAAATTTGCATGATGAATTTGGTGGAAAGTTGAAACATTTTTATTTTGGGTTTAAATCCTTGAATTGTTGACCTTAGTTGTTGGGAGTTGGTGATCCATACACAACCACCAACTAATACCTATACCACCTAGGTATTTACTATATTTTACCTGCCAAATATTACATCTTTACTACCGAAATTATGGTTCAAATGTTTTCTTTCTACGACATGATCTCTTTATCCTTGATTGATCAAGATTTTTTAATATTTCTTCTACATCATATTTTACATCATCCAGGTATACTTTTATAAATGACTTATGATTAGCAATTTATGAAATATGGATCGATAATTAAAATAACTATTTCCACCGCATGAAAATGGTGACTTTTGGCACGACATGCTTCCTCCAAGTCAACTTTTGATGGAATATTATTGGGATTTAGTTGCGAAAATTTATCTCCTGATTAATTTGAATATATATTTGATATTTTATGCAAAGGAAATTTTCAAAAGTGCCAAATGTGGTACCACTCCACTAGAAGTTCATATGTTAGGTTAATGTTTAGGTAGGCAACCAAGATGTTGATACCCATACAAATTAACACCAATTAGTTCATGACATTTATTCAAAAACTCAAAACTTTTATTACATCACATTAAACGATCAATAGCTAGTATTTATTATCTCGACAGCATTTATATAATTTATCAATTGAATATATATTTTATAATTAATTTATATATAATAAAGCGAAAGGCAAGAATATTTGAAAATAGGGGATGGGGAAGATTTTTGGGATAAAAATGAAGGAATGGACTGCACACAAAGACTTCTAGCACAGAAAAAAAAAACATCCATCTGTCGGGAATTGAATATCCTATTTTAATTTGTACAAATTGTAAGAAAAATTAATTGATTTAATTTATTTTAAATTTAATAATATTCATTTTCTTAACAAAATTTTAACTAATTTAAAAAATAAAATATTTATTTTCGAATAACTCAAAATAAAAATAGAGATATTCAATTCTTAACTAAGGGAAATAATAATAATACTAACCAAAGTATAGCAAGTGACAAAGAGAGACCCCTACCATATGTCCCAAGGTAGAGATATTTGTTGCCAAAAACTCGACCAATTCGAGCTTCCCATCTCCCATTATGATGATGTCTGCGAAATATAAAGATCAAGATTGAGTTCAAATCACTCCACAGAAACATCGAGACCAAATTTAGTCTGATTAGCACCTTCACCTCCCAATATAAGAATGGATAATAACTTATATCGTGAGATAAGTAAAACAACTTTAAATGGCTTATATTTTTAGATGGAAGAATTAGTCTCCAGTTATCAAGAATCAGCACACCCTGATAAAGCTCCATCTACCTGGGAAGGTAATAAACAGTGTAGTTATATTACTGTGTGTGAGGGAAGAGATCTGGGTGGCCCTGTAAGTTCCATGTCTGCCCACTTAAAGATTAAGGCGCCGCTAAAAAAGTGGAAGGTGGTGGGAACATACCAATACCATACTCTTTTAACTTTTCCCAAGTCCAAATTAATACTACTGGTAGTAATGGTGAGGGACAACTTCGAACTACTTTGACATTTGGGATAGTTGGTATTGGTACCTCCATGTTCAAGATCCCTTATTAATGCCTTTTATCTTCCTAACAACCCAATGGCTATTACTTGCCGAAAAATATGGCTGCATTTCCACCCCAAAACAGGAAAATCTTGACAAATTTTTTCTTTTGTCTGTGGAATAATGAAATGCAATTCAACCATGAATGGTAAAAACCCCTACCAATTTCAAGAAAGGGGGCATTCATGTTAAATTTTTTGGGTTGGTATGAAAATGAGAAAGTACCTTGCCACACCTCTATACTTGGAGACTCCTCTTGAAAACCCACTGCTTTTTCTGCAAATTAAAGCATGATGGGCATTGGACACAAAATTGAGTAGAAGAAAAGGAATAGTTGTATGAAGGAAAATCACAATGCCTAAGAAAAATTTGCATCCCACAAACCTTCTCAAGGATCCAATGTACTCTTCTTTTGTCTGCCCTGCCATTTCTTTAAGCTCTTTTTCATATGTGGAGAGCTACATTACAACAAAGTTAATTACTGCAGTGCTATGAAAAAAAATATTGTCCCCACAACACAACTGCATAGCCAAGAGGAAATTAAGTTGAAAAAAACAAAAAGAATTCGTTACCGGAAAATTAAGAAGGGTGTCTTGTCCCCAATACTTCAATGCTGCCAAATCATAAGCATGTGCTGCTGCTTCTTCGTCATCGTAGGCCCCTAGTCAAAAGGGGGAGAAGCGAAAACAGAAAAGAAAAAAGAAATTGGATAAGATCCACCGGACATATCCAGTTGTCTGCAGCTTGTAGAAAGGAACACTCAAGAATTCAAGTTGGCAGCACCCAAAAAATAGGTGGGATTTAGCTTCCCAATTTGAAAATTTTGGATTCTTGAAAAGTACTTAGAAAGATAGACAAACTTACCAAGATACACTGACATTTCAGTTGGGAAAATCCAGCAAATCAGCAACATTTACATAATCACAAATAATTAACCATTAATAACATTTAATTTAGAAGGAAAAAAAAAAAGGTAGCTGAGATATGATTAAACAGTAAACCTTGTCTTCCTTTCTTGTTTTGAGATTCATTCCAGCAATTCTTATCCCACAAATGGGCTTCATATCTTCCTGTCCATCTGTGCCTAAAAAGTATTTCATCAAACACTCAACGGTGATCATAGGAGCCCAGGAATTCAAAACATAATTTAATGAATGATCACAGCAAATAATAATAATAAATAATAATTTTCCACACACATACCTCGTGACACCCCGGAAAACAGAGCTCCGCTGTTGAGGGGAATCTCTGGGAACAGTTTTACGGTTCCGTTTACACTTTGTTACGGGTGGAGAACCATTCTTGCTACTTCCACTCTTGTCATCATCAATTCCACAACTGTTTTTCCGGCTCTGTTTTGAAGTTTTCGCCATGAAACGAAACGAAACGAATGTAAAAAAACTGTTCTGAAGTAATGCAAAAACAGAGGGAGAAAGAAAAATATTACAACGAGAGAAGATCAAAAGAAGAATGGGATTGGTAACGAGACTGATTCATCCAATGAGAAGGCACATAAACTAAAATAGAAAATGGTCAGAGAGAAGATTTTGTTCTTGGAAGAAAGCAAGGTGGCAAAGTAGAGGAGAAAGCCGGCTATGGTTTTTGTGGGTTCTTATGGCCGTCTTTGAGCGGCTTTTGTGTTGAGTCTCTTTCTTTCTACTTTGTCTCCATTTGTAATAATACTAATATTTGATTTTGAGAGCTTAAAAAAAAAAAACTGGAGATTTAGATTTAGATGAAGGAAGTAAGAGATGACTACTTCCACTTTTTCCGCACATAATTCATACCATTTACCTCCTAACCCACCCTTAATATATGCTGGCTGCAAATTTTCTTGGCTTCTGATCTTCTGTCATGTTCTCTATGTCACTGATATAACCAATTAAAATATCCTTTTGTCCAAAATTAAATGTATCATCTTGATTTGAATAAATTTTAATAAAATTAGTTAACTTAATTCATTTTACATTTAATCATATCAATTTTTAAAAATTTTTTTAACTAATTTAGGAAATGTGTCATTAACCATTCAATATGAAAATGTAGATATTTAATTACAGAACAAAAGAGTAATAAATTTACCTTGTAATTTTTTTTTTTTTTTTGGGAAGGTGGATCATTGTAGTAATATTATAACGGATGTACAAACGCAACTAATCCCAAAGATTTGATAGATGAACCAAATTTTAGTTCAAAGGCCCTAGCTAAGATGGAACCTACACGTAAATCCAAATAGGAAGAGAAAAGGAAATATCATGTAAATAAGCATTATATTAATATCAAATGGATAATAAATAATAAAGTTTGATTTGAACCTTGTCAAAGAATTGAAAAGTTCCAATTCGGAAATTTCATGGAATTTTATTTTAAAATTGATGGCTAATTATTTTTTACTAATGTTATATAAATTAAACTTTAAAATATAAATTTAAATTCTAGAGAAATATGATCATTTAGTAAAGAATGTAATAGAAGATGATGCACTACTTACTTACTATAAGAGTTTTAGGTGTCCCTTCTTTACCTCTCACTAATACAAGAATTTTGTTTCGTCTCAAATTACTTTCAGACATTTTTTACTCCCTTCTTCTGTTCCTAATAGTACCTCTCACTTCTCTTTCATAATTTTTTTTTTTAAAAAAATAATTTTTATTCTCAAGTTGAAGTTCTCTAAAACATCTCTAAGCCAAGTTCTGTATATTGATTTTCTTTTTATTATTAATGACTACAAATAAAAATAATATTTTGTAATCTTGAATTTTAGAGATATATTAATATTGATATGTAGTATTAAATGATATATCTTCTAATTTTTTAAACTCCTTAAAGTAAAAAGATTTTATGCACTATTACATTATAAATCAGAAGTCGAATACCCTAATTCCACATCAGAAATATCAATATGTTTGATTTAATTACGATACGATTTATAAGAATGAATCTAATCATTTGTTCCCATAGTTGTGTTGTATACCGTGAAAGCCACACTAATCAAGATTTTGGGCAGGGATATAGCAGCCTTGGGTCCCGGGAAAAGGACAAGATTCTTTAATTTTTCAACCCGTTAAAAGTAAATAAATCCTGTATTTAAAGAACAGGGAACTAACTTGACCTTTTTTTTTCTTTATTGAAATTATTATTATCAGGTAATTTTTTATACGGATGTTTGGACCGCTTTAATTGATCTGCCTGAAATCTTAACAACACTTTTTTATTTTTCTTTATAAAGGATCACATGATGAATAAATGTTGTAATTTTTATCTCTTTGAAAATATTTAAGTGGATGGAATGACAAGCGCAATGACCACAAATTTCAAGTTCGAATCCCACCAACACCCTCCTCGATAAGTAAAATATCGAGATGAGTAAAAAATGATCCGGACAGGGATTTGCCAATGCACGCTCCAAACATTACCATAACGGAATTGTTGCTCCGCTTGTTTGGCTGCATGAACGTTGGAGCAACAATTCCGTTACGATAACTGTTGGAGCATGCATTAGAGCGCTCTTCGGAATGTACCTTCACAAAAACCGGATCCGGACATTGTTAATAAAAAAAAAAAATTGTAATATTACTCTTTCGTAGTAAAGAAAATATAAGTTACTAGCCTAATTGATAACATACAAAAGCATATAAAGTCAAATTAATGTCCTTTTTAAATTAATTATAATAGAGATCTTATGGTATACATGTGAGATTAATTTACTAATTGCATTAGAGGGTTGATTAAATAATGAGTCTCTCGAATGGCAAATCCATGGTGTCAGAACCAGGGCCCTATATCTTTGCTATTTCTATTTAAAAGTAAAATAGGCCACAAATAAATTTCTATCATCGCACATCAGCTCATGAGGAGAAATAAGTTTCAATCTTGAGAAATAGAATAAGTCAAAGTGTATTAAATAATCATTGTACCATCAAGCCCTTACAGAGAAAAGGACGAAGCAATCTGGGCTGCATCGCTCGGTATTTGATGCATTTCACCCAAAGAGACTTGGGATCCTATACACACTCACAGGCCCAGTACTTCACGATGTTATCTATTTCCTCTCTCGGATTAAGGTGGAAACCCACGAACCGCCCTATTCCTGTCTGACCAGTCCCAGGAAGGTGTTCACGGGTTCAGGCTTTAGAACTTTGAGATCCATGTTCACCGTTTCATCAACCAACTCTATCCCTGGGTCTCTACACGAAAAAAAAGGGGGGGAAAAAAAATTTAATTTATACGGAATGTTTTATTACCTAAGCAAGTCTGGTTCTCTATCTGTCTTAAACTTGAACTTATTTTAAGAAAAGGCAAAGGGTAGTGCATGTTTGAATTATTAAAGTCGAATTTGCACTGTTAGAAATGAACATAGGACCGGTTGCAAAGGAGAAGGGAGCGTTACCCAAAATTATTTTATTAGTTAAGAATGTGGTGAATAAGAGAATTTGCATGGTAAGAATTGAATCTCCCCGTATGGTGGCTCCAACTGCAGATCTTGAACAGGGAAGAAGCACCCTCTCTGTGTTCGAGGCAGGTAGGTCATCTGTGTGTGGTCATTCCTGCCAAGAATCTGACACATTTAGTACCTAGATTCCTTTCCTTGTGTGTTGTTGATTTTTCATTTTCTTTTCTCCACCCAATAATCTTTCAGGATTTGTGTTTTCTTTTGGACCCAGAAAGAAATCCTTTTTTTTTTCCTCTGTTTGCGTTCTTGAATCTTATCTTGCCCAGTCAGTCACCCTTCCTTTTCTTTTAATCCCTAAATATCTGTTATTTTAAGTACCATCCTTTTCCTCTGATTTGGTCCTAGACTGGTTGGCATGGAATTGAAGAGATCCCATACTTGGATCATCCATATGAACTTCTAAATGTGTTTTAGTTTTACTTTGAAATCTATCCAAATTCCAAATTAATCGCTCCGCCTAAAATTGGATGCATACATTTCTATTTTAAATTGTTTGAAAATGAATGTCTCATTTTCTAAATTAATTAAAATTTTTCATAAGTATAAAATGAATTAACTCAACTAATTTTCTAGATGTGACATTCAATTCAGGACAGAGGACTTATTAAGGTTTTGTGGTTAAGGGTTTTCTTTTTCATATTCTTCTTAGTATGAAGTGGCATTCGTTTCTCATACATGAGATTTCCTATACCAATTCCAATAATTGAGTCACAAAATAATTACATGATGCAGAAAAAAGCGTATTTCCGACAAGGACTTAGCTTCCAAAGAGCTAATAAGGCTTTACATTTGTAGGCCAATTTGCCCGAAGATTTTTTTTCTTTTCTTTCACTCTAAATGTAACTGCAAGTTTCTTTGGCAAATCCCAGTTTGGATTCTTTAGTATCATATATGACCCTCGTGTTTCTCTGCTGATAATTCCCAATAATGCCAATCTCATCTTCATATGTAAGGCTTGCAAGAGCTAAACAAACCTGAGATGCATCTGATTTGGCTATGTAAAGAATTCCACTAACGTCCACATTGAGTTCTGCATCGCCTTCAAATTGCATCTTTATTGTTGGAATGTTTACTTCTTCATATGCAGAAAGATTAAAACATGTGTCCAAGATTGAAAAACTTGGTGCTTGTGGGTACCCTGAAAATTGTTTCAAGAACTCAGCTTTCAGTGCCCTGTACATTGATGGTGGAAGTCTAGTAATCACTGTTCCTGAATCTATCAAAATCCCACCTTTCCCAAAACTTGGAGTTGCCAATGCTTCTTCCCCAATGCTAATCCCAGTAAGGTTCAAAAAGTAGAATGTAACAAGCTGAGGATTTGCAATCATTCTGGAGTAAGAAATTGGAGTTGAATTCTTGTAAACTGAAGAATCCCCACCTAAAATTAGGGATCCTGAAGCCTCAGCATCAACAGTAGGCAAACAGTAGGAGAAAGTTCCTCCAAATACATCAGAAGCTTGAGAAATCAGTGACAGTTTACTTCTTCCTAAGCCCATGAGCCCTGCTGCTGAACCAAAGAGGCCTCTGTTATTTCTCCCACAACCAAATACAAAATTCTCGACAGGAGTATTTCCAAGAACTAGCCGCAATTTGCCTAACTGCCCACGAGTGTAGGATCCATCTCCATAGCTGACCATATAGTTACAAGATGTGTCAGACCCGCATAGCCCAGAATTGCCTGTGGCAAATTGCAGAGATTGACAAGCTGATGAATTGCAAGGAATAATTTGATATGAAGGAGATAACAAAGGGTTGAAAAGGGGTTCTGGTTGAGTATAGCAAAATCTGCAAGGTTGGCATTGAATCCATGTCAGATCACTTCCAGTGTCAACAATCACAGTCAAATTTCGATCACCGAATGTGGCCCTGATGATGTAATTCAGTGTCTGTAATTTAAACCCAGAAGTTATAGGAACTTGAGTTTGTGAAGCAGCTTCAACCTGGCCAGAAACCAAGTTCTTAATCCGGGTTTGAATCGATTGAACCCGAATTTCATCCGCAAGGAGGCGTTTCTGGTGCCTCTGTTGCCAGTCACCTTTGGGTACAGAGTAGGATTCTCTATGCCTCATCTCAAATATAATGGCACCATTCTCCGTTCCTGAAAATCACTCGACAGTTTCAGATATATATGAACCAAAATTCCAACTTGAAGAAGAAAAGAACGTCAAGATGACATTAAAAATTCCATAACAGTAATGTGTTTTGTTGTTATCAAGAAATTATTGGCTTTTTCATAAAGGGCACAAAAACCGAATCCCAAAGAAAGGACTATAGAAGCAATTATTATGTTAACTTTTACATATTACTCACTTGATTTTTGAGATACAAAACTAGTCGATTCTTTACTTCCCTGCTGAGTCCAGGGAAATTTCTTCAACGAAAGAAGCTCCATTCCCGTCTTCTCTGCAGGGGAACTGGAAACTGCATTGCTAAAACAACTACTGATGATGAGAAGGGAAAAGATAAGAAAAGCATTACTGATTAGCAACAATGGCTGCAGGCAAGAAGAAGAAGTCATGGTTCTTTTTTGGGAACAATGTTAAGTCCGTGAATGAAGAATGCGCAAAAACGGTGGAGTATTAGAGAGGAGAAAAGAAGAAGGAAAGGAAAGGGAGTGAGGGAGGAAATGGGGGCAGATTGAGATTCTTTGGAGTTGGAGTTTGGCATGGAAACAAAAGATGAGGCTGGCTTTAGGACCCACTGTTGCATGAGAAATTATTGGGATTTCACGTGCAGACACTTGGAATTGGAATGAAAAAAATAATAATAAAAAAATAAAGTTTGTATTTTGGGACATACATGGGATGGGGGATTAGGGTTTCATCATATAAGGTTGTGATTGTACAGAATTTTTATTGGTTAAAAAATGAGAGTTAATTTCCTTTCCATGGAAAAGGATTAAGGAAGAGCTCATTATTTCACTGATTCAACTGTCACAACTTACAAGGTTGAACAAACAACAAACACCAGAAAAAGACACTCCCCGTCGGCTGAGGTGAGCTAAAGACAGAAAGTGAAAGATCTAAAAATGCTTACAGAAAATGAAAAAACTACTACCTGCCTCCCTCATAACTATCTTATTTTTTACTCCTTCTGTCATTAAATATAAATCTTTTTTTTTTTATGATTTTTATTAACAAGTTATTATTATTAATTTATTAGATATTTAAAAATATTTTATTAGTTAAATCTAATAAATATAAACTAAACTCTAAACATACTTAATTTTTATTGATATATTATACAGTTTCTCACCTTACAAGAAAATTTGGAGTGGTATTGTAGACTTCCTTCTGCCTTTTCACGTCTTCAGTCTTTCCCCATATTCACAGTCTCCCGTTCCGCATGGAATTTAGTTTATTAGTTTGGGCTAATCTATATTTCCGGAGATTCGAAAGGTCAATAATGGTCCAGTCTATTGGATCATCGTTATTCGAGAAGCCTCTTTGGCCCGAAAAAAAAAAAGCCCGTGAATCTGACAAACCCACCCGCTTCAACCAGGGCGAGGCAGTTTCTTTCTTTTTCTTCCTTTCATCTTTTTTTTTTTTATTTTAATGATATCCGAATCAATTTACTAATATTTTTATTATATCTTTAAAAGTTATAATTCATTAAAATTAAAATATATAATAAAATCGAATAGAAACCACGACGTAAATTTTATTGAAAAAGTAAAATTGAATATTCATCAAAGAAAAATATCCTTTTCTTCCTCAATTTTTGGTCAAAATGGGAACTGAACTTTTACTAAATACAGAAAGTGACTGTTGGGAGTGACTTTTTAATTTTTATTTTTTCCCCTTTTAAAATAAATACAATATAAAATTGGTCAAAAAAGAAAAAAAAAGGGAAATTCCCCACATCCCACAAATAGAGTTGTGAGAATTAATGAGATAGTTACTTGAGAGGAAAACATGAAAAGATAAATTAGAGTGAAATGACTTATTACTTGATCAGATCGAATCTAATCATTTTCATTATAGTTTATATGGACAAATGGAGATGAGTTATCACATCATCGGAGCTAATCATTGAAATCCTTTGAATTCTTCTAGTCATGTTTGAAACTTGTACCATTAGACTTCCAAAAGGTTTTAAAGATTTTTATACATTTATTAAAGATAAAAATAATAATATATTGACTTAATCAACATATAAAAAGACATAAGTAAGAAATGTGTGTAAGAAAAATATATAAAAGGGTAAAAATAGAAGGGAAAAAAAAGGGATACTCTCTCAACCTATAATTAAATGTCTAATTTTGACTTATAGAAAATTTTAAAAAAATAATTGACTTATTTTATTTTAAACATATCAATATCAATTGTTGAAGAAAATTTTAATTAATTTTGAAAAAAAATATTTTTATTTTCGAACAATTCAAAATAAATATTCATAAAATTTTATAAAATGACTTATAATATGAAATAATTTTAAAAGTGCAAAGTAATGTATAATATGAAATGAAAAGAATAAAATATTGTGATCGATGAAGATCATATGAGATTTTCTAGTATATTTTTTACACGAATGAAAACCATAGATACGATCGAATCCGTTGGATCAATTAATGCAAATCAACATGATGGATTAGAATGCATTTTTTGGAATGATAGTCACTTAATTTCGGGTTTGAAATCTTCTAGTATTCTTCTTTAATACATCAAATGAAAACCTTATATGTTTTAAAAAATCAAGTATCTATAAAATCTTTATCAAATTTGGTTTTAGTTTATAAAGTATATTTATAAAAATAATTAAAAGACACGTGTAATATTTTAATTAATATATTAAAAAGTATCATATAAAAAAGATCTACTAAAATATCCGAAGAACAAAATTTCATCAAATCGATGAAGGAAAACAAGGTAACTTATGGTATGACACCCATAAAATATTTGTGGAGAACGATACTACATATAGAGGAGTAATATAGGAAAAAATACCATTAAATATCTTAACTAACAATAATAATTTATAATTAGTAATAAGAAAAATTAGTTAAAATGACTTATATTTAATGATAGAGGGAGTAATAATAATAGATATGTACTCTCTGACACATTTTAATACCCTTTCGAAAACTATACAACTATCAAAAAATTTGATGAGTAATCTTCCATAAGTTGCATCATTCTCCATCATGTAACATCTAGTGACAATCTGCCATAACAAAGTAATTGTCCATTCAAAAGATAAAGAAGGGATATTTTGGGGGGGGAGGGAAATTACTTTGATTTTCGTAAAATGGTTGCTGGTGAATAGGAAGTATTATTTTAGCAAACTTCAAATTTTTAAAACCTGGATCTTTTCACTATTCTGTAATGGCTTGTTTGGTAAGAGTGAAAAAAGAAAATATATTGGAGAGGAAGCAAATCAACATATAAATGTAAGATTTATTTTGTTTGGTAAAAAGTAAATCAAAATCGAGACCGCTCAAAATTTTCACTCTTCTCAATTTAGATAGATTGATCACTTACATACGATAATATTATTTTGTTATTCTTTTATTTAAAAAAAATCTCACTATAATTTGTTTTGATTTTAGGTGGCGAATGCATTTTGGCCTACTCTTCCAATAGAGCAGGTCTCGTTCTTTTTCTCTTTTCCCCCCCCTTTTTAAACATAAATATGGGATTCTATTTTGAATAATAGTATTAATTTATTACTATTATGTATTATCATAATAATTCCATGTGAAAAAAAAAACCAGTTTATGAAATGCTATTTATAAAAATATAAAAATAGACATTAATAAAAAATATATATAATAATGATCATTTATTCAAATGGATATAAAAATAAATTTGACAAAATTTACTCCCATCCCTTTCACTATCTAATCAAACAAGAAAATTATTTCATATTTACACTTATATCAAACAAAATTGAAATAATTATAAATACTTTAATCCAGAGAAATAAATTGGGCCCTTTCCTCTCCTTTCGCATATCAAACAAGTCCTAAATCTATTATATAAATATATATATATATATATATATATATACGAATTTGCTAAGGTGCGTTCCGGAAAGCACCTTAATGAGCGCTTCAACCGTTACCGCAACGGAATTCTTGCTCTGCTTGGTTGGTTGCATGAGCACTGTAGCAAGAATTCCGTTACGGTAATGGTTGTAGCGTCCATTAAGGCGTGCTCCGGAGCGCGCATTAGCAAAACCATATATATATTTATATATATATGAATGATAGTGTGTGCTTCACCGTACACATTAATGAGTGCAGTAGTTAGTCAACTAACGATAAACTAAATCCTAAGAGGATAAACTAAACCCTAAGAGGATAAACTAAACCCTAAAAGAATAAACTAAATCCTAAAAGGATAAAACTAAATCCTAAAAGGATAAACTAAACCCTAGGGATACTTGATTAAATTTTAATAAATTGTAAAAAAAAAAGAAGATACAAACCGTTAAATTTGACCGTTATTTGTGTGCACGGTCAAGCTCATACTAACATTTATATATATATATATATATATATATATATATATAGAGTGAGCTTCAAAAGTTTTAAAACATTCATTTTTTTTCATAGCTTTCTTAATCTGTATGAGTGTTCCAATCAATTGAATTCCTCAAAATAATCATTTTTTCCTCTAAAAAATTCACTATATTAAGTTATTTTCATTAATTTTTTTTAAGCAACCTTTCCTCTTCTCCTCAAAAATTCATTACGTAAAGCTATTATTAGTTAATTTTTTTTAAAAAAATGTTCATTATCCAATTTCATGCCTTCATCTTCACAAATATATTAATATATTTCTTAAACCTTGAAAAGACTTAATGAATTAAAAAAGGTAAGACAAATTTTTTTTATATATTCTTCATCTTCTGGATCTCTTCACCTTATTGGACTTTTTTTAACTTTTATTCTACTGTATTCCTATTTTCTCAAACCTTTAAAACCTCAATAAATAAAAATTGTAAATTCTATCAAATAAAATAATCAAGAACTTTAAATTTATCATTTTAAAAAATAAATTAAATATTAAATAATCACCGACAACTGAATTTTCTAAATATTAAATATATGGGTTAATTTTTCAAATATATTACTAAACATTAAATATAATCGTTCATCGAAATACAAAACATGAGTGTGTAAGTTATATTTGAATTAGAATATCTTGAGAACTAAATTTTTGAAAGGAAATTAAAGGAACAAGAACAAAAATTAGTGTAGACGGTAATTAGTACATTCCTTCAAGGGCAAGAAAAGAAAAGAAAATTACCTCACAATGATTCTTCTGAGTCAAACAATGAAACAGGTTGGTCAGCAAAAGATTGCCATGAAGACAAAATAGGAGCGCGTGGCCTTTAAGCCGCCGCAATATGGAAAGCAAACGCGTCTTCATTACGTAACTATCACAAAACGACAAAGCAGCGATCATAATGCAAACATTATCCATTCTCCTGCTTGCGTGTCAATCATGTGCTCCAGATTCCTCCACGTGTATAGTAAACCTCCATCTCAGCCTTCCCACTATCGCCGGCCCCAAACTTTTATACGAGACACCCAGAACCTTCCCTATGGTGGTCCCCTCACTTTATCCACTAACTCTCATGCGACGCACGTGACCATATAATCTTCCTTAAATGACCGAACTATCCTTTTGCCGTGTCAGTGTTTTCTTTCTTTTATTACCTACACTCTAAGTCAAAATTTATACTACTAGATCTTTTTATATGGATTAAATTCATGTATCTGTATAGCATGTGCCTCTTGATTTCTGGTATTAAAATAATTAAATTACTGTAAATAATATAAAAGAAATATCAGTACTTGGCGTCTTCATTTTATGAATTCTGACATTTTTCTACTCATTTGTTAAATTAATTTGATATAATATATCAACTCAAAATTTTAAATAAATGTAAAAGAGTTCATATATTTTAAATGAATTCGTTGAAGGTTCCCCGTTTAAGTGATGTAGATAATATTTTCTAAAAATATTTTATTAAAACATGTTAATATTTGTAATTTTTATTTTAAAATCATTTCACTCAAATCATTAAAGACTTAAATGGTAGTAATTTTTTTCTTCAATTTATTAGGTTCTATCGATATAAAAATTTAAGAGTTGAGGGATAGAACTAATTAAATTAAATTAAAATATGAGTCCATTAGTTTGATAGGGTTTCTCTCAAAAATATTATTTAATTAAAATTTTTTATAAGAAAATTCAGAAATTTTACAATGCAATGGCTAAGATATTTTTATTTTTTGATAAAATAGTTGAAGAGTTGTTTAATGGTTTACATAACTGATTATAGAATAATTTGATTAAAAGATGGAGAGTTTTGTAGGATAAAATTAATTTAGTCTTTCGAGATGGGAGAAAGGGAAACAGTTTTACGAAAAAATAAAACTAAGAGTTTTTCAGTAACTTAAACAGCTTTAGAAAAAAAAAAAAAAAAATCAAGAGTCATTTAACAATATCTTTCAAATCATTGGAAAAAGTTGTGTTGACAGAAAATAAGGAACCGTTGTGATAGTCCCTCTAGGAGAGTCCAGTGGATGGATACGACTGTACAAATCATAAATTTTGAATTTAAATTTTATTAACATCCTTCTAGATTAATTAAAGGTGGAGATATATTTAAACTATTCTGAACACAGCTAAAAAGAAAGGGAAACAAAAGGAACTGTTGTGATTTTTTAAAAACTTTTAACTAATTTTGAAAATAAGACATTTATTTTCAAATAATTTAAAATATAAATGTAGAAGTTTAATTTTGAATGGAGTAATAAAGAGGTTTATAGGAGTTAAGGAATGTAATTTTTCAATGTGGATAGATGAAAAGAGTTTCCAAGAAAATAAAACTAAGAGTTTATATTAACGTAAACCTTTTTATTAATAAAATATATGAAGAATCATTTAACAATATACTTCTAAAGTTATTTTGGCAGAAGATAAAGTGGTGAAGTGACACATTTTCACGAAAGGTATTTCTTCAATATATCTATCTATTATATATATATATATATATATATATATATATATATATATATAATATAAAAAAA
>JAOXNR010000030.1:19866886-19888978 GCA_028571225.1 Parsonsia alboflavescens
TATTTTATATATTTTTATATATATATATATATATATATATATATAAAATATAAAAATTTAAATGAAAAAAAAAAAAAAAAAACTCAATTTTTTTACTGCATTCGCAACCTTCAACAAGACACATGACAAATTTGATAATTTTACGAATAAAATGAAAAACATATAATAATTTAAAATCTTTATATATCTTTTTTTTTAAATATAATTTTTTATTTGAATCGTAACTACTATTTATGGATAGATACAAGATTCAATCTAAGAATGTATTGATAAAATTTGAACTCAAAACCTAACCTTTGATCTATGTATTACCATTTACTCCACCTATCGGAAGTGGTTCCTTTGAAACTTATATATCTTATTTTAAGATACATTAAACAATAATGGGTTTTATAATTTATTAAAAAATTCAAAGAATTTAATTTATCCATATGTCAAATTGATAATTTAAAATTTTTTTAACAGATCTATTATATATTTCAAATCATTATCTACCTTATTTTAAGATACACTGTAGAAGGATAGTTTTTATAATTTAATAAACTTTCAAAGAATTTAATTTATAATGATTTAAATTATATAAACATTAAAAAATTGTTCTCATTATTTTTGATAACTAGCATTGAAAAACCTAGTATATATTTAAATTACTATTTACCTTCTTTTAAGATAACAACGAACAATAATAGTGTTTATAATTTAGTAAACATTAATTCAAAACTCTATAGTTTTTTTTTTATTATTAATTTTGATACTTAGTTATATATTATACACACGTATGTAAGTATATATGATTAATATGTTTATAATATAAATATGTTTAATCTAAGGAATTAATAGGTGTTAAATAAAGACGTTACTGGGAAGTAGTTTCTACAAATTAAAGAGAATGATTGTAAACAATTGTTTGTTTATACGAATTATTCATTTCTCTTAAAGGAGAGTGTTTTTGAAATTTTAAATTTTCAAATAGACACATTCAATTTTAGTCTTTTAAATATCTTAGTATTCCATATGAGAATACCAAGTTAAAATTGTTATTACTATAAACGTTGTTAAAGTCTATAGACTTGGTTTATACATATTATTACAATCGTGCTATTTATATCAAACTGAACAAGTAATATCAAATTTAAAGAATAAAATAAGTACAAAATATATGTATTTTATGAAATTTTTTTATGATCTGATTTAATTTGAATCTCAAAATCTATATATGAGGATATAAATTAGGTGGATATCAAAATTTTATATAAAAGGAATTAACACGTACAATAAGTATTATAAAATATTAAATTTCAAATACATTTTTTCAATAAAAAATAAAACAGTTATTTATTTATTTTATTGAGTAATTCTTTATTTTTGTGTATAAGCCCAACAATGGTATTATGCTTCTATATGGTGTCGTGCACATGGTGGCGCTCGTTCGAGGATGTAAAGCCGACACGTGTGAGTCGCCTTCGCAAACTTTTCTTCGCTTTCACTTTGTTTTAAGGCAACTGGTAAAAAAAAATTGGTTCAAAGTTTTGAGATCTGTCTTTCTTTGGTGGGCGGTGGACTGTGGGCTGAGGTGACTCTGTGAGTTGAGAGATCTTTTCTGGTTGTTGGTGTTGCTGAATTTTTGAGATTTGGAGCTTCTACCGTCTGTTCTTGATGGTTCAGTTGATGAAAGGGGACGAGTTGCAGAAGGGGAAAATGGTGAAGAGGGAGGTAGATGATGTCCTGGAAGATGAACATAGCCCTCTGAATAAGCGATCCAAGCAATATTCTTCACTTCATGTTTGTTCCTTCGCTTTTCTGTACTGACTATACATTCATAAATCTGTTTTTACTCTTTTTTGAGTTGTGTTTATGAATGGGGTGCTCATTTTTGTGATTTTGTGGATTTTTTTCCTCGGCTGTTTGTTTTTCAAATTTATGGACTTCAGATGTGAATCTTGGAAATTTTTTTATGTGCGTTTTCGTTTATAGAAATTTGTTGGGTGGATTTTGTATTCAATTCGAACTACATGTGAGTTTAAAGAATGTTAATTGGGATAATTTGAATCTATTTCTAGTAATTTTATTGGGGATTTTGATTGTTGCAGCAGCAAAGGATGGAAATGGGAATGGGTGGCATGTCTGCGCCACCGTCACAATACAATCCTCTGGATGAGCCCAGTCCCTTGGGATTGAAGTTGAGAAAAAGCCCTTCGCTTCTGGAATTGATCCAAATGAGGCTTTCCCAGTCTAATTCACCTAAGGTTGCAAAAGATCAGAAAGGGACTGGTCCTTTTGGGACCTCTGAGAAGCTGAAAGCATCAAATTTTCCTGCCTCAATTTTAAGGATTGGGACCTGGGAGGTATATATATATATATATATATATATATATGTTCTTATTACTTTTCTTATACTAGTGCACTCTGTTTCTTTGATCATGACTGAAAGTGTTTGATTTATCAGTATAAGTCAAGATATGAAGGGGATTTGGTGGCAAAATGCTATTTTGCAAAGCATAAGCTTGTGTGGGAGGTTCTTGACGGCGGTCTCAAGAATAAGATTGAAATTCAGTGGTCTGACATCATGGCCTTGAAGGCCAGGTGCCCCGATGAAGGGCCTTGTACCTTGGATGTTGTGGTATTTACTTTCTTAAGCATCTTTTCCCGCCCATCTTACTCTGTAACTGTTGCTGTGTCTATGGCTTCCCTTGCATGGGCCTTTGTGTGTGAAAGGAACATTCTTTTTATTTGCAGCTTGCCAGACAGCCTCTTTTCTTTAGGGAGACAAATCCACAACCTAGGAAACACACACTATGGCAGGCAACATCTGACTTTACTGGTGGACAAGCTAGTGTACACAGGTATTATATTCACTCTGAATCATTAGTGATGTTGTATGTTCCAAATAACGAACACACATTGCAAAGAGCTAGTTTACCTGGACAAACATTGCAGTTTGTCATTGTGTATATCCTATATACATCTATTATTGGCATTCCAAGTCTTTTTTTTTTTTTTCCGGGTGGTCAATTGTTTGAATTCGTGTTGGTGGGGGCAGATAGGGATACCTGTAATGGTCAAAAATACCAAATGTGTCTTTATGAAGGTGGCTGCTTTTTATCTTTTAACAACAATTTGCGTCATACCATATAAGCAAAGAGTACTGATAGGTTTAGTCAGCAATTCAATTTTGTAGTCATACGCAATGCTAATAGGTGAGTACATTTTTTTTTTTTCCTTTTGGCTTTAGTATGATCAGATGTGAGACTAGAAGCTGAAGATCATCATCTCTAGTCCGATTCCTGAAGTTTAATAATTTATTCCCTTTTCTTTGTCAATGGTCTTATTCTGAGTAAGGAGATGTTGTGGTATGATTTATTCTATTGATTATTTAAGAATATTATTAATAATAGGACCTTCATTCGTACATTAGCTATCCACTAGGAATAGGAATGGCTCTTTATTTCGGTCCATTAACATGTTGCTGCAATATATGGCAGGTGTCATTTTCTGCAATGTTCACAAGGTTTGTTGGGGAAGCATTTTGAGAAGCTCATACAATGTGATCCCCGCCTCAACTTTCTTAGTCAACAAGGAGATGTAACTGTGGATAATCCATATTTTGAACCTCGAATTTCTGTGTTTGATGATCCAAATGACAACAAAACTGGGTTTGATTTGAACAATGAAGAAAGTGGATCTTTCTTCAGTTTGAGGGAAACAACATCACCATCTGGAGGTCAATCTTCTTCTTCCAGGAATGAACATGACTTTGTGAGTATATCGCGGGAATCTATTCGACATGAAACTCCATCACCTAGTTCAGGTAAATGTTTCAATCAGATCATAGAGATTCAGTATATAACAGACTCTTTGCGTTTGTCATATTTGCATGATTTCTGATTTTTACACTCTATTATTCCATTTGCTTGGTAAGCTGGATAGGTTGCATGGAAGATTTAGATACACTAACTATCAAATTAAGATGATAATTTCCTCTAGCACTAAGAATTGGATGCTCTTTTGAGTGATGAAAAACACTGAATGAATGGTGATAGTTAGTCTAATATAATGTACTGCATTTAAGCCTAAATGTTTAATCAAGAATCACGCCATGGACATATTTTGATTGTCTGATGAACTAGAGAGTCGTTGCTTAGTTCATTACATATTTTGTTGAAAGGGTAATTTGGGTTTGCCGTCTATGGGGTTATGACATATTTTCAGCTATGCAGTCTTTATCTATTGGCAGTTCGTGGATATTAATTGCAGTTTATTAATAGGCCTCTCCTGTTCAGAAAGCTATATCTTAAGCATAACTATGAGTTTATCTTTGTGCCTCGACAAGTCATTGGAGTTTAATTTCTCAACTAAAGTAGTGCTCCTGAAATGTTCCCAAGGGAAAGAAGACAGGTGCTGCGAGCCTAGGTAGTAGATGAGTTTACTGGAGTTGGTTGTTGGTATAATTGAATCCATAATCAAATAAGCTGACACTCACAAAGTCTCTTGGATGGTTCAGATGGTCGTTCTGCACAATGATCTATGTCCAGGTGGCTGTACCTTGAAGTTGCCAATGTGTGTTGATGTTTATTAGCTACTGCAACGTGATATGTTTAGCTTCCCAGATCAGCTAATTGGATTTAATTTTTAAACTTTTTTTTGTGTCTATTATTATTCTTCACGGTGTTGCATTTCAAAAAATGTGATTTCGGAATTATTTTTAAGAATGGTTGCTTTCTGACTATATATGCCAGAAAATCATTGAAAATTTTGTTGGCGTCTTCTTTGATGCATGCTGAATCTCCATGAGTAACATGCTTTTGTCTGGCGAGGACCAAAAAAATTACACGATTCAGCAATATTTTGTTACTTTTATTGTTGTCATCCTTTTCCTTCTCTAGGGAATTTTTGAATAGTTGCTTGTTACTGAGTATCAACTATTTTATCTTTTAATGCCCTAGTGATGGACACCCATGCTATTGAAGAAATCAAAAGCAATGGAGAGCAATGGAGGGAACTTAGCAATTGGGATCAGATTAGAGTCCCCGGGTTGCAGACCTCTATGTCTATGAGTGATTTGGTGAGTCATCTTGAAAATCGGATATCAGAGCAGAAAACATCAGACAATGTTGTTCTTTCCAGTGAGGATAGGCAAGGACTTGAGATTTTGGATGAGATAAGCCGCTGCTTGTTTAGTGACAATCAGTATGTTCCAGCTTCTGATGAGAAGTCTCTGATGACAAGGGTCAATTCACTTTGCTGCCTTCTTCAGAAAGATCCTCCAGCTGGGCAACCATTGGCCTTTAGAAACGACTGCTATACCGATGCACCTGTAATGGAGAAGAGAACAATGGAGTCTGGTCTTATACAAGCATTTACAAGTGATAGCGAGTTTGAGGGAAAGTCTGGCACTGCTGAGGCTGAGTTAGATCTCTCTGGTGGTAAGCAGACTCCATCCATGTCACGAAAGGATTCTGTTGGAGAATTGCTGATGAATCTTCCAAGGATAGCATCCTTGCCGCGGTTCTTGTTCAACATAGCTGAAGATAGTCAAGCCCGATAGCACAAACAAGTCCAGTGTTGCGTTGCACCTTTGATGGGTGTTGGTTCAAATTCCATCAAACTGTATATATAAGCTCTAGGTTGGTTGCTGAATTTTGCAGAACATGAAGGGATTCGGAAATTCAGATTAATGAAGAATCCTGATCAATGTCCTTTCTAAATGCTATGGTGGTGGTTGTTTAGGCTATGTCAAATGTTTTTATCTTTGTAGACTGTGTTATTATGTCAGTTTGATACATCATCCCTTTTATATCTTAAGTGATGTCGAACGTATAATAGCTAGTTTTTTCAATTTGGTACATCTTCCCTTTGAATCGAATCTTATTTGATGTTAAAACTTGAAATATGGATTGCATTAAGTGAAGATATACAGCGTGTCCGCTGCAAGGGAAGAGGATCTTTTGTAGCATTAGAAGTTACATCATTTGAATCCCGAAACTCCAATGTTGTGCAATATTTCCACTGAACTGCTGGTGCTGTTGTTGATAGAATTCAGGTTTCAACAGATCAATTTTTGATAAGCTCAAATCTATGGCTACGCATATCAAGAAACTTCTTTCATTGTATGGTGACTTGAATGACAAAATAAGTAGTCATTAAATTTGATTATTTCGCTTGAATGATTTATAAATAATAAGGGATGGAGTAGTTTGGATCGCATTTAGAATCGAAAGATTTTCTCATTCCATTTAAGCACGTTTGCTATCTGGATTTGCAAATGCTATCCTATGAAAGCATCGGAAATGCAACCAGACGAACCAAGCTTAAAATGGACCAAGAAGAATCATTCATTAACATCTTCAGAAAAACACGATTTGCAAGCCTAGAGAATAACAAGACAATAGCTCAACAATACCCCCACAACGATCTTTGCAAAGCTATAAACCATTGTAACTTTCAGAGAGAGGAGAGCGCATAAGAGCGATGCGATGAGATTTAGATTAAAGAGAATTCCGACTTGGGCCTGCTAAGTATCCCAGGAATCGTTATTCACGTACTCATTGGTTAAAGCCCAAAAAGAAAAAAAAAAAAAAAAAAAAGAAAATTCAATACCCGGAGACCCGTGTCAAAACGAACGAGGACACGTCGATGGGTCCACCGACTCAGTTCCCCCTCTCCCGCGCTCTCCAGAAGTCTCCAGGTTCCCAAAACCCAACGATATTTTGAAAAGTAAGAACCAACTAGACCAATCTAGTTTCCCCTCATGTCTTCCCGATCTCTCTCCAATCCACTCGTTGATCTCGCTTAAGTCTGCCTCCCGTTTCTCGAACCCCATTCCTGCACCAGTCTATATAAGCCAGAAGCCTCGCATTCCTCAGCATACAAGCGAAAATCAGAATAAGCTCTGCTCGAGAAAAGCTCTCGGAATCTTTTCTTGACTTCAACAGCTCAAAGAATTTCTGTTCAATTTCTTTGGTTATAGTTATAGTTTTCTTGATTTCTAATGGCAGCTAAAACTGAGGGCAAGGCCATTGGCATCGATCTCGGCACCACTTATAGTTGTGTTGGGGTGTGGCAAAATGATCGCGTGGAGATCATTCCAAATGATCAGGGCAACCGGACAACTCCATCTTATGTTGCCTTTACTGATACAGAGAGGCTTATCGGAGATGCGGCCAAGAATCAGGTTGCGATGAACCCTCAGAACACTGTTTTTGATGCTAAGCGATTAATTGGTCGGAGATTCTCTGACGCTGCTGTTCAGGCCGATATGAGGCACTGGCCTTTTAAGGTCATTCCTGGGCCTGGTGACAAGCCTATGATCGTTGTTCAATTTAAAGGTGAGGAAAAACAGTTCGCCCCTGAGGAGATTTCGTCTATGGTTCTGACGAAAATGAAGGAGACGGCTGAATCTTTCTTAAGCCAAACTGTGAAGAACGCTGTGGTGACCGTGCCTGCTTATTTCAATGATTCTCAGAGGCAGGCGACGAAAGATGCTGGTGCTATTGCTGGGCTTAATGTGATGAGGATCATTAACGAGCCCACTGCCGCTGCAATTGCATATGGGTTGGACAAAAAAACCTCAAGGAGTGGAGAAAAGAATGTGTTGATTTTTGATCTTGGTGGTGGAACTTTTGATGTTTCGCTGCTGACAATCGAGGAAGGAATATTTGAAGTTAAGGCCACCGCTGGTGATACCCACTTGGGTGGTGAAGACTTCGATAACAGGCTTGTTAGCCACTTTGTGCAGGAGTTTAAGAGGAAGAACAAGAAGGACATCAGCGGAAACGCCAGGGCTTTGAGGCGATTGAGGACAGCTTGTGAAAGGGCGAAGAGAACTCTTTCATCCACTTCACAGACAACAATTGAGATCGATTCTCTGTATGAAGGTATTGATTTCTATGCCACTATTACAAGAGCTAGATTTGAGGAATTGAACATGGACTTGTTTAGAAAGTGTATGGAGCCGGTAGAGAAGTGTTTAAGGGATGCTAAAATCGATAAGAGCCATGTCCACGATGTGGTTCTTGTTGGTGGTTCAACAAGGATTCCAAAAGTCCAACAACTCTTGCAAGATTTCTTCAATGGAAAAGAGCTCTGCAAGAGTATTAACCCTGATGAGGCCGTGGCTTACGGAGCGGCAGTTCAAGCTGCAATTCTTTGTGGTGAAGGGGACCAGAAAGTTCAAGATCTATTGCTTCTTGATGTCACTCCTCTCAGTCTTGGTCTCGAGACTGCGGGTGGAGTGATGACAGTCTTGATCCCGAGGAACACCACAATTCCCACCAAGAAAGAACAGATATTCTCCACCTACTCCGACAATCAGCCAGGAGTGCTCATTCAAGTATATGAAGGAGAGAGGCCCATGACCAAGGACAACAATCTCCTCGGAAAATTTGAGCTTACCGGCATTCCACCGGCACCAAGAGGTGTACCACAGATCAATGTCTGCTTCGATATTGATGCTAATGGTATACTGAATGTGTCTGCTGAAGACAAGACCGCTGGTGTGAAGAACAAGATCACAATTACAAATGATAAGGGAAGATTGAGCAAGGATGAGATTGAGAGGATGGTGCAAGAAGCTGAAAGGTACAAGGCAGATGATGAGGTAGTGAAGAAGAAGGTTGAGGCTAAGAATGGTTTGGAGAATTATGCCTACAATATGAGGAACACTGTGAAGGATGAGAAGTTTGCTGGAAAACTTGATCCTGCAGACAAACAAAAGATTGAGAAGGCAGTTGAGGAAACCATTGAATGGTTGGACAGGAACCAGCTGGCTGAAGTGGATGAATTTGAAGACAAGCAGAAGGAATTGGAGAACCTGTGCAATCCCATCATTGCCAAGATGTACCAAGGTGCTGGTGGTGATGTGCCGACGGGAGCTGGCGGTGTTGAAACGCCTGGAGCTGGATCTGGTAACTCAGGTGCTGGCCCCAAGATTGAGGAAGTTGATTGAGGACTGATCCCTGAACTGTCTGTTTCAGTTGTGTTTTTTCCTTGTTTCCTTATTGTGAGAGAGAATTTCCAAATAATTGAGAGTTGTTACATAAGAGATCATAAGCAGTTACACCTGTAGATTATTAGTAATTCTATAGAAGTTTCTTGTTTCTTTTTCAATTGACCTTTGCTTACAATAATTGCTCTTCCAGTTTCCCTGTTAGACCTAGCGGTGCCATGGCTAATTTGAAAATGGACAGAGGATGAAGAAACTCCTTTACCTTGGGAGTATCGATGATCATCCACGAAATAGCATTTCAAATTCATTTACTACACTAAATGGCTTTTTCCTTGACTATAAATACTGGAAAATCCATGAAAATTTTGTTGGCCTCTTCTGACCAAGAATAACGTGTTAAAAAGTACATGACTGCTTTTATTGTTGTCATCCTTTTCCCTATATCTGACGTCCAAGCATCAAGGATTACAGAACTGTATCCTGTGTGAGGGAAGAGGCAGGGGGTGGGGATCTTTTGTAGCATTAGAAGAAGGTAAATCATTGGAATCCCAAAACTGCAATGTTGTGCAATACTTTCAGGCAACTGCTGGGGCTATAAATAAAATTCAGGTATTACAAATCAATCAAATAAGCTACTTTCATAATGTTTAAACTCAAATCTTTGGCTATACACATATCAAGACACTTCTTTGATTATATGGTGAGTTGAAGGACAAAATACATAGGCCACAGACCGACAACATTTTCATGGTATTTGCACACTGGAAATAAATTCTTTAAACAAGATTGGATTTTGATTTTCATCCAACTATTATCTTTCTCTACTACTACTAAAAACAACCAAAGAATCAGGGCTCCTGTCCCCCTTCATCATCCCCAGGTTCATTCTCTTGCAACATGTCCATGAGCATTGTTATCTGGTTTTGTAGCATAGTATTTTCTCGCTCCATTTCAGCACGTTTGCTACGTTCTTGAAGTAACTGGATTTGCAAATGCTCTAGAACCCGGGAATCTTCTTCTAACTGCTCATTGAGGCCATCAATTTCTCTATCCTAGAATCATGAGCAAAGCAAAACTAGTTCATGTCTTTAAATATCGCGAGAGTTCAATTTTCCAGCCCCTTGATCACTATCAAGCATGCTGATAACAAAAGCAACAAAGGAAGTAACAAGATGATAGTAAATTTACCTTTCTGTTCATTTCCTGGATGGCAATCCTACGCATACTTTCCACCACATCAACATTTACTAGTTTCCTCTTCTTGCCAATCAGCCAGCCTTTAGGGTAACTTGCAGCATCAAAGTCTGGTGGGGGGAGCAGAGATTCATTAGATGGTCGTGAACCATTTATAGTGATGGGTTCCAGTGGCTCAAAAAGAGCCTTCCGCTTCTCTGAGAGAACAACAGGGGTAGTTGATTCCTCTTGCTTCACGTCAGTGGCAGGTTCTTCGTCCATTGTTTCTGGTGCATTTTCAATTTTGTTTTTTTTTGGTCGTTCCAAATTCTTCCCACTGGCTGTATGAAGAAACAGTAAGAAAAGCAAATTCCAAATTCCAAATTCATCTCTCCAGGGGAAAGACAGTAAGAAAAGCAAATTTATATTCTTCATAACCACTGACATGGTATTTATAAAGAGAATTTATTCAAATCACTAACTTCGATGTATATGATCATCTCATAGGAATGAAAGGGCAAGTCAAAAAAGACCAGAACAAAAGAAACTTAGGTGACCACCAAGACTATAACCCTTTAATTTCCGTAAATATGATAAGAATGGAGGCATCATTTTTGAAACCAGGAATATGATTCAAGAACTTCACAAAGAGATTCACAGTATTTCTTCGCCTGAGAAAAAAATTTAAATTACAGTTCTTCTTAAAAAAGGGGAGAGAATGAGAACATTTTAAAGGGACTTCTAGTTCATCTTCTGCAGAGGTACAGAATTTTCAGACAATTTGAGATCCAACTTGGTGGTTACATGCAATGTAATTGACACAATCACGGTGACACTTTTCAACTCCCAAATTTTGCTGCATGTTATCTTGTTGGTGCATATTTAAGCATAGGAAATGCTACTAGATGAACCAAGCCTATTGCCAATCAAGACTACAAACATCCATAATCATCTTCAGTTCATTCTCCATAGGAAGCAAAAATAAACTGCCCCCATAATCACAATTAGATCAGACAAATCAGGAACCACAATTTTGCAAAGCTAGAAAATAATCAGACAATAGCTCAAGCTACTCCACAACCATTTAGGAAGCTATTTTATTTTGATGGTTGAATAAAACATCTTTCCAGCTCAAACATTAAGAACCCACATAAATTGGAAAACCATTATATTCAAGAATTCAATTTGTTTAACAATTGTTAACAGTCAAACTAGAAAGATGCTCCTCAAAATGTAGCAAGGTCATTACCAAAACCAAGAAAACCCACCGTGGTAGCTGATGGTTTCAATCTAGAAGGGGTTGCCTACAGTGGAAAAAAGAGAAGGAAAAAAACCGAAGAAAAAGAAGAGAAATGATTGGGTAGTTACAAGTGAGCATAAAATTCAAGCCGCAGAAAATCAAACGGGCGAAAGCAAATTTCTAATATATCGGTCAAGAAGCCAACTCATCATTATTAGTACATTTCAACAAGGAAGAAAGTATTAAATGTAAAACAAATTGTATTATGAGGATGGATAAAGCAATTTTCCCTTTTTCCCATTTTTTTCCGTTTTACTTTTCTTCCCCACTTTTTTGGTGGTTGGGGACTGGAAGAGGTAAACAACAAGCTAATTGTAACGGAAGCTACCGAAGCTTAGTTAACGAAATGACGTCTGAGCAAAGTCAGATTAAGTCTTGGTGGTGCAACCAGTAGTATCCACATCCAGAATCCCACCTCCCCGGGCAAACAGCCATCATGTATTTACAGGAAGAAGCTTATAATTAAAGAAAAGAAATGTTTGAATCTAACTGCAGAAGATCATAGTTACTCAACCCATATTGTTCAATCTTTTGTGATTTCTAGCTAAAATGCTAAGAGGCAAATATAATTCATCAGTACAATTCCAAAAACGCATTTAAAGAAACACAAAAAAAGGAGAAAAGAAACTGGAAGATTTGAGCTGTAATTAAACACAAGAAAGCATTTCCCCAGGTCACTGCATGCAGAGATCTGCTATATATGAAATTACGCATGATGAAACTCTATATCCCACATAAAAAATCACCGTTTAGAAACCACAACATTCTCAAATCAAGAGAACCCGGACATAAATCTGCTGTTGGGAAACCAAATTAGAGAAGCAAAACTACAAAAAGAATGGCTTATTAATTAAAGTTACCTGATCTTTTTCTGGATTTCCAGAAGATGGGAGTAGAAGAAACAGGAGAAAATCCATTCAAAGTCTCCACGACGTTTTTCTTTGGTTCCTCCATCCCTTTGAATTCAAGAACTGACCATCAAATTCAGACCTCTTCACCTGAATAAACCTGCTAAACAAAAAGGAGTAAAAACAAGTCTTATTTTGTTCTTCAGATGAGAAGATAGTTCGTTGTTGATGTTGCAGTTGTACAAAGTAATGATAATGATACTCTTGTTGTTGCTAAGCCCGAGGAGGGACAGAGGGAGAGACGGGGGAGGAGGAGCGAGGGGGCGGGGGAGTCGTGAAAGACACGAGGCACTCGGGGCAACGGGTCGGGAAGAGGGGCTGACGGAATAATCGATGTTTTTAACGGTTAAGATTTGTCGTTTAGTGGGACCCATTTCAATTTACGGCGGTGGTTGTTGTTCCGTATAACGTCAGTTGAGTGTGGGGCCTTCTCTCGAATTACTAAAATACACCTGACTTTCTGTGTATTTTCAAGATGCCGTGCGGTGAATGCAGTTGGACAAATGGATATGCTTCTTCTGCTTTCTGTATTTTTACAATTGTACCCCCTTGTGTGAAAGTCCTTGTCACGTGTGTTTTCACTATATATATATATATATATATTTGCAAAATAAATTTAACAATTTTATTCTAATATTTGTCCATTTTGTCGACCTTTTAGATTCTTAGCATTATTGTTAGTTGTCAAATTAGTAATGAAAGTAGATTCCCATGGACTTTTTATCCGATAATACTTTTATACACTAGAGTTTAGATTTCAAGGAACCTTTTTTCTTTTTTTTTTTAATCTTAGGAGACAAGACATCTCATTTAAAAAAAAATATATATATATATATATAATAATCACTAGGTCAATTAAATTTTTATTTTTGATAAATTATTTCTCAATGTTAAATGCAATATGAATATTTCCTATATATCTTTAATCTACAAGTCATTGCTTTTGGAGTTGTATTTTTCTCTAGATTTAGGATGAGTTTATTCTCTTAAAATTCTAAGTCTAACAAATTGAGATTATATCTTATTTTTGGTTTTCTTTTTTTTTTTTTTTTGTTTCTATTACACTTTATTGTATATAAAAAATATATATTTTAAAAATAAATCTTGTCGAATAGTAACATTTGATAACAATTGGAAAAAAAAATATACTCATTTTGATTGAAATTGAATTCACATTTTCTATTTCAAGTTGTGTCATTGTAATATTAAAATTAATTAAGTTAAACTTTTTTTAATAAATACCTTTTTTTGGGGGGGAGGAGTCAATTTCATCATTTTTGTTGTTATTTTATACTATCAAGAGTTCACTAATTGATATTTTTCTAATAAATATTATTCTTTATTTTATTTCTAAAATAATTCAATGGATAATTAATACTTTAAAAGAGATATAAAAAGATGAAAGGATAATTCAAACTATTTAAATTCCTAAAAAAAAGGGGGAGACTCTTAATTTGTGAAACCTTAAAGAATAAATTAGGATTTCATCTACACATCCTTCAATATTATTTTTGTATAGTTTTTTCCCCATTCTTTTAACGGGGAATTAAGGAGAGTAGTTTTCAAATTAATCACATAAGTCCCCTAGGGATATGTTAATGGGCGAAATGGCAAGGTGGCAGGACTATAGATCTCGAGTTCAAATCTTACTAATATCCTCTTATATTAACAAAATATTGAATTGTGTACAAATTGACACCATTTTAAAAAATCACACAATAAGAATAGGGGACGTGCAAGATTTCACCAAGAAATTAGTGGAGTCCACAAACAGCCATCACGTGAATCGATAATTAAGAAATTCATCAAATTGCACCTATCGGTAGATTTTTACAAATTACCAGTCATTTAATGAATACATTAATTTTTTTTTATTAATGTATTATAAAAAAATGTTACATGAAAATTGTATTAGAAGATTTTAAATTTAACTCTGCAATGTTGCATCTTAATCAATTTTAAGGTCTATAAAATAGGTCATTTTAAGTACATTTCAATAGATGGAGTAATGAATATGTAGACATAAACCTTGAATTCGAATCATGTACTCTAAAGAATGACCGTACTCTTGCTTGCCCCTTGTCCATTTGCTAATTGGATGGCAATTCCTTTGAGAAACCTTTTAACTTCTTTTTCAAAGCCCTCTTTTATGGACCCTCTAATTTGGAAGAATCTCCAAAAGACAAAAGGATAACTCTCACGTGTTTAGGCCAGGCACATACATTTTTTTAAAATAAATATTTATTATAAACATATTAAAATTAAAAATTATATATATTTATATGGACGAAATGAGCGTTTACATTCAATTTTGGGTGACAAAAAAAAAAAATATATATATATAATCAGGTAAACATTCGATTTCAAATTAAATGAGATTAAAATTTTACTTTCGAAAATGTCAACAGCTAAAAATTATTTTGAGAAAAATTCAAATTATAATTTCTAGATATTCTTTTCTGAACGTTTTTAAACTTTGAAAAAAAAACTGAGAGATTCTGGGGTTCAGACTACTTCTTCACTCTATATCCCATAGACATGTGATAAAGGCCCAGATTCAGAAGAACTACTCTTGGACTTTATATCCCATAAATATGTGATTAAGGCCCACATGCTGTGATAAAGGCCCGGAAGGTGCTTTGTACAAACTACGAAAAGATATAGAAATGGCAAAGACCAAAGAGGATGGTAGAGCAAAAACATGATAGAGAAAGGTAGAATTACATAAATCCATTTAACAAATTCTGATTCTATCACATCCAGATTTCTATTGTTAAAAGGGGAGGCAATATATATACAATTGGATTAATCGACAATTGCATTTCCATCACTACTATACCCACCATCTTACCCTTCTCCCTATACAGTTTAAGAACTATCTATACACCAAATTTTTAACAACTCTGCAAAATTTCTTTTTACTTCTATTCCATCATCATCATATGAGCTAGCTATCCCTTTAGCTAAATCCTATAGGAGATAATCTTTCTAACTTGCTTCACCAATGGCACAAGGAATACAAGGAGGATCTTTGGTTTGGTCTTCAGGAGTGATACGTTGTAAGCAATGATCATGAAATGTATGGCCGCACGGAAGAACGGCAACGGCAGGTGCCATGGTAGGCTGGTACACTGGCCCTTCTGGAGTGAAGGAGAGATCCCTATTGCATAGCAAGCATCTATGTCCAAGGGGTTGAGGATGTTTGTCAGAACCTGCAAGCATTTCAAAGAGTCAGTTCTAACTACAACCATAATTCAACATCCCTATTTCCATTTTGAATCATCTGGAATGAGAATTGAATGTCTCATTTCCTAAGCATTCAGTTCATTAAACAAGTTTCCCTATATATACAAATTTTCATCATTAATTTACCCCTTCGTATAATTACAGATCCTTCTTTTCCTCCTTTTTCCTCTTTTTTTTTTCACTTCCTTGGTGGAATCTTAGATGGAATGCAAATCCATTCTACTGCATTACATAAGAGAGTGTACACATATTGAAGAAAGAAAAGCTTCTGAGTCTGACGGCACCACTGAGTATCAATAGGACTCAAATGGTCAAACATAGTTGATTCTCTGTAAAGCTTAGGTTGAAGAGAGTGTCGCGATCATAAAAACTTAGATTATGACTTCATTTTGAAAGCTAATTTGGCTTCAACGTGACAACAGGATCATTACATGAGAAAAATAAGACAGTTAACAACTACATTCATAGAAGATATATACATTTATATACACACGACACATATACATACAGTTTTCTTCCAGAGTTGGATTGCTTATCATGAACACATCAGAAAGGGATAAGAGATTAAAGACGATCCCAAAAATATAAGATAACCATTATCATATTAATTATGATTTACTATAATCATGAGAAAGAGAGATCAAATACCTTGCCATCTTATATGAGGAGTTCCAGAAGGAACAGGTGGCAGGACAGTAGCAGCAGTTCCCTGCCGTTGGTAAACTGAACCAAGAGCCGGTGATGGATGAATTAACTTTCTGCGTCGGCCCCATGAAGCTACAGGAGGAGGGCCAACAGCTACTCTTTTCAGAGATGGCTGGCCTATAGCATTAGACATCTGAGATCGCTGATCAGCTTTTGCATTGGGAGGTGCTGGAAATATAAATGGGAAAAGTACCAATTACCGCTGATATAAATAGCTCAATGACAACTAAAAGACTGAGGGGTATAATCATCTCTGAATCAGTAAGACCCAACAATTAACAAAATCACGGGTAAGTTAACAAAGGGTTACCCCTTGAAAAAAAGGGTGCCTGAATGTTGAATTGATGTTGCAAAGTATCTTGAAAATTACCTGGCAACAAGGAAACCAGTTTGAAGATTATACATCAGTAGCATAGTTGTTCTTCTTAACAAGTTATATTTGGAATTGCATGTAAATTTAAATCATTAATCAGTAGACGGGGATCCATGAAGATTTTGAGTAAGTTGAAAAGGTTGAGGTTGATTCATACCACCTGTGCATTTCAGAAACACTCTTCTAGAATTGGAGGAGAGGAACTAGCTTTACAAGGAACGAAGCAAGCAAAAGCATAAGTATTGTAACAGTTTGAATCTGTGTACCCTTACTCATGATTTGGACTCCCATCACACTGGGATTCATGCCCTGGTTAACAGATTGAGAATGACCATCAGGTTGCACTGTTTGGACTCCCATCACCCTGGGTTTCATGCCCTGGTTAACAGATTGAGGATGACCATCAAGTTGCACTGTTTGGACTCCCATCACCCTGGGATTCATGCCCTGGTTAACAGATTGAGGATGGCCATCAGGCTGCACTCCTAGCCTCCTAGGGAATGGACCAACAGTTGCAGGCTTGGGAGCAGTAGCTTCTGTATTTTGTGGTAGAATTTTCCCAGGAAAAGTGGTACTTCCAGAAGGTGTTGCACAATTAACCCTGAGGGTTGAAGATAAATATCCTGCAAATATGAATTTCAAAAAGATGGGCATCTAATCAGAAGGGTCTCAGGTCTGCAGATTCACTCTCTCTTTTTTTTTTTTCCCCCCTCAATTTTCCTCTAGGGCTGAATATGTCAGATTCACATATGAGCAAATGATTGATGTTCCCTTCTGGGATGTGGCTATGTGACTACCAGTAGTCATGCTGCTAACACACTTCAAGTCTAACCTATGCTTATTTCAGGCGACTATAAGTTTTACAATTATGAAAAAGAATGGCACAGAAGAAGTTCTTGTATTTCCATTTCAATAGGGCAATAAGCCTAATTGCATCGCCAGTGACGTTCAAAATAATTTTTTTTAGAGAAGAGATTATCTATTTGTATGTCATTTAGTTTAAGGGAAATGTCCCTACTTGGTTGAACACTCACAGAAGAACCACCCCACAACAACTTGAGTTGTCTAATCCTGTACAGTTGGGAGTCAGCTTTTTCTGAAATTAGAGTGCAAGAGTGACTGTTAAGAAATAAATAAGTCATAGAAACTTAGAATTTTCTTTTGCAACACCCTATTGAATCAAATTACCATTTATCATATATCTCCATCTCATTCAACAACTCATGTCGCCTTCTTCTACTCCACTCTTATGTATAAATGTTCTAAAATGAAAGACTTTGGCAAGCTTATTATCCTACAAAGACTTAGACTGAACCCAAATAGCACAACCAACCCACCAAAGGAAAGCTTATCACAAGACCACTGGATTTAATTCATGATATAGCAAAGACTGAAACTTATATCACAACGGATAATGTCAGAAATTATCAACGATATACAATATAAAAATTTACACATTAGAATATCTGAACTAACACAAAAGTAATATAATACATATAGTCTATTGCTGCATGCAACAAAAATTTTAATGACTCACCCAGATAGTCTTGTGTGACAGGGTTTGCTGTAATACTGACAGAATTGGGAGCAAAGGAATAGGTAGCATCCCTAAGATTTCTAGGATGATAATTCTGCGGCTGGCTCAGAGTTGGTTGAAAGGTTGTCCCCATCAACTTTGCCGATTCTGGTGTCAAGTTAGAAAATTGAACAAATCCAGGATGAAGGGTGCAAGTGCTAGTGCTGCTAGAAGGTAAGAAAGCTGTTGCAGGATCTCCTTGATAGTGGTTAGAAGGACCATTTGCTAGAAAAGTTCCAGGGGATCTACTTGCAATACCTAAATTCCTATCAAAGAAATCATATTGTTTAGAAGGCTCTGACATGTGAGAACTTTGGAATGCATGTGAGCTAAAGGCACCTAAGCTGTCATACATGGAGCCGGGGTACACAACAGGATGAGTTTGGAAACTTGAGGTTCCAGTCAAATTATGACCTGTAGTTGGAAAACTTGTAGTAGTTTGAGCAACAGGGAAATTGCAGCCTTCTTCCAGCTTGCTTGCAATCTCTCTGCTACTGAACTTATGCTTGGTTCTGGGCTCTACATCACCACCAACTCCAAGAGTTAAAAAGCTTCCATCAATCTTTAATGGATAGGAAGCACCTATTCTGGCATCATTATTAACAAAGGTGTCTCTGGTTCTATGGGCTACAGAAGGGTGGTATTCTGAGTATGAAGAACTCTCAGTAATCTGTGATCGGTTTACATCACTAGCTTTTCCTTCTCCAACATGTGCATTTATGTAATAAGCTCCAGGAATGATACTTGGATTTGACACAAAATTCATGTTCACCTGAGGATGGTTCAGGCCACTCAGCCTGGTATATTGATTTCTAAAATTACCTGCAATGAAAATTCCATTTGTTATAATTGAAAGGTTAGTATCCTTCAGAATATGAACTACATAATTCTCTTAGAAGGATACTCTACCACTGAGATCAATGAAACCATGTTCACCAACTGCATTTTGTGAGGAGATAAGATCGGGCATGTTGTTAACAATTCTGGGGTCTTGAATGCGAGATTGATGCATCTCCTGGGTATTCTCCCAGTGTGAATTAGGCACAGAAGCAAATGGGAAGGACATAAAGCCAGATGGAGAAGTAATATTCACATGAGATATCTGACCAGAATCAGAAGCTTCACTCTCTTTAGCAGTGAGTGTAAGTTCACTATTCTGTTTTAAAGGAGCAAGTGGATTGTCTTCATCATTTGGGTTTCCACACCCCATTAAGTATTTCAGTGTGGACCCTGGAGAGACAACTAAGCCACAAAGAGTCAATGCATAATAATTATTAATTCTCCAAAAAAGAAATACATGTCAAGAGCCAATGCAGATATGCAAGCAACAGAAAATGTTGGGACAAGCAACAGTAAACAAAAGAAGAGCAAAGCATTTTCAGAGGCGAACAACATCAAACTTCCAAAGATGAAAATCAAACACAAGTGTGTTTATATACTATAGAAACCTCATTTTCTCAACAAAATCAAGTCAATCAAAAATTGGTACGTCCACTGAGAGCAAGATAGTCATTTCACAACTTCCAAATGAAAAGCCCAGAATGCCAAATAGAGAATTCTATCAAAACGAACAAACCAAACACCCAAATTCCACTAAGCACCAGCTACCCAGGAAACAAATAAGGAATCAAAACCAACCAGGATGGAAAAGATATCAAAGTCATGCAAAACAAATAGATAATACTTTTATTTTATTATTATTTTAAAAGGAATTCAATACCTTTTCAAACAAGATAAATCTTTTCGTCAAGAAAATGCTGAAAACCCAGATACCCCAATCGTCCGTCACAACTGATTAAAACCATCCCAGAAAACCTAAAAAAGCACAAGAATTTATAAGCAAAAAAAAAAACCTCAATTTCGCAAGGGAACACAAATAAAACAAAACCACAATAAATACAGAACCCTGTACTCAACGATTAATTTTTAAACCACTTGATTAAACAAAATCCATCCATAAACACACAAAAAAGATGGTAAAATGATGAAATAAATGACAGATAATCAGGAAATTAAAAAGAAAACGTACCAAAACGATGTAAAGAGCGGTGATCGGTGGATTTCAAAAGGGGTGTGTATAGAGAGAGAAAGAGGCGCGGGGTGTCGAGTGCGGGTGGCAAGGGGTTTTTTTTTTGGCGCTTAGGGGCTCTAAGAGTTTTAAAGGGTTCGGTTGTGGGGGACCACAAAACCTTTCGTCTTATGGACACATGTCAAGACTTAGCTCACTTGGCACATTTCTGCTCTGAACTCTTGCTGACGTGTCAGAACCTGTATTGTGGTCTGCTGTGACGCTTTGATCTGTGACTATCCAATCAAAATTCGACGTCTTGTGAACATGGTGACTTTTTGCTCATTTTAAGGGCGGATGAAGGTAAGCGGGTAAACGGTTTAGCTAATTCCGTATCGGATTCGATTAGTAGGTATGAGATCCGGACTTTATTCGATTATTTATCGGATCCAATCTATTTAAATTTGTATCATATCCAATGGGTATCGAATCAAGTATGCCCAATATATTTTCTATATTTTATTACATTTTATTAAAAAAAAATGTAAATGATACTTATTTATAAAAATGGGAAAGGAAGCAAAATTTAAATAAACGAAACAAAAAAGTAAAGTTAAAGATATTAAAAGGTCAAATTAATATACACTTATCAATCAATTTTATAATAACAATTGATATTAATTAGTAAATAATAATTATAACAAATGATAAAAAATCAAATAAATATATACTTATCAATGGTTTTAAAATAATCAATTGATATTAATTATTAAATAATAATTATAATACTTATCAAAGAATATTTAAAATTTAATAGTCAAATAATAAAATAAAATTAAAATATATACATATATTATATATGTATATCTAATGTTATCAGAAACCACGTATATCATATCTTAATCTATATAAAAAATACCATTCAAATCTGACCTGAAATTGTATCCACATATAAAACTAGAAGTAACAAACCCGTCATAAACGGGTCGATACAGATTCCCATTAACAACCCAAGGCAAAGGACCTTTTATGGTTCAGAGTGGAGAGTGAGATGTGGCACTGCGTGATATGGACGCGTACTTGTGCTGTACCCATTGCTCTGCACGTCTCGGTAGATTTCCCCGCCTCTTGTAATTATTTCCACTAAATATAAATTTTTTGAGTTAACTTTCTCACATTAGTATTTTTTTAACTTTTTATTATAATACCATGTCTCTCTTTTTCCTAATCACCATTTTTCGATTAATTAGAATCATAAATAAGATTTTTAGGAAGTTTTTATTGTCATTATTTTTACAAAATGACGATTAATGACGAAGAGAGTAATATATTTTATTTTTCGTTATGCTTAGAGACTAAATTAGCTTTTTCCTCCCCAATTGAGCTCAAAATATTCTAGTTCTTCTTCTATATTATCAAATAAAATTATACTTCCACTATTCCAAATTGAATGTCCTAGTTTGTCTTACATAAATTTTAAGAAAATTTGTTAACTTGGTTCATTTTAAACCTAGAAATATCACTCTCCTAACAAAAATTTAATTAATTTATGAAATGAGACATTCGACAACTTAAAATAGAAATAAGGACATTCAATTCTAAATGGAGGGAGTATATATTATCCAATTTACATAAAGTACTCCTAACATTTAATATATCTTTTTAAGATTTTATTAATAAAAGTATACAAGCAAAGTATAAGTATATATTTATTATTAATAGGGTAAAAGATGATATATAAGAAGGGTTAAAAAATTCGAAGTTCCTAATTGGCACTATATATATATATATATTACTTGTAAGAAAAATTAAATGATTCAAATCGATTTAGTCAAATTTAGAAAGAGAGTTCATTTATT
>JAOXNR010000030.1:19889078-19931362 GCA_028571225.1 Parsonsia alboflavescens
GAAGAAATATTACAAAGAGAGAAGAAACTACCCAAAAATAGAAGAGGATACAATTTTTGGATTGTAGAAGGGATGATATTCAAAGGGAGGGGGAGGAGTTCTTTTATAGGCAAAACTCCTCCCTATTTTTCTTAATCTCTCGATGTGGGATTCACCAGCCAAAACAATAACTCCCAATGTGGGATTTGCCAACCAAAACAACAGAAAGGGGGGAAAAAGAACATTCTAGCGAGGTAGGGTTCTATCAAAGGGCTTGATAAGGCAGGAGTCGAAGTAGAGGAAATTTCTGGAAGGGGGCGAGGGGGTGATGATTGTGCTCTGTTTTCGATAACATCAACTTTAAAATTAGATCAAACAACGTTAGTAAGGGGAAATAGTGGCCGAATTTGTGTGGCTTGTATTTCACGCAACATCATTTCACAGGCAAATAGCCAGAGAGATTATGCTGTGAATGATCCTTGACCAAACTTTCCCCCTTTGCTCCAAACCTAGAATGAGAAATTAAGATGATGAGATACTTGAACTTTAAACATCAAAGTTTAATAATATGAATAAAAGTTTTAATCAATTTCGTTAGAATCGTTTTGAACTATCCAAAAACCATGATAATTTGGGATTACACTCATCGCAAACAATCACTATGTCCTGCATCGAAAACACGTACTTCCTTTATCAAAAAATATAAGTTATCAAGTATCATTTTTTTAAAAAAATTAAGGTAATATTAAGTTTTTTTAAAGTGTCCATATTTATATTCTAATCAGACTAATAACAATATTTTGGAAAAATAAAGTGACGAGAGTAATATAAAATATCTAATAAAATAACAAAAATGACTTATATCTAATGATAAGAAAAATTAATTCAAATGACTTATAAATAGTGATGGAGTAAATATATCGCATGATGTGGATCACTTGATTAGGATTTAGAAACTTAACTGAAATACCTTTTTTAATCTAAACATGACTTTTAATTTGTAAAGTAAAAAACTTGAATTAGATTTGTAATCGCTAAACAAATTTAAAAGTATGTTTATATTTATCATGGATGAAAAGTCCGTGGTGGTGACAGTTGGCCCGAGCAAGAAGGCTGTTGTAAGTTTCTGAATCACGGCATGGAATTCAGATGATTTAAATTGGGGGAAAAAAGAAAAAGAAAAAGAAGGATATATTCATTTTACAAGTTTATTTTCTAATACATTAATAAAATATTTATAAATGTCTTGAGAGCCGTCGAACTCCTAATGAAAGAAATAATGAGAGAACGAGATCATGAGGTCAACACATAATCAACTCATTTAATGTTCTAATTTTCTTTTTTAAGTTGTTCGGAAATAAATATTTTATTTTTTAAATTAATTCAAAAATTTTTAACAAATTAATATCAATAGGTTTAGAATGAACTAGATCAGTTACTCTTCTTAAATTTAATATAAGTTAAAAATGAAATATTCAATTTCGAAATATTATATTACTACAATTTTGAGTGGAGATGTCGCAATCTTAGAAAACTAGTTGCAATGGTATTTATGATATCGGTTAAAAATGACCAAGAAACGAATTTGAGATTATATTTAAAAGTAATTATGGTTATCCCGTAAGTGATTATCAAGCGTATTAGGGTATATTACAAAATGTAACCCGGGTATTAGGATATATTACATAATGCAGCTCGTGAATTCGAATTGATTAATCTAAACTTAATAAGTAATATTTATTAATGCAACATTAAGATGCTGGAGAATATTAAAAAAAGACAAAAACTATCAAGAGGCAAGAAAAGATGTAATTCTGCCTTGTCAGAAAATATATAAACCAACGAATAATAAATAAGAACCTGATGAACTGTGGGCCTTTTGGGGCCCATTGCAGAAGCATCTGTTGCGGGGTTTGTGGTCATATATCTCTGTTCCTCCTGGCTCCAAAAAGCCCCTTGTTTTTTGTCCCCGCAATTTCTCGTCTTCGGCCTACCTCCAGTTTTTTCTGTTCAAAATCATAGGGTAATACCAAACACTGGGCCAAAGCCCAATAAATGAAACCAAAAAGGCATATGTGGCTCTTAACTAACTCACACAAATGTGAATTATATATATACACACACAAAAAATGTTCTGCTATGACAAATAGAATGGTATGCTTTATTTAATTCTTTAATGGTTAAAATTAAGATTCAAATATGTTTTAATAAAAAATAAAAAAATAAAAATTTAATCAAGTATTTATAATATTTAGTTTTATCTTTTTAAAATTTAGTTTATAAAATATAATTACAACAACAATAATTTTTTAAACAAATTTTTTTTAAAAAAAATTGTTGACCGTTAAAGACTTAATTATTGATTATTAGAGATTTAACAAAAGCATTTTATAAGGTGTGCTCTATAACAATTTATAGAACACATTACTATATATATTAACATGAAAATATTATGAAGAGCATTAATGCATTCTTTATAGAGTGCACAGTTAAATTTTTAACCGTTAAAATTAATTGTTAACTCTCTTTTTTCTTTTAAAAAAATAAATAAATTTGATCCAGTACTCTTGAAATTTAATTTATTCTTTTTTAGTTTAGTATATAAAATATAATTTACAAAATATAGTTTTAAAAAAGAGACAATTGACTCAAACTTTGACAATTAGAAACTTAGTGGTACATTCCATAACATTACCATATATTTACATATTCTATTTACTTGTCACGTTCGAATTTTGATCATGACAAATAAATCAAGCGGTTAAATTTATATGATTTTATGATAACACTACTTTTAAACCTCCACGAAAAATAAAAATCAGTTTTATCTTCTTGTTAAAGTACTAAGTTTAATAAAATAATAAATAATTATAGAATATTTTGCTAAACTCGGAATTAAATGTTTTATTTTGAATTTAAAAGATTTTATTAAAATGGTTTGATTTAATTCATTTTAAATATAACAATATCAACTCCTTTGGTTAAGCTTTACTAGTTTAATGATAAATAACAACACTTATGATCCAAAAATCTCAAATTCAATACACAATATGGATAGATGGAATACTAATATTGATCCTTGAAGGAGGGTTAGGAAAGACATTTTAAAACTTAAAATAGAAATAGTAAAATTCAATTTCAAACTGAGTAAATTTAAGATAGCATTACGAATCATAAAATAGAAACAGGAGAAGGTGATGGATCGGTTTGGTTAAACAATATAAATAAAGGGGTTTTGGATCTTCTGTTATTACAAAATAATCATTAAAGATTACATTTAATATATTTATTAATATTTTATTTATGTAATAAGAATTTATATATAATTGTATAATAAAAGTATCTAGAGACAAATAAATGCATTAGAATTTAAATGCATTAGAAGAACTACGAGCTGTAATTTGTCTTGGACGGATAGGAGCAAATAGGAATTCAGCATCGCCATAAATGGTGGCTGAAAAATGTTGTGGGGCTCTAACTGATTAAAAAAAAAAGAAAGATATGAATCTACATAAACAAAATAAAAATGTTACGAGAGTAAACAAGGGATTTTTCTTTTATAGGTTCACTTGGGAAAAAAAATTGTCACAAAATATTTCACCACTAAATTTCGAGAGAATGTATAATGCATCTTTCCTCCCCTTTTTTTTTTGTTTTTTACTTTAAAAAAATATAAAAAGAAAAAAAGTGAAACTAATTCTCAATTAATTAATGATTAAAAGGGTAATATAGTCAAATTACTCAAAAATTATTATCCAATAATTATATACTTACTTACAGAATTTAAAATGAACAGGCGAAAGAGTAAGATTTTAACGCTTTGTAACTTTCCTCTCATTGAAATAAATTATTTTAACACAATTAATAATTCACAACCTATGCAATTATATTTAATAATTGCTACACAACAAGATGAGGGAAGTAAGAAAATGGATTAAGAAAAGAAGAAACATTGTGGCATTGGGAAGTGATTCTTTTCATCTCACTTCACACAATCTTAAAAATTATTCACTTCACCCAACTTTCCAAAAGAGGAGAGTTTGCAACAAAAAGGGAAGGAATGAAATGGCAGGTTAAAAACTCCACTTGAGAGTTGAAATCTTAGACTCAATCTAGAAATGAGACACTATGATCCAAAATAAGCCAAAAATGGAAACATCACTTGCCTCAAACCTAGTTGATCCTTTCTACTTTCTCCAAAGTAGTGGCACAAGTTTTAGTAATTGAACCCAAAAACTACATTCCTTTTTACTTAAATCTACAACGTATATAGTAACAGTTCAAATTTTAGTATTCCATAATCCTTAAAAATGTCACTTTATTTTAGACTTAAATTATAACTTTTTCTTGCAATCCAACTAAAATATTACTCTTTCTATCCAAAAAATTGAATATCTCATATTGACTTATATATATATTAGAAAAAATAATTTGACTTAATTTCATTTTTAAGTTATAATGTTAATTTTTTTAATAAAATTTTATTTAATTTAAAAAATATAATATTCATTTTCAAATGGCGAGTTAAAAAATCCAAAAACTCAGAGAAGGAAAATGAAAAGAACCAATAATAATAATAATAAAAAAAAAATCCAAGAAAAGATTTAAATGCATGTCGTTAGATTGATTGAAGTTTTTATTGGATGTTGAACAAGTTGGATTATTTTATTAGATCAAAAGGAGAATGTGGGTTTCCTAAATGCAAATATCTGTGTTGACCTGTAAAGCCGCATTAGTGTGACCGCGTTCAGCCTCCCCTCTGACCCAACCAAACTAAACAAAGCATCAAGGAAAGGGAATTTTATTTACTTATTTTTTTGTAAAAAAGTAAGAATGAAATTCTATAATATAAAGTAATTTTATTTATTTTGGAAAAATGTTCTAACTCTAAGTGCAGGACCACGATAAAAAGATACATGACCGTTATTCCAGTTAAGACATTAACCATGTTAGGGACTATATTTTACCCATGCCTACGAAGAAACGCGGCTCGTTTATTCTTTTATGTGTGATGGGAACAAACCTAAAATCGGCCAACGAAACTGTAGAAAACCTCATTCATTCATCAAGAAGAGATATCAACCCTTTTCTCTTAATAGCCTTTCTTCTTTGCGGAAACCCTAAACATTGTTGTTTAGAGGGGAGAGGGAACTTGTTTGTTTGTCTGTTTCACTAGGTGGGCTTTTGCATTTTCTTGAATTAAAGGGGGAAAAAAAGAAAACCCTGCAAGAAACCTGATTTGGAGTTCATATTTCGTGTTTGCCTGAGGGATTGAGTTCTTTGGATTTGAATTTGGAAGTGGATGAAAGAATGAAGAGAAATAAAGATGATCAGGTTCAAGAAAAGGTTGAGCAGAAGATGATTGCGAATAAATATGGAGATGGGGTTGCGTGGTGCAGAGGAGGAATGCTAGGGAAAGGAAGTTTCGGGTCTGTATATTTGGCTACTCTGAAGAAGCCTAGATCAAAATATTGTTGCTTGCCTCCAGTTATGGCCGTCAAATCAGCTGAGGTTTCTGTCTCGGGTTCAATTCAGAAGGAGAAGGAGGTTTTTAGCAATGTCAAGGGCTGTTCGAATATAATTCGATGCTTTGGGGAGGAAACCACGACAGGTGAGAATGGTACTATGGTGTACAACTTGTTGTTAGAATATGGTTCTGGTGGAACCCTAGCTGATAGGATCAACAAGTCAGGTGGCAGAGGATTGCCTGAATTTGAGGTCAGGTGTTATACAAAGTCTTTACTTTTAGGGCTGAAATATATTCATGAGATTGGATATGTTCATTGCGACATGAAACCCGACAATATCTTGCTCGTTCCCACTGGTGAAAGGGCAATTACTCAATTTAGGGCTAAAATTGGTGATTTTGGGTTGGCTAAGAGAGAGCAACAGAGTAAGAAGAGGAAATTGGAAGCTTACTGGAGAGGGACGCCTAGGTATATGTCTCCGGAGGCTGTGATGGATAATGTGCAAGATCGTCCCAGTGATATTTGGTCTTTAGGCTGTATTGTTTTGGAAATGCTGACGGGAGAACCTCCCTGGGATTCAAGAGAAGACCTGACTGCCGATGACATTCTCAGAAAGATCGGAGAAGGGAATGAAGTCCCTAAAATGCCAGGCGAATTGTCAAAGGAAGCAAAAGCTTTTCTGAAGGGATGTTTTGTGAGGAAACCTAGGTACAGATTGACAGCTGAGATGTTGCTTAATCATTCATTTGTAGAAGGAATTGTTGATGATGATGATAAGGTTGAAGAGCTGCAAGAGATTCAAGACATAAACTTGATTCAATCTGTGTTGCTTGTGACTGAATCTGATGAAGATTGGAGCTCTGCATCTGATGAAGATTCATTCTACTATTGGTCAGACGACGAGGATGTTGAGGAGATTGAGGATGAATTTCCGTGTCAATTTGATGGAAAACAGAATTTGGAAATCCAAAAGAATAGGGGTATTATTAGCTCTACTATTCTTGGTGCTGCATAGGATCTGATCATTCAGAGATCAGTACAGGGTTTCCCCGTGTATCAGATACACGGCACTGTCTAGGTTAGCTTCAGCATTTCTGCTGAAATATAAAGATAATATTAGGTTCGGCTCTAGAGTCAAAGTTTGGTTAGATGCCCATTTATCGATTCTTTTAGGCCATACTTGCTGTATGTAATAGAAATACAGTTAATATTAATGAATTCAACTTATTCTTTCTCTCAATTTCATGGTGTTAAACCATGTTTCGATGCTATTCGTTTCATTCTGATCCGTTAATCTGTCTTACTGTTTATGAGTTTGCAAATGATTCTTGGATAGTAACTAAAAATAGATTTGACTACTATCATGCATTCATGCTGCATTTCTCTGTGCTAATATTCTGAAGAATCTTGAGTTATTGAAGTCATTCCTATATCAGTTCTTGGGATTTGATTGGTGGTAACATGAAGAGCATCAATGGAGGATTCTAATGATACCATTCTCTTGTTGGATCCACCAAAAGATTACAGTACTTGTGTAGATATCGGTGAACCAGAAATTTGATGCAGCAACCCAAGAGAAAAGAATGTATTCGACTTGGAATCTGGCTCTGGAGGACTCTGAAAACTGACAAATAGCAATAGTTGGTGAAGCTTTGGATTTGGTAAACAAATTATTGGAAGAGATCAATGCTTTGAAAGAAGAAGAGGAATTTAGTGAGGAGAAACTCAACTATTGATGGCTCATTTATTGAAGAATTTGTGTCTGCTCTGGCTTTCAATTTTATGTTTCTTTTATTTTTTCTTTTTGTACTAATCTTACACTCATCTTTGTATGGGTATCTCTCAAATTTGTTCTGACAAATCTTTCAATTGTTAGAAACAATTAGTGTTAGTGATAGGACAAATGGTATCAGAGTACAAGAATTGAGTTCCCATGCTATTACTCCCTTATTCAAAAATGAATAAAATTTAATGTTATAATTTGAACTTTTAACTGTAAATTTATACTGGTAACATAATTTTTAAATGTTGTTTCATATTTAAATGTAAATTTATTTTGAAATCAAGACATATATGGATAAGAGTATATAAATATTCATTTTGAACCAATTTATACCGCTACAGAAATTGCTAAAAATGGGCCTTTAAAAGTATTTTATTGTATTTTCATAATGGGCTATAAAAATTGGACTCGCTCACCCAATGGGCCGATATTAAAATAATGCATTACTAGGAAAGTACGAGGAAAAAGCAACCAAAACGTATTCATAAAGAAATGTCTCACCAATTTAAGACGGAAAGAAGATCTTTTCTTTAGCTTGCAAGTATTCAATCACTTATGCCGTGCGAATAACTGAAATTCAAATATTTGAAATTAAACTGATTCTATGAAAAAAAAAAATTCAATAAAAATTGATTCAAATAATCTTTCATTCTTTCCCATAAATTAAGTGACTCTCTTTTCTTAAAATTCTCTGGACAAATCCATCACTAAAATTCCAATGGGATGGAAACATGATGCCTTAAAGGCCCAAGGGGATTAATATGGATTTGATATTGAGGCCTTGTTTGACCCATTGGTCTTAGTTTGACCCCATTATGTTACAGTAACATCAGTGCAAAGCCCACCTGAACAAAAAATCCCACGGTTAATTTAACTTCTAGGCATGATTTTACCTATTCTATCCCTAAAAAGGGAAAAAAAAAAAATAATAAAAGAAGGGATATTTGACCTCAACCTAGCAAGACTATAAATGTTAATTGACATTTTGACTTTTTTTTTTTATTATTATTATTTTTTTAGAATTACGAGCTAGCAAGATTCAGGAATTGATCTGACTGACATTAACTTAATGCACAAGGGTTGCCATCTGTTCTAATCAAAATATTAATACACTTACCTCTCAATCTTTGCCGACTAATTTTTAGTAACTGGATCCATGGTAAAAATGAGGGCTCTGATGGAAGCACCGACAATGAGATCATTAGGTGATACTGTTATTGTTTCGGGAGATACGGTTGTAAAAGATATAGAATATATGCTTGTTCACGAAAGAGATGCAAATTCCACGAATGATTTATCGAATGGAATAGTATAATTTGGTTTTGATAATAAATGACAATTAGTATTGCTTCCGAGACCCCACATGTTTTGACCTGACCTACCTAGCATTAACTAGCATCTTCATCATTCAATTCATCAAATTACTTATGAATCCTTCTAATTCATATCTATAGAGATAGAATGGAAAGAATAATAATAGGATTATTTCAAAAACTATACTCAGATAAGATATTAAAAAAGTTCTTAAAGAACGGTTACCTACACATCATGGAATTCATCTTTTTAGATGAAATTGTTGTCTTCAAATCTACCACAAAGTGAGATATTTTCTTCGTGAGCTTTTCAGACCACACAGCAAAAGAGAAAAAACAGATTCTTGCTTCTTACTAGAAACAACATTGGTTGGTTCAGTGTATAAAGGCTGCTCCGCAGGCCATGTGAGAAACAGTGAATCCATACATAAGAGATACCTCGGGATAATTAGGTGTCTCTCTCTAACCATTAGTACCGTCTCATGGTCCTTATTTTATTAAAATTAATATCTCCTCAATTCAAAAATTGAATGTCTTATTTTACAAAATTAAATTAAATTAAATGTCTTAATCATGGAACATTCAATTCAAATATATTTTAAATGTACAAGTTTTATTTAAAATATTTGCATCTTTGCCAACTCACATCTATTCAATAACAAAATAATGTGATAACTTTATTTAAAAGTAATAAGATTATAATTTTCTCCAAAAAAACAAAAAGTGACTTGTAATCGAATAATTATAATGTGATAACTTTATTTAAAAGTAATAAGATTATAATTTTCTCCAAAAAAAAAAAAAAAGTGACTTGTAATCGAATAGTTATTATGTGATAACTTTATTTTAAAAGAAATGATTTCATACGGACTCAAGAAAATTTTGTATTTGATTCAATCGAATGGATGAAACACTTATTCTCTCCATGTAGAATTAAATGTCTCTACTTTTACTTCTTCCATCTCAAAATATACCTTTTTTTTAAGCATGTTTCATTTATCCCACCATATACTATGATTTTTTTTTTCCCATTTTGAGACTCTCCATTAATACTTTCTTTCATTTCTTGTAAGATAAAAAAAAGAATAATACTTCCTCCATACGAAAATGAATGTTTCATATTCTATTTTCAATTAGTCGAATTAAATGTCCCATTTCGTAAATTAGTAAAATTTTTATTAAGAATATTGATAATGCAATATGATAATGAACTAAATCAAACTTTTTTTTAATTAAAATGAATGTAAGTCAAATTGAGATATTCAATTCTAAATGAAGGGACTAGTTATTAATGAGAGAAAAAAAGTTATTTTTTATATAGGCTAGAGTATGATGTCGGGTTCATCTCCGAACTACTCAGTCATACCCTTGGATGCATATAAAGTATGACCAACAATATTAGACAAGTTAGGCGAACGCCATAAAAAACAGCTGCTGTTTTGAAAAAATTAAGGTAACTTTTTTTTTTCTTCTAAAATATTTTTTAATCACCCTTTAAAAAATTTGAACATCACAATTAATTAACAACAATGACTCATAATTAGTAATAAGAAAAGTTAGTTAAAATAATTTATATTTAGCGTTGAATAAATTAATTTACCCTAAAAATGGTCAATGTTGTTATTTTATTTAAAAGTGGAGTAGAAATGGTTTAAGCTCTCGAAGCATAGAGAAATATGGCCTGATTTGTGGACACATGCTGCATAACCTAACAGACGATTATCTTTTTAGTATTGCAATCAAATATGAGCAGGAGCCAGTCCTTCTTATTAAATGAATCAATTTTTTTTAGCTGTGTTCAAATCAATTTACACATATATCGACATTCCAAAAATCCAAAAGAGCATAGATGGAATTGGTACTTGGGACCTATGATCTGCGTGTCCATCGCTCTATACCACCAGGTGTCCCGAAGAGACGAGCAAGAGCCAGTCTTCACTTTCCCGGTCGCAGGAGTGAATAATTTCCCATCATTCGTACCTCTGTAAAGGAGGATTATATATATATTATACGAGATAGAGAGGAAACATTGCTTTCTCAAGCAGAATAAAGATTACCCAAACAAAAAAGAACCAGAGTGAGAAGAATGAAAATGAGAAAAGGGATTTTCTTATTCTTCTTGATCTTGTTGTGTCTCCAAATCGTATCTGTCTTAGCTCTTGAAGATTTACACAAACTGGAAGATCAAGATCTCATCAAGTTGTCAAGACACCTTATGACAATGAAGGAAACAAAGGGTGAAGTTTATTTTTTCTTCATCATCTTCCTGTATGTTGTATGAATCTTCTTCCGTTGAATACTCATTTCCCAGATACGTTCTGCAGGACATAATGGAAAGGAGCATATGAAGAAGGAAGCTGCAGATCACTTTACAGAAAAAGATGCTGTTTTTTCAGAACATAAGTCACAGAGCGGTAAAGGGTCACATGGTAGTGCAAATCTAGTTCATCGTCGTCCAGGTGAAAAAAATGCAGCACCACTTTTACGATGCAGCTCTATCATGTGTTTTAGCTTATTTTTTCTCCCACTTTTCCCTGTTCTAAGGGTCTAAATGCTACATAATCTGCTCTTGAAAGTTAGAAACTTTCCAACTGCGACCTTTGTGTGTTGTGTATTGGTTCACTTTTATCTGGATTCTTTCTTGCTATGAATGGAAACTGTACTGATCAGAGACGAATTTCTGTATACACTAATCAGGAAGGGATGTACCTCTGCTTTTCAGAAACAGTAATGAAATAATATTTTGGAAATCGAAGTTACAAATTAACAGGTCTAATAGTTCACACATTGAAAATGAAACTCAAAAATTGAGGACATGGATGATCTTTAAATATCATATAAGATCTTCTGGAAAATTTTCATGTGCTCCGTTTGCAGTGAGATTGCAACTGACATGCTTCCATCGTTGTCCGGACTAGGCAGTATAAAACTCAAACCTTCATATGCAATACCTCCAGGTCCCATGAAAATTGGCCGACCCCAACCGAAATCAGCATCATGAATAGGCAGCCTAACCCAACTAGTTATGCCAAGATTTGGGCACTTGAAAGTATGTGCACCGCGAACAAGGGCCTTCAGATCAGGCTGAAGTTCCAAATAATCAAGAGCCGACCTCAAGTAATCGTTGTCCATCTGGGCTAATGCATCGTGAATTTTACTTGCAGCATACCATACCGGCTTTGATTCAAGATTTCCTGCCACTGCTATTGGTGTTGCTGTGAAAATCACATTGCCAAAATATCCCTGTGGAAGTGAAGGTTTAAGCCTAGCCCTCCCATCGGTAGCAATATATAACTTAGTTTCTTGATCTTCCACCAGTCCCCTTGCCTTACAAGCACAACGCCACACATGACCGGCTAACATTTCATAGGAACTGTAGCTTACGGTGTTTCCATCTTCCTTGAACTTAGATTTGAGAGTACTGATTTGTTGCCGGGTTAGCTTAAATATGTTGACGGAAGTGTTGGCGACTGAATCTGCATTTGCTGGAGTTTTGAGGGATGGAGGAGGTTGGTACTCAATGTGTTGGAACTGAGGCTGTGGCGGATCACGAGCTCGGAGAAGGGTGCGATCTATGAAGGGAGGGATGGTCAGGTTATGTCCTCGAGTCATATCAGACCATGTGTTGATGAAGTGAAGACCAGAAAATCCATCAGCAGCGTGGTGTTGCATTCCAACACCAAGCGAGACTCCGCCGCATTTGAAATATGTGACCTGATCATCAAGGAGTCAATCAATAAGATCACAATGTGTGCAAATTCATAACAATACATCAGGTGAGAGCCATACGCAAATATACTATTAGAACTTAAAATTGAGGATCTTGAAATCTACATTTATTCCAAGAATTAAAGCCAAAAGATCTTGAAAGATCAATTTCATTATAGGTGAGATGAATCTCTTTCAAAACGAAATGGAATCTGCATTTTCTCAGAGTCAAGAAGCCATTTCAGTACCATGCTTACCTATTTCAGTCTGAAGTGGTAAGGCAACTTATTAAGGTTAAAAAAAAAAAAATTGTTGCACCATAGTCACACATGACTCACAACTTTCAAACATTAACTGCCGTTGGCCTCCTAAGAAGGACAACTCTTTAGTTTGCAAAACAGAAAAATACTAGGACAACTCTTTTTTGACCCCTGTAATAGTCACCTAGCTAACTTAACAATCGTCTGTACTCTGCATTTTCTTAGAGTCAAGAAGCCATTTCAGTCCCATGCTTAGCTTAGAATAGACTACATTGAATGCTCAGCCATTTCAGAACCTCATTTAATCAAAATTAAGATAATATTTTTTCATAAAATGTCTCTACTTAGAATTTCAATCAAACTAACAAGGTAAGGAAAAGAAAGAGAGGGAGGGTGGGGTAAATATAATAAAAAATTAGAAAAATTTTTAACAAACAAATAACAATGACTCATATATTTAAGGAGACAATGACATTGCGTTGAAATAACTTAAAAATAATAATAAAGAGAGTAATAAATGTATCTCAATTGAGTTTAAGATCTTTTAGTTCACATTTGTATTCGACCCGCCTTTTATACCCATAATAATTCTCCAAGAAGATTGAGATTTTCAAAAATTAATATATAAAACATATTTTAAAAAATTAATTAAAAACATGTTAAAGATTTTTATTAATATAATCGAAAAATATAAATGTTACGTATCAAGAGATTCAAAACCTTTCAAGTATTAAGGCAGTCTTTCTTCACACAAATATCAGATGTCATTTATCGAGTCATTTAAGGGTCTATTTTAATAGGTTACCGGATTAGTTAGATTAAAATTAACCCAAATACCTGATGGAAAAAAATAACAATAATAATTGCACCTTAGTCACAACAACATTGCATGCCGTTGGCCTAGGATACAAGGACAAGAAGCAGTTACCCTCCAAACAAGAACAAGTCTATTTGACTTTCGGAACCCACGTGACGACCTGGCTAACTTAAGTATTACACGAATTACTCTTGAGAAAATGACATCAATTCAGACCCGTTCACAGTATTTTCGGGACTTCATCAGTCGTCCTCAGCGGGTCAAACGGGATTCCCAAGGTCCCATCCTACCTACCCTCGCACCAACGCCATGCCGGCCTTTTTTGGCAGGAAGGACAAACCACCCAACCCACGCCCCACGCACACCCCAGGGCCCGCCAATTGAATTCTGTACTGACACGTCTTTATGCTCACCAATGAACGAACCACGGCCCCGGGCGCGAAGCATCCGAAAGAGCAACAGAAAAGAAGATTATTCCAACGTTTTCCCTAATTGGAAATGAGCGATGAGCACTCTTTTTGGGCAATTTAAAGTTTACTACCATATTCATGAGCTGCAACGGAAACAAAGCCGGCAGGCCAGACACCCACAATGAAGGTTCTAGATCTTCAATTACTTCCTCCATCGAAAAAAATATAAATTATTTTAGGTACTTTTACTTATTTTACAATATAAATGATTTTATAATTTATTATCTACATTATGCACGGTTAATGTCTTATCTTATGGGATGAAGGTATTATTATTTATGCCTAACACTATCCTAGATATGCCGATAAAAATTTTTACTCAAGAAGATAGATGTAAATTTGAAGGTGAAATAAATATTCGAGAATGCTAAAAAAAAACTATCCCAGAAACGTACCTGCAAAACCAGGAGTGCATAAGACGATATCCCTTGAGAATAATCAACGGCAGGAATGAGACTTCTGAGTTCCAAAGTGGGTGCAAAGTCACCAAAATCGTCAATCTCCCCATCAGATTCTGCTTCCACCAGGAGCACACCTGCCCCATTGCAATCAATCTCAATACGACCATCTTCGTCTCTCTTCAATCTCCCGGCCATAGGGTAGAACGGTACCAGGGCTCTGCTCAGAGCATTCTTAAGCACCTTGGGATCAAAGAAGTTGGCCGATCCATTTGGTCTATAGAAGTAGACACTCGGTGTGTGGAAGTTGGGCACTACCAGGTCCACGTTCGAGTTCCACAGACTCCTCCCTGGAGACTCCTCGGCTGGCTTCACCATCGTAGATGCCTTAATCTCGATTTTCATGGTTTCAGCTTCGAGGCACACAACAAAAAAAAATAGTACTCCTCGAATTAACAGCAACTATATACAAAAAACAAAACGTTTCAGTCCATTTAACGTTGTGATCAGAGAATGCAAAAAGAAACTCTTCGTTCATGAAGTGATATTTTACCTTCTATTGATGTTGAAACGCCAGCCACTATGGAAATTGACAGAGTAACAGAGATGAAAAAAAAAAAAAAAAAAAAAAAACGGGATAGAGAGAAGGGGGAAACGGGAACGTCGGGAAGAGGAAATTATTGTATATTCAGGGCAGAAACGAGTGGGTGGAGGAATCGATTGTAGGTGTGATCTGGATGAATAAGTTGGGATTTAAAGAAAGCCTTTTTAAGTCTATTTCTTCAGACGAACAAATAATTAAAAAATAAAATAAATATATAATTATGTGGAGGCTTACCTACCGCGCCTAATGAAGAGGACCAGCATCGAAGGTGTATAGCCTTGATCGACTGGCGCATTCCAATCAACGAGAAGTTTCACCAACCATTTAAATAATTTAAAATAAAAATAAATATTTTAGCTAAGAAATGGACCTTTTGTTTTTAACCACGCTTACTGTCAGATTATTATTACAAAGGTTAAAAAAGGGATTCAACTCTATATATTCAAACAAAACTAAGTCCTACAAGTAGCAATATTATCATTATGGAAATATAATATAAATGGTGACTATATCTTTAGACATGGACCTTTTAATGTATATATAAATATATATTAATACTCCATTCATTTAGAATTAAATGTTTCCTTTTAATTTGCATAAATTTTTAAAAAATACTTTGATTTAGTTTATTTTACTCCCAATTTCTTTAAAAAAAAAATTTAACTAATTTAGAAAACATAAGCATTCATTTCTGAACACTTCAAAAAAAAAGATATGAAAATCTCAAATTAATGTTAAGGAACTTGAATTCTGGCATTTTCAAGCATGTCATCTAATTGAATTGAAATCAATTGACGAACAATTGTCTTTCTTCATATTTAAAGGGACGTAATTTTTAAACTAAAATAAAATTATTTATATTTAGTTAATATTATAACATTTCATAAATTGTTAAGTAAATAAACGGTGATCCTTTAAGGGTATCCCAATAAGTAGAGTGGTTCGTAAGTATGAAGACCAAATATTTCAAATTTAAATTTTATTAACACCCTATTAGATTGAACCCAAGGTCTCAAGATTAAAAGTCATGTACCATTAGTATTGATGACCTTTTAATCAATACGTATCAATTGAAAATATTTATCTTTTGTAACTTATAATTAATTAATCATTATTTAGAAAATGTATGTGTTTTATCTAAAAAAATTAGAATATAATTCTATATGAAGAGATGTCCAACCAACTCACGATCACAAAAATTTAAAATAAAAACAAATATCTTTCAAATCCCTTCTTCAACTTTCCATATCTTAAAAGGAAAAAAAAATAATAAAAGAAAATTAACGATATACTTTTTTTAGAAAGATATAATTTTAGTCCACTTACATGATTCAGACAAAACTTTATTTCGTCAACATTTTTGAATATTTTAATACTACATATTATAAAAAAGTATCCATGCATTACCCATAAAAGGAAAACTAGTTGAGTTTCATAAATAAATTTTCTTATGTCCGATATTTTAAGTAAGTACGTCATCATCATGTTACATGAATTAAAAACCATTATTATTATTATTACAATTGTATTTTTTAACGATGAATGTAAGAGAATATTGAGCAGAAAGTAATATTGGGGGAAAAAAGTGCACTTATAATTGTAAAATAATTTTAGTTTATCTAGAATCACATATGTAGTTTCTAAAAATAAATAATATGTTAATATAAAATATAATTAATAATCTCTAATACTGAAGGATTTACATAATATTTTATCACTAATTACATTAAAAGGGATGAAAAATTAGATATTTTATAAAATTCAACAACACTTTTTAATTTTTCATCAAATTAAGATGAAATATTTAATTTCAAATAGGTAAATTAATATTTTTAATTTCACGATTATGTAACTCAATAAAGACAAAAAAAAAAAAGTAGGCAAGTCCACCGGTATCAAATTTTTAGTATACAGAATATTAAGAAAACCGTGTTACAAGTGCATGGGTCCCATCAAACGGGAAAGGTGTTGGGAAAAGAGGAGATAGAATGCATAAGCGAGTACAGAGACCGAAGAAAGTTGGCAGATTTGGGATGACTTACGAAAACATATATATATATATATAATATATAATTAATTAATAAGAATCTCCTATCTCCTTCCTCACCAACTCCTTCGATCGCCCGTCCTGACCCAAAATTTGAAGAAATTTGTTTCATGTGCATACCATGTATGGAAAGGCGCCGAAGCCTTTTATTCATTGGAGTAATTTTTTTTTTTAAAAAAAAGAGTAACTAATTAAAATTTTATTTATTTTAATATATAATTTTCTTTTTTTTAGTACTATCCATAAGTTATTAAAATTTTTTTTTCACTGATTTTAAATTACTTTTGTTACTTTCTTTTTCTTTAATCGATGACTTTTAAATAGTAATGAAGGGAGTATAATTTTTTTTTAAAAAAATTGTAGAGAAGAATATTATAATTAAAAATTAAAAAATTTAAATTATTATTGATAGAGTTCGGAAATGATCTTCCGGTCATCCCGAACTGTGATCGCATTTGTAATCATAACCAGAATAAGAAAAATCAGATCATCGGAGTGTGCTGTCGCTTGAGGATAATTTCGATGCCTAAGTTAGTATTTCAAGAGAGTAATTTTTGAGTAAATTAGCTCCATCTATTCATGAACCGTGTGTGATTCGATTATATATACCAAATAATAGGTTACCTTATTGATAGTGACTCTTCGATTACGTGAAAGTAGGCAATTAGGATAATCGTGGGATCATATCCCGTCAATTGCTTCTAGAATCGTGGAATTTCCTTAAGTTGGGATGCCTTGCCATGCACATCTCTGGTCGAGAGCTATAAGCTTGTTAACGACCTTTAAACCAACTTCGTGACCTTCTCGTGAACGTTGAAGGTCTCGACTATCCCTTTTAGGAGGTCGCAATGAGTGATTATAGAATCATAAAGTGTGTTAAGAGTCGTAGACATTTAGTCATGGCATGGAAGACGTATGAAATGGATTGAAGCTCAACAAATCAGATGGTTGCAGTCCCGTGAGACCTCTCCTAAGCTCATTTTAAGGTCGGTGGGAAGGAGGTCGCTGCCTAACTTTCCTCTTAAATCTCTTTTATATCCTTAATGAAGTCCTTTAGGTTTTGGACTTAATCACAATGTTATCCACACAGATTTCAATGTTCCTCCCGAGCTGTTTTTTAAAGACCTTGTGCATGGCTTATTGGAATTCAACCCCTGCATTCTTCAAACCAAATGGCATTTTGATATAATAGTAGATCCCGACCTCTGTAATGAATGAGGTCTTTTCCATGTCTTTCAATGTCATTGGAATCTGACGATACCCCTATAGGCATCTAAGAAACACAGCCATCGATAACCCATTGTTGAATCCACTATTTGATCAATGCTTGGGAAAGAGTATGAGTCTTCCTGATAATGTTTGTTCAGTGTGGTGAAATCCACACACATCCTCCATGTCCCTTCCTTTTTGGCACAATAAAATCCTACCTAATAAAATTGAAGTGAGTGTAAATATTGTCATTAAAGGAAGTAAATTGAGCCCACCCGTTCCCCGCCCCGCCGCATATTCGCATGGGTTGTAGTGAGCTGGCTTCCTAATGGGGCTTTATGGATTACCCATCCAGACTTAATTGTGGTGATTGAATTGAATCCTATTGATTTAATTTTAGGCCACTTGTTACGAGAGCTTGACATCAAGCTTTCACAGCTCCAAAAATTAAAATAATATTATTCCCTTTTTTTTTTTTCTAATTAAGAAGTTTCATCAAATCAATACACTAATAAACTGCATAGATGTGATAAAATCCCATGATAATAGTAAAAGTATCATATTTCAATCAAATTAAGTGGATAAAATACAATAAAAGGAAAATAAAACAAACACGGTTCGTCGGAAGATAATTCCCTTATCCTTGAACAAATTTGACTGGAGAATTTTGATTCTGTCTCCATCCATGTGTAGCTCCCTCCAAAATAATATTCTTCCTTAATTTATTAAGATATAGTAGAATTTTGTTTTATTATTTTTTAAAAAAAATTTAATTTTACTAAGATATAATAGAATTTTATTTTATTTTTTTTAAAAAAATTGAATATTTCCTCCTTCTAAAATTGAATATTATTATTTTTATTTTAGATTGACAGGGAAATGAATATTTAATTTCTTAAATTAGTTAAAATTTTACGGATGAATTAAGGAAGTTGTGTTAAAATGTACTAAGTCAAACTTGTTCAATAAAATTTATTAAAGTCAAAATGACACTTTCAATTTGGTGCGATGTGAGTATAATAATTTAAGTTAAATGATTTTTAGGCATAGAGTCAATTTATTTGAAAGAGTTATCGGTTAATCCAATCCCCAAACTATATCATCTTGGCCATTTTGATCCTTGAAGTTTTTTTTTTACCTGTTCAGTCCTTAAACAATTTGCAGGTTGACCATTTTGATCCTTTTGACTGGATTATTAAAAAATGTCATCGGAATTGGGAGTCAATGGTTAGTTGAATAAAAATGGAGAGGGCATTTCCATCATTACATTGTTCATGGGGGTAGAAAAAAAAAGAAGAAGAAGCAAGTTTTGGAATGTGCATTGTTCATCTTCTCCAGACTCAATAAACCATGGTCAGGGAGAAAGAAGATGAGAAGACAGAAAGTGCAGATAGCAACCCTCACTCCCCAAATTTGTCGCTTGCGGTGGCAGCTAGGAGGAGAGTTGGAAGTATTGGTCTTTGAGAATGAAGAAGGTATCGGGGTTGTTGGGGTCTAGGGTGGTGTCGAAGAGCTTTTCAATAGTGGATATGCGACTGATGGTGAAGCCAAATTGGGAGAGGAAGACGAACAATGCGCATACCAAAACTGTATTTTGTTTTTCTTTTCTTTTTTTCATTCCATGAACAGTGTAACAACGAAAGTGTCCTCCTCATCTTTTCAAAGCATCGTTGACTCTCAATTTTGATGACATTTTTTAAGAATCTGGTCAAAATGATCAAAATAGCCAACTTGTAAATTGTTTAAGGAGTAAACAAGCCAAAAAAAAAAAACTTCAGGGACCAATGCTGCCAAAAAGATATAGTTTGAGAATTGGATTGGTCAATAACTTTTATTTGAAATTAAATATTTACTTTTAATTTAATACAAGGTTTATATGGTCATTAAGAAAATTACCACAATATCCTTATTGTTAATTTAATTAGTAAGATAATGTGTTTAGTGGGATAAATCCCTTAACTTAGAGGGTTTTTTTTTTTTTTGATGAAATTCTTGAAAATTTTTTTTTTTTTTTATCTGTTGAAAAGGGTTCAGCAATACATCAACATTAGAGGAAAAGCCCAAAAAAAAAAACTTTACGGAGTTGCAAACTAATTAAACATCTAAAGTAGATGCCATATAACAATATTTATTTGTTAAAAATCTAAACCAATTAAACTAAAATATTTATTTGTTAAAGTTGACATATAACAATAATAAGTTATTTTAGGCTTTTGCATAAGAATTTAAGACACAAAAAATTATGCATTAACTTGATCAAAATATCTAAAAAAGTCTTAGTCAAATTATCTAAAAAATTGGAGGAAAAAATAATTTTAGGTATAAGACTGAAAAAATAACATTAAATATTTATTAAACTTTTTAAAGCGATCTAGATAGTAAATCGGGAGAGTATCTTCAATTGGCTCTACTTTTATTATTATAACAATAATCGTAATAATAATTTAAATAATTATTGCTTAAATATCAGAGATCTCATATCCACATTTCTCTTTCTCTCTATCGTTATTTTTTGAAATAATATACTACTCCCTCTGTCATTAAATATAAGTCACTACGTATAGTTCGTAAAACTAAGGAAACTTTTCTTTCTCTAAAAGATCCTCTAATCACTATATAAAAAATGTGAACACCATTTCATGGATATCAATAGAGGGATAATATAGACAAAATACCTTCAAATACCTATTAACTAATAATAATGACTTACAATATTAACAAAAAGTTAGTTAAAATGATTTATATTTAGTGATGAAAGAAGTAATATTTATTATATTTATATTTTACTCTAATCAATTTTACACTGAAATTTGAAACTCATTAAAAGAACATACATTCATTAGTTAATGTATAGTCAATTTTGATATTAAAAAAACTGGAAGAATTAAAAAAAAAAAAAAGGAGATAAATATGAATAATACAGTATTTTAATTTTAATATAAGGGAGGAGCAATGGAGTACCACCTCCCATGTTATTGATTTTTGTTTTATAGTTTTTTTGAAAAATCTTTAATTTGTTAACTAATTAACTAAGGCTCCATAGCTCTTGTGACACATTTGTGTGTCACTTCCTTATTATACCAATAAAAATTTAGTATATATTGCTAAAAGATCAAGTCTCCTTTGAGTTTAATTTATCTTTTCAAGATTTAGAATATAAAATATATGAAAGAATAATAATTAAAGTCTAGGTGTAAGATTTCTATTAATATTTTATTAGTGTAACAATTGTCCGGATCTCCTGTTACATATTTATGTATCACCTTCCTATTACACTAATAAAAATATTATTCATAATCTTTAATTATTATCCTTTAATATATTTTATATATTAAAACCTAAAAAGATAAACTAAAATATAGATGAACTTATATTTTGATTGACACATGTTAAATTTCAATTAGTGTAATAAGGAGAGGCTTAAAATTGTGTAACCGAATATCTTGAGTTATTTCAATAAATAACTCAATTTTTTTTTCTTTTTTTTTTTAAAAAAAGGTGACTGACTATTTATGGTTCTTGGTGGATGGTGTAATTGCAAGTCTGCAAGGTTTGCATAACAGAAGACGACGGTTTTTTTTATTTTGCGAATAAACTTGACGGTCAAAACATGTATGACCTTAATGATTCGATCTAGATAATCTAAATACGGAAGATCCAAATAAATATTGAGGAGGAAGTAACAGCGACCTCCTAGGTCATTGATTTTAATGAGTTAAGGAAAGGTCTAACTAGATCTCCAGCTACGAATTAGTGAACTCTAATCTTTCTCGTGAACCTTATATGTCATGATTAAATATTTAGAATACTTGATGCATATTATGAGACTCACGTCACTCGTCGTGACCTCCACAAGGCTAATTGTGACTTTCGAAACTTACTAGAAGATCGCGAAGATGGTTTACAGAGCAAATTCATAACTCATACATCAAAGACGTGCATAATAAGATATCTTCTATTATGGAAATTTTATAATTCTAGGAGCAACTGGATGTGATCTCACAATTATCCTAAATATCTACTTTCACGTAATTGAGATTCACTCTAATAAGATGACTTATTATTTGATATACATGATCACATGACAAAAAAGTAGGGAGGATCGAATTCAATTTTTATATGCTCATTGAATACTAACTTAGGCATCAAAGTCATTCTCAACGCAGCAATCCATTCCAATGATCTGATTTTTTCTTTCAGGTTGTGATTACGGATGCTATCATGATTAGGGGTGATGCGGATATCATTTCCGAGCTCCATCAAAACTAATTAACATATTTAATTCATTACATGCATTTTTTTTTAAAAAAATGGAGTAATTAAGATTTAAAAGAAAATTATACTCCAATTTCTTCAAATGAAATTCGCGTTGTGACCAGAGTGTCTACCACTTTGGACTTGAAGAAGCAGGAGCCGGACCGGAAGAACGTGGTCAATTTCGACGCCATTTAACATTTGCTAGCATTTTGTCCTCGTCACCTCACGTACGCTGTAAGTGAATTTGACTGGTAACTGAACCAGTGACTCACTTCTGGATTAACCGGATGTGTTCAATCAACCGTTCGTTTCGAAATTCCCACCCGCCTCCTCTCTGCCCCACTGTTCCTTCAAAAATTAAATATTTCGTTTTAATCGAATAAAAAATTTAAAATCATAAAATCTTAATTTTATTTAATTTTTTTCTTATTATTAATTAACAAAACTTGTAAGTTAATGAATGTAAATTCTTAATTTAAGAAAGATAGCTAATTGATGTTGCAGATATGTTTGTTCATTGTAGAAGGTGTGTTCCTGGAAATGCAGAAATGAGAATTGAATAAATTTGTATAGTAAAAGTTATATACATTTGATAGTTGGTTATTACCTTTTTATATAGGTTTGGAATTATGCTAGTAATCTTTGGTGTTTCAACGTGGGATGTGTAATGAACGGAGAATGTTGAACTGGTGCCGTATGTTCGATCGAGCTATCTTTAGGATGAGATTTCTTTCTCATTATGAAGCCTTTTAGCTCGTGTAATATATCAAATTAAAACTTTTGATAAATAGATTAGGCTTAATGTTTGATTTATTATTAATTAAGAAGTTATCATGGTAGAAAATGTGATCATAGTATTGATCTTGATGTGTGGTATACACCACTAATGAATTGTTTTTAGTATCGAGTAATCTTTTATGTTACTTGACATATATATTTTATATAATTAAGTATTAACATAGTTTAAATGAGAAACAAAAGTTAAACTTTACATTGTTAAAATAATTTATTTTTATATTACTTGTTAATTAATCATATCATAATTTATTTGATTTCCTTTTTCTTTTAAAGGTAATTCTAATTAATAAAAGAAATTATATTTAATATTTAATTCTTTATGGTTAGGAGTTAGGGACTAGATATCTAAATATCATGTCATGTCCTCCACTGATTTTACCGGTTCCATGATTTTGGACTTTGGACCGGAACCAAACCGAGATGGGAATGACCCGTACGTTGAGAAATCTGACAAGTCTAAAAGGGGCATTCATTGATTGCCTCATGCCCTAGTATTGTATGATGAAACTCCTATCCGAAAACGGTTGGTCTCGGTAGGTAGAAAGTTGAAAATTCAATTTCGGAGTTTTCCGTTGAGCACTATTCTTTTCCAAACTCAACGACCTTATCCTCCCACCAAATTTTACTAATTGATTGGGAAAATTGGGATATAAACATTATCCATATTTAAATATATGGATCTTATGATCCATATTAACTTTAAGGGATATTATTTATTTTCTTATCACACATGATTTAGTATTTTATGTAAAAAATTTGTAATGTGAATTATATTATTTAATGGATCGGATCTATAATAAAAATTTTCAATTGATCAGACTCAAGATTTCGGATCTTATAGTATTATTTTTATTATATTAATAAAAATTTTAAAAGTAACTTTTAGTATAATTATTTATATTAAAAAATAAATACCAATGATGTTGAAAATTCTTTGTGAAATTGTTTTTTGAAAGTATTAAAAAAAGCCACACAGTTTAAAATAAAAATCTCTTCTTAAATGGCCTTCCGTTTTGAAAAGTGGGGAGTTTTGTTTTAATGCTAAGATGAGATGACTTCAAATCTCTTCATCCATAATTCTGCCGCTTTTCTTGTTACGTCTTTTAATGATTCTTTATAGAAATGAATGGTTGAGCAGTGATTTTAAGGCCAAAAAGGAAAAACAAAGGAAAGCCGTTTTTCTAGTTGTAAAATTAGGTCATGTAATCTCCTAATATACTCCCTCATTTCCTGAGGTGTTTACAATCTTTTCGAAAAAATTAAGAGAAAGATTTTTTTTTTTTTTTTTAAACCCATCCAACTAACATAGAAATTTAAAAAGTAAAAAAAAGTAATGTCTGGAAAAATTTAAAACATAATTTAAAAAGTAAAAAAGTAAAGTCTGAGAAAATTTTAAAAATCTCTTCGTCTCCTCAATTGAAAATTTTAAATTTTCAAATAAAAAATATTCCTTAATTTCTTAAGAAGCTCACCTCCTGATTTGAAAGCTACGAACTCCGACGATGCGAGTAAGGAAAATGGAAGAAATGGTTCCAAGCTGCAATAATCTAAGGCAATCATTCCAACTCATCAATTCAAATGTTGAAGTTGAGAGGAATATCCAATTGAATACGAATCATGGTTCCATCTCTAGTCAAGAGAATTAGTCAATTTTTTTTCTGAATTTGGTTTCGAGTGAAGAGTTCAATAGCATCATTAATTTGAACTCAGAATCCCCACCGAAAGATTTAGGGATTTCTCATCCAAACATGGGTAATCTTTTGTAATTTTTAAATTATTGTTCTTTTAAAATCATTTATCAATGTAGACAATATTTGTTGTGGTGGAGATTTATTTCATAATCGAGAGAATGGAAAGGTTATGTTTCAATTTCTAGTTATTAGTGTTCGATAAATTTCATAATTTTTCTCATGGACTTATTATGTTATTTTTGACTATTTGTTGAGCAATTTATGAATTTAAAATTCAAAAGTGATTTCCTTTAGAATCAGACTATGCTGAGATGTTTCATATTGACTCACTTGGGGAAGTTTTGACCTATCCAATTGTGTTCATTGCATAATATCCTATGGAGTACACATTTTGTGTATTTTGATACTTGACAAAAACTCAATTCCATTTTTGTTTGTTCTGTAATGCAACCAACTAAACAACTCCTACTTCTGAGTTCCTGCGTCAAAGGTTATCAAAAGATAAATAAGCAATCTTGGTGCTATTATCTGAAATGGAAAAAAACAGAAAGTGTGAAATCCTTTTTCCTATTCAAAATTAATCTTCTAGTGGACATATAAGTTCTAGTTAGCAATGACTATCTTAGTTGCCTATCTTATTCCAGTGTTTGTGCAAGAAGAATTCTTTTCTTTAATCTCCATTTTTGGATTAAACATACTCAAACTTTTGCAACAGCTCAATACTATTGTACTTTATCCTTAAATTTACTGGTACCATTATTTTGGTCTTACAAACCGTATATATAAGAAGAACCTCCTTTCCAACTTCCTGTTTCTTCTTTCCTTCTGTATGCAAATGCACAAACACTCTTTCCTTTTCACTTCTTAGGTGTTCATTTGATCAAAATAATCGAGAAGCATTGTGGTATCGAAAATTAATATCTCATATTAATTTATAAAATATCTCATATGAGTTACCCTATTACTTTCTTGCATAAGGTTGGGTTTGGTCCAGAGGAAGTTCTCTTGGAACTTGTTAGTTGGTTTCTTTCCAACTTGCAACTCACATTTCATTTAAGCTATTGAAAAAACAGGGGTGATATGAAAAGTATTGTGTTTAGACCCAACACTGATAGCTTCTACTTGGATAATGATATCTCTTAGATAATTGATCACCACATCAAGCACATTTAAGCATCTGCACCATGAATTATATTGCCACTTTATAGCTTAATATCCTATGGAGTGCATATTTGTGTATTTTGATACTTAACAAAAACTCAATTCCATTTTTGTTTGTTCTGTAATGCAACAAACTTAAAAACTCCTGCTTCTGCGTTCGTACTTCAAAGATTATCAGAAGATAAATAAACAATCTTGGTGCTATTGTCTGAAATGAAAAAAAACAGAAAGTGTGAAATCCCTTTTCCTGTTATAAATTAATCTTCTAGTGGACATATAAGTTTTAGTCACCAATTTCTTTCTCGTTTATATTCTTGTCTATCTTCGGAGTGACTCTAAAATTTTCTAATTTATGCAATCTCTAGTATTAAAATTATATTCTCATTTATATTTTTTCTTTCCAATTATCTTATTCCTAAATTTTATATTCTTTTGTTTTTCCTTTCTTACTTTATTGTAGGGCATGGTAATGAATTGCAACAATAAGTCGAATCTAAACTGATGTTTTTGTCTAATGATCGACTTTGATGTATTTTTAAAGTTTTATTGATGAGATGCATAAGTGGGAAATTAAAATGTGACACAACAAAAGAGGTAGTTTTATTATTTTCTACAATATTCATACAATTCAACGGATTTGGAAATAAGGAAAAGAAAATGGATTTAGTGAATTAGTTGAAGTTACTCTTAGGAAGACAAAAAATTGTGGGCCTAAAAGGATTGAAATTAATATTATCAGTCTTCAAGAGATAACTTTAAACCAATGAACAACTATCTAATGTTTTGCGTACGAACAAAACTTCACTGTCACGGTATTTGTCCTTGGATATATTAATGAAACCTTCAAATACCATAAAACCATATTTGTAAGAAGAAAACAAAAAAGTTAGAATGAACTTTTATATCTCAATGCTTGATAGGGAAAGTTTGGGCACTCATCCAAAATTTATGAGCATGCTTAATGTAGCCCATATTGATGAAAAATGGTTTTTCATGTAAAAAAAGAACAAAAATTATTATTTTCTAAAGGATGAAACAAATCTTTTGCTAATGTCTAAGAGTAAAAATTTTATTACGAAGGTCATATTCTTAGCTGCTTTGGCTCGAGTAAGATTTGATGCTAATGGAAATAAGACATTCTCTGGAAAGATAGCTATATTTCCTTTCACAATTAAGGAACCAGCACAGCGAAATAGTTCAAAACATATAGTTGGAACTATTGAGACAAAAGCAATACCATCTATTACGAAGGATATAATGAAATCTTTTATGATTGGGAAAGTTATACTGGTTATTGAAGAGAAAACGGCTACAATATTCAAATGGTCATATATTTATTCAACAAGATAATTGTAGGACACATATCGATTCAAATGATATAGGTTTTATTGAGGTTGCCACAAGTGATGATTTTGATATTCGATTGATGAATCAACCACCAAATTCTCTCGATTTAAATGTTTTAGATCTCAGGTTTTTTAGAACTATACAACCATTGCAAGAAAAGTGCATTTCAAGAACTATAGATGATTTTGTTGAAGTTGTTGAGAATTCAATTAAAGAGATTTCGATGGGAAAGTCAAATTTGATTTTCTTGACACTGCAATTGTGCAGAATTGAGATAATGAAAACTCATGGATCTAAAAAGTACAAAATCCCTCAGATCAACAAATAAAGATTGCAAAGAGAAGGACGCCTATCTCCTCAATTTTTTTGTGATCCAACACTAGTCCAAGATGTCAGATATCTTCTACCTCAAAAGTTGAATGTCATTTTGAGTATTCAAATTTATTATGTGTAAGAATTTTTTTCAAGTTTTGAACTAACATTGTTGAATGCTTGGATAGAAGTGGTGTATATGATGTTGGTTTTTGATCTTACAACCACAACACACCATGTATATGATGTTGCTACCCAACATGCTGTCAGTGGTGCCATGGAATATTATTCTTCTTCTATAGCCTATCCATTGATATATTTATGGTATGCACACATTGAGTATCTCTTTCACTTATCTGTTAAGAAAGATTTTAAAGATGCTAAGTTTTGATGTATACATAAGTTACTGTAAAATGCACAAGATTCACTGCCCTAACTAGATATATTGTTTTGTTGAGATTTTTAGAAAGTAGTGCTTTCACGAAGATATGAATTCAAATTATCTCTGGTTAAATGTATTCAGTAGCTAATATACAAGGTTGCCCTTCCATTGTGGTACATCCTTTGAATCATTAGAATTGATTCTAACAAGACAAGTTTAATTTTTACTAAAGAAATGCTGACCCCTTTTCTGGTGTCCTACATTAGAAACATCTTTTCTTTTGCATTAGCATATGTAAGATGATCGATGCATCTAATGTCAGACCTTGAGAAATGATCAATACTTCACTGCTCTTAGTGAGGAATAATCTTGCTATTCTTTTTTGTCATATAAGTTAAACACTAGGTCATCATTAATTGTTGGGAGAATGCAGAATTGAACTAGTCCTCAATTTTTTCAAAGGTTAGTTTGAAAGGGTGTAATTTGTAATTATTGTTGCTAAAAGCATCCTTCATTTTTTCTCTGCCAGGCACTTGGTTCCGGCATGTGTCAACCTTTGTGCTGCAATAAAGACTGGAGAAGCTAATGGAATGTTAATGTATACAATGCAGACCGTGGCATGCTTCTTTCTCTTGTCAACTCAAGAATCAAAGTTGAAGGACCTAGTGGCAATATGCAGCTGTAACATTTCTGTCATTTTATGTCCTTACAGTTGTTTAAAAATTAGAAGCTAATATTTACTGTTAAGTGGAATGATGAGGTTATTGCTAAGGATATGGAAGCATATAGGATGAAGAAGGTCCATCATGATAATCTAATGCAAGATTTCTTGCACTAAGTTTCAAGATTTAGGCATATAGGAATTAAGAAGCTTCACAATGGAGGATTTATTGCCCAAATGTATCCTAATATCCATTTTCTTTACGTGAGACTGAGGTTCATATAAATGTTTATTATGTTTTAAGCATATAGAGTTTTTGTTTCTCAACTCAAACCACATGTGTTTGGCAAAGTTTGGTACTTTGGATATATAAATGGATTTGTTTCTCCATAGAATTGAAGTATCTGTACTTTTCTGTTTCTCAAGGATATACATTCAATATCTAAGTTAGGTAAATTTTATAACCTGATTGTCCATTATTTCCAACTTCTAGAATATAAAGAAAGCAAGCTATGGATGCCTCTGAAGAGCAGTTTTTTATAAACATTATTTAACTTGGTAAACAACATTATTTAACACAAGATAATCTGTTCGACACAAGATGGAATGCATTATTTTGATAACAAGTATTCTAGCAAAATAAAATCTGCTAACAAGTTTTCTATTTCTATATGTAATAGCTACATATAAGCAAACAAAATAATAAAGTAAATTATCAAAAGCTTGCAAATATATTATCAAAATAGATTGAAGTATCACACTATATAATGTTTTTAGATAAATATGAAAAACAAAATAAAAAATCTAGGATCAAAATAAAACCAGGTTACATTCTTAGTAAAAAGCCTTGGGGATCTAAAATTTTTGCAACTCATAAGAAAAAAGTTGAAGCTTCTCTTCTTTTGAAATTTCTCATTCGTCATCAGTTTCAACATTCAAATTGATGTTTCATTAGCTTGTTCAAATCGCTCATATGTTTCTTCAGTGGAGTCTTTTCCTCATTCTGAAAATTGCTTATTTTTTCATTCTTCATCTTGCATTTACTCATCATGGAGCACCACTCACAAGCTTTTTTTCGATTCTTCAATATGCAATCACTCATCTTTTCTTTTCCGTTCTTTAATATGCAATCACTCAATCTGGAAGGGGAAAAGAAAACCAAAAGGAGACCTTTGTCAATAAATTCAGATGTTCTAAACTTATAGCCAAAGGATATGAAATGAGGATCTATGTCATAAAAAAGAAATTATGGAATGAAGGAACAAATCAACATGGTATTTGATACAACTCATCTGAAGCTTAGATGTTGAATTGGACAGAAGATATAAGATGTCCTTTGCATAACTAGCAAACTAAAAAATAATGTTAGACTTTTTAACGAACGTACAATAACATAATCACATATTGGGTGACTAGTGAATAGTTTGGACATATCAAAGAAAATTACCTAAACGCCTAAAATATTTTGTTGGAAAAGAGTTGGGGAGGGATTCTTGGAATGTTTAAAATTGCTAAATTTGTATAACAACTATTAGTATCAGCAGGATCAAATCTTATATCCAATCACTGTTTAAGCCATTTGCTGGAGTGGTAGTGGTACCAACTGCCAAGTGAATAGATCACTATTTTTCATTGAACATGAAAATTGAAAAAAGTAGATACTCTAGAAACCAAACATGAAGTATGCACTAAAAAGAAACATATGTTCGTAACAAAGACTAACGAGCAAGAAACATTGAATAAACCAACACAAAATGGTATTTGAGATTGGGAATCAATGGATCAAGTGATATTTGTTGCTTTGTTTTCAAGTAGCATATTATTGAGAGATTCAGAAGAAGTAAACTTTAAATGATTTCGCAAAGAAAGGAGCTCGTCTCACATAATGGAATTAGGTTTCCTTCCCCCATATTAATTCTGTTTTACTTATGTAGTAATTAACAGGAGGTTATGCTATAATAAAGCCAACTGGAACCAATGTTCTTCTTTTTTTGGTTGGATTTTATTTCTTATTTTTTTTGGGTGGAGTGGGAGGAATGGTTCGCCAAATGATTAGAAACAAGGTTATAAAAACCAAAGATAAAAGATAAAAGTACGAAATAGAAAAACTGTGATTGCAGAATCAGTGTCCTTCCATAGGTATTTAAAAGTTAAAAGTGAAAAGCAGTAGAACAATTCATCATATCTACACCCACAATTAAGGTTTTTAAAATTGAGAGTTTAAGTAAGCTCGTTTTGGTTCTATAAATTCGGATCGTAAACTCATAGAGTTTACATACCAAACAAATAAATATATATCTATATATATTAAATATAATATATGTCATCACAATAAAATAAATATCCCAATAATATAACAAAAAAAGTCTAAAGTTCATATTTATAATCAATTCCAAATAAAATTACAATAAACTAACATATTTTATAAAACTAAAATCCATCTAACATTATTTAAAACATCAATAATCAAAATCAAATTCCATGAAAACATAAAAATCAAATCCATCTAATCCATAGGTCTCACGATTGAAAACTGGATCATCAAAAAATCAACTCCTTACTCCGACAATATTTCATCGAATCATATGATTCATTTCTCCAAGGAATAACAATCTGATTCTCCAACTATCCTCTTAGATGGACTATGGTTTGGTGTCATCATTGATGAAGATGAATGAAAGTGTGGAGAATGATTCCCTCATCCCAGACATTACCTCAAAAAACCTTGTGCATGATGCTAATGCCACAGGTATCAGACAAAGCATTTTCTAAATGTAACCAAATCAAGTAAGTATGCAATATGTAAAATATAAAATTAATTTAATAATGAAAACTGGAAGTTTTTAATAACAAAGATGAAAGCTTATGCGGAATTATCAAATGACGGTTCTTTTTAAGAAAAGACAGAAGAATATGCTACCTTCATCATAATCAATTCTGATGATTTTAAAATAATATATACTCTACACCTTGTACTATTTTAGGGGTATTTGGTCAATTTTAGCAACCAATTCTGCTTAGTTCCAGTAATGTGGAACCAGATGCACAACTAAATTATTGGAATTCCAGCACAAACTTCAAGCAAAAAGCTTTCTCTTCTGTTTCTTGTGACTATATCTAGGAATTCAGCCAAACATTGCAAAATGTAGAGAAACACCTCAAACTCCAGTCTCCACCATTTCACTATTCACTCCACTCCAGTGACTCCACATTCACACAATATCCAAGATTCCAAATTCACATATAATACAGACATTATAGAGAATAATCCCAAATTCACAAACAATCAAGAAGAATCAAATGACTCAATGACAATGGAACTGGAGAATCGGAGGTGACTCACCGATAGCTGCTCAGCAGTCCGGACTCAGCAGCAGTGTAGCACAGTCACAGTCTCACAAACGTTGAGGAAAAGCTTACAAGAAGCAGGGGCCTGGGCAGACGTGAGACAACAGAGGAGTTTTCTTGTGCAGCGATGCGATAGAGACGAGGAAGAATAATTGAGACATCACAGCGGCGTCACTAACTCAGACTGAACCGAGGAAGAAGCTATCAACATGGAGATGGATTATGGAGGAAGAAGAAGTCACTGATCAGTTTGGAGTCTTTGCACAGTCGCTGGCAGCTTCACACCGTCGAGAGTTGAAGAGGATTGCAAAGAAAAATGCCCTCAAATCCTGTTTTTGCTGTTTAATTTCAATTCAAAACAGGTCGGGTCACGGGTCTAAATTGGAGCATTTTAATTTCAGCTGAAATTGGGGAAATGTTTGAACTCGATCAAACTTGACGATTTTACCGAGTTTAACGAGTTGACTTGCGAGTTAATCGATTTTACCTCCTTTTCCGATTTTGATTTGACTTTACACGTTTATATCCCATAAAATTGTAAACTCGTATGAATTTACAAGTCAACTCACGAGTTTGACAATCATATCCACAATCAATAGTAGACAAATGGATCCAATAGTTATAGAATTTGAACAAGATTCTTCATGAAAGCAAAAAACTATAGAATGCAATAGCAGCTAAAAGATAATTGACAATTATAATACACAGTTCAACTAACAAAACAAACTGGAGAAAGAATATGTGCCTCAAGACACAAATAAAACTAATACAACTCGAATATGTTAATCCAAATTGTGAATAAAGATAGGAAAGGAGTAGGATTTGAAAGTAAGATTATACAACTGATCTAGAGAGTCTCTGATTTATTAATTGAACCTATCAATTACCGTTAACATTTTGCTCAAATAAAATCTGTGAAACATGGAACATTAATCAATAAACTAAACCCAACAAAAGCTAGAAAAGTGTTTTAGGCTAACAATTGATGTAAGATGGATATTCATATGGCTCACTTAGTTCAACAGAAAAATGATTCCTTGAGTTCAATATTTTATTTGCAAAGGGATGGATTAAAACATTGCTTCTCTTCCTCTAGACACTTCCACTACAAGTTGGATCATATTATATAGAAGGAAAAATTGTACTCGAAAGACCTACTCGAAGAACCTTTCTATTGAATCATCACCAGTATGATCTAGGGTAACAAATAAAACACAGTCAATAATTTTGTTCCAAATTCATCACAGATTCAAATATTTTACATGAGAAAGATTATCTTTTCTCTGTCGCTCATTCAAACTGTAAATCCAAATAAGCTGGATTCTCCGTCACTCAAGAAGTTTTGATGAAAAATGGAAAGAGGAGGAATATGAAACTGTTAATTTTACTTTTCTCTTCATATCTCTGAGAATCAAGTTTTCTATGCCAAAGATCTTTTTGGAGGAGAGAGGATTGAAGAGTTTTGAAAAGAGACGAACTTGGGAAGGAAAATAATGAGTTGGGAAGAAAAAACGATGAAGGGAAAGAGAATAGGAGCAGTATTAAGAAATTTGTGATAAAATATCCCTAAAATGACTTGTAAAGTTGAACAAGACCTTTACCCTTTAACACCTTATAAAAAGGGACGAAGGGAATACCTTTGTAGTTTTCTTATAGCATTCTCTACTACATTAATAAATAATAATAAATAATTAGGATTGATGGGTGGAATGGATACGACCTGGATGAACTGATCCAAACAAACCCAAGCATCTACCCGAATACCTAAAAGTCCAAAATACAGATTAAGAGGAAAGGTGAGGGGGGACTTCTCCCATCGACCTTAAAATGAGCTTAGGAAAGGTCTGATTGAATTGCGACCTCTGACCCACTCGGATCCATTTCATACATTTTTCATGTCACGACTAAATGTCTAAAACTCTTAACACACTCAATAGACCTATAATCACCCACCGCGATCTTCTACAAGGCATAGTTGAGACCTTTGACGATCATAAGAAGGTCGCGAAGTTGGTTTACTAATCGTTAACAAGCTTGTAGCTCTCAACCAGAGACATATGTGGCAAAGTATCCCAACTTAAGAAAACTCCACGTTTCTAGGAGCAATTATTTGATATATATATAAATATATTTATTTATTTATTTATATCAAATGACAAATTAAGCTGATTTATTAAAAGATTACTCTCTTGAAATACTGACTTAGGCATTAGAGTTATTCTTATGACAACTACCCACTTTGATAATCTAATTTTTCCTTTCAAACTGCGATTACAGAAGTTATCACGATTCGAAGTGATCCAAAAATCGTTTCCGAGCTCTATCAAAGATATTGAAGTACTGGACCAGAAACGTGGGCTATATAAAGATTGAGGACGAACAATTGGTTAAAATATCAATTTAGGAAAAAATTGGTTAATGTATCGATTGGTGAACGACTGTTTGTCTTTGTCATTGAATCTTTCGGGCTTCGGCCCACGAATGTGTGCTTCTTTTTAGGAGGAAACGGAGAGTGTCCAAACTCTATTAATTCGGGCTGGAATTTGCCTCATTAATGTATAAACGAACCCATAATTGAATAAGGCAAAGGGTTAGAAAAGCCCACAAGAATGGCTTGGCTTCCCCTTCCACCAATAATCAAATGATCCAACCCGACTTCGGTATCCCCATAGGAAAATTTGTGGCAGTGGCGAATGTTGAATAATTTTTGTCACAATTTCATAAAAGTGATATTTGATTTAGTCATTTCAAATTTTAATTATAATTATAAGTTTTTCAAAAAATGTTTAAAAGGATATTCCTTTTTTTTTTTCTACACCTCTATAAAAAGATTTGTTACACAAAACAATTCTTAAATTTATAAACTTTATAAGTCATTATTTTTAAGTGTATATCTTATTTGTTAAATTATAAATTGTTAGTTTTTAGCCTTTTAGGTAGGAATCTGAAGTAGAGTTGTGTTAAAGAACATATCAAACTGACCCCTTTTTTTTTTTGTCTTACCCAAAAGGGATTATTTCCGATAATTTCCCGATAATTTTTCATTGGGGAAAAAGCATAACTAAACTAATTTTGGGGTTAAATATTTTAGTTTTTGATTATATATGTACATCCATCACTGTTTGTAGGATATATCCTCTCTCCATCCCTAATTATAGATTGTTTGCACTTATTTTGTTAATATTAAGATAAATTTTTTTCCTCAAATGCCATTATTTATGAATTTGTTTGAGAGAGAGATAGAAGAGATATTTTGAAAGAAGAGAAAAATAATTTAGCAAGAGAGAGAGAATTGGTGCAATATTAAAAAGAGTGAGTAAAAATTGGAGATAATGACCTATATTAAGGAACAACAAAAATGATAATATAAGACCTATAATTAAGGATGCAGTGAGTATAATTTACAAACTCAAACTAATATGTGAGCTTTTTTTTTCTTAGCGGTGCTCAGGTTAGTTCGCACGAACCTTGATTGTTTTATTAGGACCAGCAACTCACCAGAGTTAGAGTATGCATGAAAAATATGTGAGCTAATTTAGTCACAAATAATCAAGTGAAATTTCTAAAAGATAAATTTTGACATAAAATTATAATTTCAAGGTTACTTTGGTCAATATTATTTATCATATTTAATATAATTTTTATCTGATTAATTTTGTAGAATTATTATATTATTTCTGTCCCGAATTGAATGTCCTAATTTGACTTACACACATTTTAATAAAAAATTTCAACTCGATTCATTAACCCATTGCATTATCAATTTTCTTAGTAAAAGTTTTACTAATTTAAGAAATGGATCATCCCATTTTGGATTTTGGATTATTCATGACAACTAACCCAAAATGAAATATGAGACATTCATTTATGCACGAAATAAATACTATAAATTTTCAAAGAAAATGATCATTTATGCCACGCTTGCAAAAGAATAACAAATTACAAAAGTCAAACTAGAAAATAAAGGTCACCATGTAATAGATAATACACTAACCTTAATTATGTAACAATTGTTGTTTATATAATTCAAATTTATGTGTAAGCATGGATGAGATTGTTTTACCTTTTATATTATTTCATTAAGTTTTATCAGTTTTAGGTTTTTTTTATTTTTTATTTTTTATTTTTAAAGTTGGATTATTAAATATACTTTCCCTCCTTTTTTATTTAACCTCCATCCTTCACTTGGAAACTAGCTAGCCTCGCTGCCTTACTTTTGATATAGTAATAGATGGTTTAATGTTTTCCTTTTTAATGGGGATGGAGGAGGTTTCAGATTCTATCATATAATTATATTACTTTAATAAAAAAAATTATGTATGCCTCTTAATTACTTTTTAAAGATATATTTAAAAATAAAATTTTATATATTTATTTTTTAAAGTATATATTAATTTTTTTATTAATATTATAAAGAGCGTGCAAATACATATTAAAAGATTTAGTATAAGGCAGAGTTGCTTTGCCAGTTGCGATTCCAAACTCTTAGCCAATAGGTTAGAATAAGAAGCAGAATAAAATTTTATTTTGCTGAGGTTGGTAATCGTTCACCTTTCTACACGTGTCCTTATTGTCCATTTTACCTCATACATGTTCCCTTAAATAATTGCATACCTTTGACCGAAGGTCAATGAAAAGTGATTAAATTCTCATTTTTCTAATCATTATATTCACATAATAATTGGAGAATTATTTGATTAAATTAAATTCAATTATAAACCATTTGATTAATTAAAAATGAAAACAAGGGATATTTTTTTATTTTGCATTTAAATTTGCACATCCTTGAAACATAAATTTGTTAGTATTTGAGAGAGAGTATGGTTATAAATGCATTAACAAAAAAATATCGTGAAATAAAATTTTATAAATGCTCCCTCTGTTATACTTCATTTGAGCCTTTTTAAATTTTTTTTTTATCCTCTTGTTATAAAGTCATTTTTAATAATTAATTAATTATTTTCCTCATTTTTGTTCAGGACTATACATGTTATCTTTCTTCGTAAAATATTTTTTCTCTCTTTCATTCTCAATGCTCTTTTTCATAAAGACATTTGGGGAAACTTTACTTTAATATTGAAAAAATAATCAATAATTAGAGACAAATTGACAATTATTTAAGAATTTATAATTTTGAATTACTCTATTTTGTAAATGGTCATCTCGTCCGAGCCCTCAATATCACAAGATCATGTATATCATGAAAAATATACCAAGAATTTATAACTTATTAACAACATCAAATACATAATGGATGCACAGTTTTATTTAATGTATTGATTAAATTAAAATTAAAATTAATAATTTGTGATTGATCCTCTATTTAAAAATGATTGTTGTTTACACATTTTAAGGTAAAAGGTATAAATGAATTATCCATCTTACCCTTTACGCCCTCCATTTCAAAATGATTGCTATTTAAGGAATGAGTTTTTATTTTAAAATGATTATCATCTACACATTTAAAGGTAAAACATGTAAGTGAATTATTCATCTTATTCTTTATTTGTTAGTCTTTTTTAATGACATTTATCCAATTTTAAAGCTCACAATCACATTATCACTAATATCAACTTTTAATAAATTTAAGAAAAGATAAAATTATCCTAAATAAGGAATATTATGATTATGAAACGGAAAGACTAATAGAAAATACTACTACTTTGTAATCAAATTTTGGTTTTAAAATTTGTGGGTCTCAAATAAAATATGAACCAAGCTTTTTGCATCCCCTTTATCCATTTGCTGAGTTTCCTTCGTTTCAGCCGAAAGCTTTGATTAGTTTCCTCGAGGGCCCACTGGAAATGAGCACACAGAAATATTCTCTAGGCCCATACTATATATATTGATCTCCTCTGCCATCATGCAAAGTAAATGCTGACTCATCAACAGAAATTACTCCCTCCTCTCTGATTGACTCTCTCTCTCTCGACTCGTGGTCAAGCTCTCGCTAATTTGAAGAAGCTTTATTTGATTACTGAAACTGGCAAAGTGAGTGTTCTAAAACCCTAAAGGAATTTGACTGAGCGCCTACAAGAATTCGAATTCGAATTCGAGATTTGATGATTTTTTAGTTGCGGTAGTGGTATTATTATCAGTTTATGTTCGCGATCACTTGGGAAATTGTGATTATTAGGTTTCTGGACAGGATTTGGCATTACCAAATTCTGCTCCTTTTCGTGATTTCTATTTCTGTTACATTTTTCCGATTCTGTATAGTTTGAGTGAGAATTGGGTGTTGACTGTTCGCATTTAGCTGTTTCTGAAGCGGTTTATATTATATGGTTTTAGACAGAAATGTATTGATTTCTGCTCCTTAGAAATGTTCTAAGATTGTGATTTTTGATGGTACATATTCATATATTCTGCTATTCTATTTTTATTCTGTTTGAAATATTTCTACAGCCAAAAAAAAATTCTTATCCCGTCTAATATTGTGATCTTGTCCGTGCATAAGAAATCGGTATAGTTTTTCTGGACCAGAAAAACGCAGTATGAGGATGTTATGATTTTGGCCCCTTAAGCTTTGCCGTTCAGAAATCTCAATCATCACACTATGAAATGGATTCACATAAACCTTTTATTTCGTTAATTCAACTTTATATTTTTTTGAATAATGATGCATCATCTGCAGGTGTTGTTCTGTGGGTCTCCCTGAGCACATTGGTGTTATGTTTTCCTTTTTTTGTATTTCTTGCTTCCATTCAGAGATGTAAACAAGTTTCTGGCGCATAACAAATTCAAAGCTCAAAGCTCATACACTTTGGCGTTTGCTTGTTTCCTTGATGTATATACATGTGTTATCTTTGAGTCTCCTTGCAGTTAACTATGGGGGTATATCTAAGTTCTCCCAAAACCGAGAAGTCATCAACAGATGGTGAAAATGATAGACTGAGATACGGCCTGTCATCAATGCAAGGATGGCGCTCTACCATGGAGGATGCTGTGAGTTCATTCTGATGCCTAATCACTAGAAAACAGAATAAATAAATTTGTTTTGGATATGAATAAGGAATCTATGCTTGGTTCTCACCTTTCATAGTATGAGGTGGTTTGTATTTTATTTATGTTAATTACCACATGATTTGCTGAGCTCTCTTCTTATAAGAGATGTTCTGTAGCATGCAGCTTATCCAAACTTGGATGGTTCCACAGCTTTCTTTGGAGTTTATGATGGCCATGGAGGTAATAACTTAGTTTTGTTAATACTTCTAACCTTTTGTACATCATGCCACAGCTAATTGACAGTCAATTGTAATTGCAGTTTATTTCAGGTCTCTGCATTTTTTTTTTTGCCCTTTTGGCTCTAGGTCTACAGATAAACTTAGTCACACATGATAGATGCTTACTTGAACATGCAAGATTTCAAGAAGTAACCCCACCTGAAACAAAAGCGTTTACCTGGTTGTGATCATTTCAGACAAGTTTAGCTTAGTCTTTCGCTTTCTTGATAGGGGTTTGAGAGACTATAAGGTGGACATAATGGATATTGTTTGCAATTAGAGCTGTACAATTCCTTAGACTTGAATTCTTGGCAGTGATTTTCCTCATTGATTTTTTTTTTTGAATTTTCAGGCAAAGCGGTTGCTAAATTTTGTGCCAAGTATCTTCATGAACAGGTTCTTAGGAATGAAGCCTATGCAGCTGGAGATTTAGGGACTTCATTGCAAAAATCTTTTCTCAGGTTACTTCTGTCCTTTTATTTTCATTAGTTCATTTCACATTTTCAGCGGGTGCCACAATGTAAACATAGCTGAAGCACATGAAGGCAAGCTGGACCTCTCTTTCTCTTGTAAGTTACATGTTCTGACTGGCCTGGGATAAAGAAACCAGGACCGGGTTTCCTCATGGATTAGTATCAGCCGATGAAGTTGCATTGGTGTCTGAAAGTTATGTCAGTCTTTAGTTCCCAATTTTGTCTGACTTATCTATGCTGCTTGCTTGAGATCATCTATTGATGTTTAACTTTTGATATTTTGTACACCGTAATCTTTGTGGTAGTGTTTATTTGTCCTACTTGTAGATAGAGTTCTTAAGCAACATACACATGATTTATGCATAGGCAGAACAAAGTTTTTGGAGCATCTATAAATAATAGTGGATCAACTACAAAGTTTGCTTTATTAAGTAGTATTGTAAACAGAAGATTAATGAAATAGTGTAATAACTGGATGATTTATATAGTATTCTGGTTTTCTTATTCTGATTCTTCTCCTTTATCATGATGTAGAATGGATGAGATGATGTGCGGACAAAGGGGTTGGAGAGAACTGGCTATACTTGGGGATAAGCTTGAGAAGGTCACAGGCATGATCGAAGGATTTATATTTTCCCCAAGGAGTAGCGAAGCTAATAGGAAGATTGATGGTTGGTCTTCTGAGGAGGTACGCACCAAGTCTTAAAATTTCTTCTAGCCATGGGTCTTGAACATGTTTTCTTACCAGCTGTAGCTTCTTTGTGCATTGGTCTACTCTAAGGTTTATTCAATTCATTGAAGCTTTTCATGCACCTTTCATTATAAACATTGGTTCATCTGTTTCACCGATAAGGGTGGTAAGTTTTGGAACATCAAAAAATGAAATCATTTTTGAAAAGTTAACTTCAAAATCATGCATATGCCTAAATTCCACAGGTGTGAGTTTCCTGATCCCATAATTTACCTCAGACACTTAATGTAATCTGCATATATTATGTTCCTATTCATTTTGGCAATGTCTTGAAGCTGCTTAGTTGTATTGAATTTGTTTTATATCATTTTGTGGAACTGCACATTTGACAGTGTTATTTGATGAAGGGACCTCACTCTGATTATATTGGACCAACCTCTGGTTGCACTGCTTGTGTTGCTGTCATCCGTGATAATATTGTTATTGTTGCAAATGCTGGCGATTCACGATGTGTGATGTCTCGTGGCGGAGAGGTAAATAATTTTCATTCTGACAGTAGAATCATTTCTATTCTACAAAAGGAAGTGTGATATGTCCTGAAAAGATTGAACTTTTTGAGATAATAAACTATGAAGCAAATATAACCTATATGCATCTAACAATCTGCACACACATGTTCACTGCCTTAAAATTTTCTCATAAACAAAATCATGAAGGATACTTTTTTTCTTTCAGTCTCCTGACTGCATGTGATGAATTAAGGTAGCTTTTAGGCTTTTTTTGCTCACACATCAATAATCCTTTTATCCTTAGAAGTTCATTATTGAGATAGCATTCAAATATAATATTTTTCCACAGGCACATGACTTGTCTAGAGATCATAAGCCTGACCTTGAGGTTGAAAAGCAAAGAATCCTCAATGCTGGTGGTTTTGTTCAATGTGGACGTGTTAATGGGAGCCTGAATTTGGCAAGAGCAATAGGTAATTTTTCTTCGTGTTTCCACCCCACCCCACCCCACCCAAAATGCAAAGAGCAATAGGTAATCTCTATTTGTGGAATTTATAAATTTGCAAGATGAATATTTGGCTTTTTTTGATTTAAGAGTTTGACTGAGAAGTAGCTCTTTCCCTTTGGTCTTTTGTTGATCTAAATATGACTCTTTCCATGATTCCAGGTGATATGGAACTAAAGCAAAACAAATTGTTACCTGCGGAAAAGCAAATTGTAACTGCAGATCCTGATATTACCACTGTATGTATAACCTTTTCTTTAGAATATGTGACCAGGAGAAGCATTCCTGGTAAACTAACTGAAAATTTTCTTCAGTTTCCTTTGAAAAGGAAAAAGAAAAAGGGGGGTGGGGGGTGGGAGGGGGAGTTTCACTGTGCAAAAGGTTTGTTATATTGACTCGACTAATTGTTGGAATAGTAGGATGAAGCATTGACAAATTTTGTATGCATATTGCATTTTATAAGGTATCATATTCATTTGACTGTATTTATTATCTCTTAATTCTAGGTTGAGCTCCGCGATGATGATGAATTCCTTGTTTTAGCTTGTGATGGAATATGGTAATTCTCTTCTTCTTCTACTTCATTTTCCAGGGGTTGGGAGGCCGGGGGGGGGCTTAGTGTTCCCATTTTGACTTCTATTTTACTCATTACTTGATTGACTTAAGGTTCTAATATCTTAGAAGGATCTTGGGCTGATGATCTGAATAACTGCCTAGTTAGGAGGTAAAACCGAAACCTGCATAAACTTAGTGAAATCTCCATGTTGTACATGAATCTGAAAAGCAGAGCCAGATTTAAACATTTCTTCTCTTGTCATATAATGGTAGTTAAATTTCAAACTTATTGTTACTTCTTTGATGAATTAACTG
>JAOXNR010000030.1:19931876-19949634 GCA_028571225.1 Parsonsia alboflavescens
CATGTTACGCCAGGAGGTACCAGTTCTGAGTGTTTTTTTTCTTTCCTTCTCTTCTGTTACCAAACAAGTGATGACGTCGTAGCCTGTACTCTTCAAACTATAACTGCTTCACTTGTAATCTTCCTGGGCTAGTATGCCTGTTGATACTGATATTTAATGCAATATATTACTTGTTTCTGAAATCGTTTGTTCAATTTTCTGCAAGCCAAAAAAAAAAAAAAAATCTGGATTTAATGATTTGTGCAAAAGGTGAAGAGGATTCCTTTGTCTTCAGAGCTTAAATAATACTATTACTATACAAGGAAAATTTAAAAGAGAGGTGCCAAGTTGTCCAAGAGCATGAAGTAGCTTACTCCTTGGGAGATATTTTAGGTGGCAAGTTGTCCAAGAGCATGATCAGCATAACTTCATTCTTCAGTGTAAGGATGACATTAGAGCTGGATGGATTTGTTATTCCATTGTTGAAAGTGAGTTTTCTGTCCATCCTGTTGGAAAGGTAATCGGCTGTGTATCTTATTCTTGTTTAACTTTAACAATGACTGATATGGTCTATATGTGGGATGATCTTGGAATCTCTCACCTCATATTCATTTTTCCAAAAATTTGCTTTATTATAAATATAAAAATTATAGTTTTCTTCTCTTCGGCATAACTGTTGGGCTATTGCAGGAAGATATCAGATGAACCCTTACCCTCTCAAAACATGCTTTGTTTTCTTGAATCATCCTTCAGTTCCCAGGTATTGGTTCTGAAAGCTTCCACTGATCAATCCTTCTGTAGGCAGGCGGGTGATGATTTATCTGTAAATTAGGGATAAAAGGAATCGGCAGACCTTCCACAGTTTCTTATGCACGTTTAATTGGGCATTACTTGGTAGCATTATATTCCATTGAAAATATCACTGTCAATTCGTAAAAATAGATTCCACAGCTGCTCATTACTTCTTGGTCTCTTTCTTCTATATAAATATATATATACATTTATTTATTTACTGAAAATATTTATTGAATTTTCTAATATAATTAATTAATTACAAACGTAGTTCAACTACTACTAAACTTGAACTTGTACTATTGTACATTTAAATCTTAAAATAAAATCAATCCTTCCTCTTGGCTCCTTTGTTACGGTTTTACTAAGGTGCGCTCCAACCGTTACCGTAACGGAATTCTTACTACAATGCTCATGCAGCCAATCAAGCGAAGCAAGAATTTCGTTACCGTAACGGTTGGAACGCGTATTATGACGCACATCGGAGTGCGCCTTAGCAAATTCACCCTTTATTAATAATGCATCTTGCTATCTTAGTATCTTACATCCATGGCAATCCCAATCTTAAACCATTTTACTCAGAGGAAAGAATGGCATATAGCCCCTCAGGGCTAGCTCGAGTGGTTGGATCAATCAACTTAAGGCTCACTTCCTCCGATAGGGTGGGAGTTCGAATCCTGAGGCGCTATTAATCAGTAATTGTTCTCCGAAATTGTGATAGAACCTCGAGACGCTGTTAGAAGTTGGAATACCTGGGTCATTAAATAAAAAACCAAAAGAATGGCATATACCCAGGCCAACTACTTATCAACCTTCCCATTTTATTTAGGACGGGTCCCTATCATTTTGTTTTGGGCATTGCTGGAATTGAGGGCATGAAGAAATCTTTATCTCGGTTATCGAAAATTTTGAATTAAAAGAAATTGTGAGGGGAGTCCCCTGGATGAATCGTGTGGGGTGCATGTATGCCACGTGTAGAATTGCCTTATCCAATGTACTTACACGAATGAACAGGTTTTAAGAGATGGATGAGAACGCTGACGCGGATCTTATAACCACAATTACGTGGCCCCACCTGATTGGAATATTAAAAAGCGCAAACGCTGTTTCTGAGAGAGACGCCTACCGCGTGCTCTATTGGATCGCTTGTCTTTACCACACTCCACGTCACCAGCTTTCTTCCGATGCATTTTCTATTTTTATTTCCCCCGTTTTTTGTTTTTTTTTTTTTTATATTTAATTTTTGCTCTCTCACATCACAATCACATGGACATGTTGTTTTGACTTTAGTTTCTAAATAGATTAAACGTTGTATGTGATTCATAGATTATTTTTGTTTTTAGTTTGGAAAATTATATATTTTTTTATTATGTTTGATCATTTATAAATTTTAATATGATAATTTGGATTTATATTTTTTTTAGTGAATATTAAACATGATAAAAATAAAATATTATGGATCAAAATTAAAAAATCAAAATAATTTATTAACTAAAAATGCCAATAATTCTTTATAAATAATACATTAAATATAAAATTCAAGTAAGGATATTTTATTGCCTCTTCTACCTCATCTTCTGTACACTAAATAAAATAATATATAATCAGATAAATATAAAATACTCCTAGATTTTTTTCCCTCATCTTATATACATTAAATAAAATAATATATAATCAGATAAATATAACGTACCTCTATATTTTTTTTGCATTTTTTTAACTAAGGGTATTCAAGTCAGTTCGAACTCGATTGTTCCGTCAATACTAAAGTATGTAGTAAGATCAAGTCGAATTTAAGACCTATGTTGCAAGATTTCACATCCAAATTATTCGACCACATCCTCAAGTGCAAATATCCATAGAGTTTAATATATTTTCTAAGGATTTCATTAATAAAATATGTTTTAAAAAAATATATGCATATACTTATTATTGGTGGTGAAGAAGGGTTTCGGATCTCCTATTATATATTTGTAAGTCATTATTTGTTATGTCAATAAAAATTTAATGCATGTCTCTAAAAATATTAAGTATCTTTAGAGTTTAATTTTTCTTTTTAGAATTTAATTTATATAGTATATTAAAAAATGACATTTAAAATTTATGAGTAAATTTTTTATTAATATTTTATTTATGTATGCATATGTGTAATGAGAAATTCAAAACCGTAGAGAAGATGTACTGGAAGATCGAAGCCTAAAATTTATAGTCTTTATCATAGAACTTTGGCAAACTTTAGAAATTGAATGAGTTATTTCATTAACTAATTAGATTTTATTAAGAAAATAATAATATTAAAAATTAAATACTTATTTTTATATAAAATTTATAGTTCTTTCACTCTTATTAAATTTATAAATAATGTTATTGTTTTTTTCAATACTAAATAGAATAATTTTATATTCAATAAAATTTCAATCTTTGTTCAAGGTTTCCAGACAATTGATATAGCACTTTTTAATATATTAATAAACAATTCATATGTATCTCTTAAATAATTTTTAAAATATATTATGTAAATTAAACTCTCAGACATTAAGTAAATATTGTGAGATACTTCATTTTTTAAAAACATATATACATTTATGATGTAAATAATAGTATAAAAAAAGATACAACATAATCACATAATATTATATATATATATATATATATATATATATATATATATATAAAGTAGAGATACCAAAATTAATAAAACTCAAGAAAAAATTGAAATCTCCCAATTTTAAATAATCACTTATTTTTTTGATTGTTAAGATTTATAATACATGTTCTGTAATATTATATAGCATATTCATATATAATTACATCAAAATTTTTAATTTAAATTTTGAAATGTAATATTTATTTTTTATTTTTATTTTTAAAAACTTGGATGATAAAACATACGTAACTAATAATAATAAAACACCTTTTCTTTTCGAAGAGAAGAACTTAATATTTAAGCTTCAAATATGAATTGTTATATCTATCTTTTCGGATGTTAAAAATAAATAGTTATTTCCCAAAATAACATATTATTGTTATTTATTTATTTTCAAATTCATACCATTTTAATTATTGATTATTGATATGAGAGAAATAATGCCATCGTTAGTCAAGAAGTCTATTACGAATATTTATCTAAAAAAAATGAAAAATAAAAATATTGAATTCCAAAAATAAATACTAATAATATATTATATACCTAACATGTCTGGTATAAGAAAAAATATATATATATTACTAGTATATACCGTGACCAAATCCAAAAGCCAAGGGTCAGATAAGCGCGACATTTTAGCCGTGGCTCTCTCCATTTTATCCCCATTCTCCCGTCCGGACCACAGAAAAATTCCTCCCTCTATAGAAAAAGATTTTTTTTACGCAATTAAAAATCGACACGTCACCCACACCCAGACGACCTCTCCGGATAACGACATCTTATCCTACTCCGCATTGACACATCAAATATTTCCTTTTTCTTTTTTTTTCCATTGAAAAACCATTTCATGGAGCCCTTCTTTATCTTTTTATAAATCTCTGTCTCAATCCTCATCTTCTTCACTTTCTTCCTCTTGTATATATTTCTTGCTGTACATCTCTGATTTCCAATCCCGATCCATTCTTGCAGTCCAATATTTGTGCCCTTTTCTTGACCTGTCCCTCCTTTGTCTTTGTGTTCAAGAATTGTTGACGTTTACTGATTCTTAGCCCGCCGTCCCTGTTCCGTTTTCATTATTATATCAGGACCAGCTTTGAAATCTTGATTCTTGTTTCACATCTAAACAGAGTTTCAAACAAAACCCATAATCTCTATATATATAGTTCGAAGGAAGATCTTGTCTGTTCATCTCTGGGTTTTGCTCCTTGGTCTTGTGTTGGAAAGAAAAATCCATCTTTTTTTCTTTTGGCTATTCCAAGAAAGTTGTGAAAAATGGCAACAACTACGGGTTATGGGTCTCCTTCTGCTTCGGGGTTTCTTTTGAATCATATGTCGAAAAGGAAGGTGAAGAGTAACAGCAATAACAAATTCATCGTTTCCTGTGCTTCTTCTACTGTGTCAGATTCATACAAGACTCTGAGAATTACTCCTGGTGCTTCAGAGTCTGAGGTCAGGAAAGCTTTCAGGCAGCTTGCTCTTCAGGTACTTCTATTTCTCCCATTTGCTGTGATTCTGAGTCTGATATGGATAAAAAACATTGTTCTTTACAAGATTTCTTTCCTTCAAATGAACAGAATCTGTTCTTTGCTTCGGGCGATTCTAGTTCTATTTAATGTGTGTTCTCTTTTGTATTCAATCAAGATTTCAAGTGTGCCTTTTGGATAAATTTCATCCCTATTCAATGGATAAATTTCCTTTGGACTGATGAATGACACTTTAAATTAGAACTGGATTATTAATATTATTTTCTTTTTGAAATTTCAGTATCATCCTGATGTGTGTAGAGGAAATAATTGTGGCGTTCAATTTCATCAAATCAATGAAGCATATGATGTAAGTTTCCCCTTAACTTCTTCTCTAGGCTGCTTGTATTTTTCATCATATTTGCTTTTTTTGTATTTTTACCATCTATCTTGAATTTCAATTTTTTTTTTTCCCCAAAAAGGGCAAAAGTAACGGATGTTGTAACTGAATATGTTATCTTGGACATAAAGATGTTAGTCGTATCTTCAGAAGACTTTATCTTCCTGGCATAAAATTTAGTATTTCGAAATAGTTCTTATCTGAAAAAAAAAGAAGAGAGACTTCGATTGCACCCTTTGGAAGTAAATTATATATGAGCTTTAGTTGGAATATTCCTTCGTTGTTTCTAACTCCTTGTTTTTAATTTAGTTAATTGGGTTGAGAGAATAATAGAGACAGATAATTTTACTTGAGAGAGAAGTCGCTTTCGCTATGTTTAATGTTGCTAAATCCCCCACGCAACCTATTTCAACTCTCAAAGAATAATAATAATAATAATTTGCTTTAATCATTTGGTTTTGAAAATGATATGGGATCGGTTGAGATTCTTGAATTTAAAGATGGGCTGTTGTTCTGTGGGATTGGATTGGATTGGCCAACAATAGGGGAGAGAAAAGATCAAAGATTTATGAAAGAAGCATTTTCTTTAAAGAGTGGGGATTGTTTTGTGAATTGTGTTCCTCTTTGTTGAACAATTGCAAGAAAGTAATCCTTTTGTTGGTTATGATGTATTTTATTGCAGATTGTGATGAGTAATTTAAGGGGTGAATCAAGTGCACCACAGATGAACATATATGAAGAGTATAATCCAGATGAACCTCTGAGAGGAATGAATGATCCCGATTGGGACATGTGGGAAGAATGGATGGGATGGGAAGGTGCAGGAATCCGAGACTACACATCCCATATCAACCCTTACATATAAAATCTCTGCTGCCCAGAAATGAAAAGAACGTTTATTTTTCGATTTCTTCTTCTCATTGATCTTCTGGAACTTCCTGCTTACATATTGAAACCCACATCTTCAAGTTGTGAGAAGAAGATGGTCGAGGTTGATGTACAGAAATTATCATTTCTTTGTAAATATTCCCGTCATGTGCTATTCTAATCAGTGTCCAAATGTAATCCCTTATCTCTTTAATATGAATCAGGGAGAAATTCAAGAACTTGCCTAGTGCAAAAGAGACTTCTTCTTTCTTTGCTTTAATTAATTAGCGTGTTTAGTGGAGTTTTAAATTGACATTTTATTTAATTTTAAAGTAGTAAAACATTCAATTCTAAATATTGCAAAATGAAATTAGATATAATCCAATTTTGAAATAGCACAGGGCCTGGTTCGTTCATTGTGCATTGCATGTAGTTGTTAAAGGGTGGGTTTTCTTGATTTACGGCTTTCATGTGACGTAATGACGAGAGCATGCGGATCTTTATTTAGTGGGGTTCGTAAAAGAAACAAGAAGTAGCCTGGGAGCTGCTAATTTATTAGAAGTTCTCTTTTTTGGAAAAAAATCTTAAATGAGGAAAAATCTTTAACCTATTTTACATTGTTTAGCATTACATGTAATGGTTTTATTAACCTCTCTAGCCGTTGGGTTTATTAACTCTGTTAAAGCTGTTAATTGAACTCATTTTATTGATAATTTAATAAGGTACGTTATATTCTTTTCCTTGGAAAATAAATATCTCATTTTTGACTTAATTAAAAAAATAAAGAATATACATTTTATTCTCTCAATTTGAAAATAGATATCGGACTTTTTTTGAAGTTTGCTATAATATTATAATTAATAATGTGATTTTTAGGTTAATAGTTATAAATATTTAAATTAAGGAGAGGTTAAAGTTACTTTATATTAGAAATATATTTGCTCTAAGAGATGAGACAATTTCATAATCTAAATTAAAAATAGAATTATTTAAATTCGGATTGAAGAAAAATTAAAGTTAAAAATATTTTAATAAGAAATTCTTAAGTTCCATGTCTCTTTTTAAAAGAACGAACACTGTTTCTGCAACGAGACCAATAAAAAAGCATGCATCCCTTTTAAATTTGAAGTTTCGGTCTAGACTCTGCATGAAAATAAATAATTATTTTTTAGACTAATTAATACTCTCAAAACTTATTAAAGTAGCCTCTTTCCCCGCCCCTGAGACCGAGCCAACCAACCAAACCCATGTTGCTAAAATTTATATGAAGTACATCGAAACAAAGTTTTACACTTCTCGATATTAGTTTTTTATGGATTTTTTTTTAGGACAAATGTTTTGAAAAAAAATATAAATAAAAATTAACGGTTTGATTACACGTTGAATGATTTTGTTAGATAATTTGGTTTTTTTTTTCTTTTTACACTTTTATATTATTTTCCATCACTATTTATAAGTTATTTTGACTAATTTTCTCTATTATTTAAATATAAATTATTATTAATTCATTACGTATTTAAGTATTCTTTGGTTTAAGGAAAAAATCTTTTGCAGGCGAAACCCTTCCCATTGGTCACAGAGGTTCCTTGTGCGAGTGGGGTGTAAATCGAGAAATGTATACGAAGTGGTAGAGGACAGGCAGAGATGACGTAACGAGTAGGTTGCTAACTTGAAATATTACCTTTGTCGAGACAATCACTTACCGAACCAACTCGGGACATGTATTTAAGTATTCTATCACTATATTACTGTTGCTTCTTTCTTTTTCTTAATAAATATTGTTACTTTAATTAAAATCTTAAATAAAGATATTTTAGAAAAAAAAATATATTATCTTGATTTTGTCAAAATCACTTCTATTAAAAATAGCTATGGAAAGAGTTATAAAAAGCTTATTCATGTCTTAAAATTGTTTTTTACTCAATATCTTTTAACATACTTTTACGTAACGCTATCAAATATACTAATAAAAAAATTATACATGGCTTTAATTTATTTTTATAAAATAAATCCCAAAAATGTATTTTAGGACATTTGTAAGTTTTAATTGATGCACTACAAAGTATCTTTCATTACTTAAAAATTTTGGGAGAATTTGAACCTACTTTCTACATGCTCATCACTCCACTCATTAGAGTGTGTGTGTTTGAAGGGACAATTATAAGCTATTTGTTTTCACTTTTTTTCTTTCTCTCTCTTAAATCATTTTTTGTAGTTATAGTTAGGAATAAAGGAAATATAATGTATAAATTATATTTAAAAAGAAAAAACGACACTAAAAAAGAACTAGATTTTTTAATCCATTTAAAGTTTTTGTTAAAAATTTTTTATTAATGTATTAAGACTAGAGATGAGAGACTTGAGAGAAGGTGAAAATGAATCTTCAATCATACATTTGTATATAACTTCATATTACATTAATAAAAACTTTATTTATAATTTATAATTATTATCGTTTAATATATATTTTTTAAATATTAAAATCTAAAAAGATGAAAAACCCTAAACTGTGTTAAATTTCTATGTATAAGACATATGAAGAAAATTTTGAATCACCTTCAAGGGCATAGTTCAGTAATAAATTTGACGAGGGTTAGTTTAGTATTAATCTTACCTCTATATGTAGATTAGAGGTTAGTATATGGATCCTTATTTAATGGCTTCATAACAAAAAAAAAAAAACAATAAAAAACGTCATTTAATAAAACAAATTTTTTTTTCCTAGAAATATTTAATGAAACGGTTGTAAAATACTGGTAGCAAATAGTAGGAATCAAACAAAGACAAATTTACTTTACAAATGAAATCTCTGATGATTGCGGTGGACACAAACGATGACGTCGGATCCACACCACGACGGCGTATTGTACCGCCTCTTCCAGTCCTTTCCGTAGATCACTTGCCGGCAATCTGCCCTTTCGCTTTCTGATCCTTGGTTTTTTTAAGGTTTATTTATTTATTTTCTTTTTATCTGAGATGAGAATTCTGAATCTGAGTTTGTTAAATTTTTGGTATTGATACCCTGTATTTAATAATTAATTCAAGGAATCCTGGAGTGGTATTGTAAGACTTCGGCGGAGCACAACGGAACCCTAGTTCAAGTTGTTCCTTTTGGAGGGATGTAAGTTTCCCAGTATCCGTCTCAATTGCTATCCCACAATTCTCGGTTCGATAATTAATTGGGTTTTAACTGCATTGGATTATTTCTTTGCGTATATGAATTTGTGGGCATGTTTAGGTGGTCTGGTTGTCTTCCTAATTATAGATAAAGCCATGACTTGTTTCAGCCGAGCTGCCCTGGTTTAACGAGTGTCTTCAGCATCGTCAGGGTCTAAGTATTTTTGTTGGAAACTAACCTTCATAGTCTTATAGCTTCGGTTTTGGTTTGATTTTTTGCCCCTGAATTTACTTTTGTGGGTTTTACTTGTATTTTTATATGTTCAGTTTATGCATCATTGGGACAGGATGGAGGTATCTTTCCTTTTCAGAAAAGAAGAAAAATTGATTTTCCTATGAGAAGGTGCTGCAGGTTTTTTGTGTAAGTGGTGCTTTTGAAAAAAGGTGATCAGTATTACATGATAGAATTTTTTTGTTATGCCTGCACGCGATCAATTAGGTCAGTACTCAGATTATCAGGATGCATTAATTCATTACTCAGAATTATCAGGATCTACTATTGTAACTTATTAGTTATACAAGTCAACAGCTAGATATTGGAAAAGGCTTAATATTTTTCAAGAATGACGTTGCTTCCATTGGAAATGTGATTTAGGTGTTTGCAATATGTTAGCGATATATGTCTCTGTGATTGGCTTCCAGTTCACTTTTAACAGTTGTATTTGGAGTGTGTTATTTATTTATTGGATTGTTTGCCTATTTTATTGATCTTTCCAGAATTAGATGCTCTTAGACTATGGCTGACCTTAAAGAACGCTTGCTACCGCCCAAACCTGCCTCGGCAGCAAATCTTAGGGATCTATCATATAGGCCATCTGCTTCTGGCCGTCAACCATTTCAAGGTGTTGATGTTTCTGGTCTGAAGAAGCGTGGCCAAAGCCTTCGATCATGGATTCGAGTTGATTCTTCAGGGAATTCTCAAGTTGTTGAGATTGATAAGTTCACTATGATGCGCCGTTGTGATCTTCCTGCCCGTGATTTGCGCCTGTTAGATCCATTATTTGTTTATCCGTCCACCATCCTTGGAAGAGAGAAGGCTATTGTTGTAAATCTTGAGCAGATTCGATGCATTATAACAGCGGATGATGTCCTTCTTTTGAATTCTCTGGATAATTATGTACTGCAATATGTGGTTGAGCTACAACGGCGATTGCAAGTTGCTGGTGTGGGGGAGGTTTGGCAGCCAGAAGGTGGTGACTCAAATATATTGAGGGGAAACAGGAACTTCGACAATATATATGGGAATCAGTCACCTGATTATTTGCCTTTTGAGTTTCGGGCTCTGGAAGTAGCTCTGGAGGCTGCTTGTACATTTCTGGATTCTCAGGTGCGTTATCGTCCAAGTCTCCATACTTTATGTCATGTGACTTCTGCTGCTGGTTCGTTAGGAATCTCTGGAAATTGAGATAACATTGCGATCTCATCTTATGTGAACACCTGAACATTTATGCATAGTTTCAGTTTCCTCATTCCTTGAAATGGATGGCATGTATGATTCTAGGAGTAACATATTGTATCCGTATGTTACCGTGTAGCAACTGCCAGGGTCTTGTTAAGTTTTCAAATTCAATCTTCCTTAGAAGTATTATGCAATAATACCTGGATTTTCTAAATATTTTAATTTTAATCAGGCTGCGGAATTAGAGATTGAAGCATATCCACTGTTGGATGAACTTACTTCAAAGATCAGTACCTTAAATTTGGAGCGTGTTCGTAGATTGAAAAGCAGACTTGTGGCTTTGACCAGGAGGGTTCAGAAGGTGTTATGTTTATTATCTACTCCCATCTTTGTTAATCTGAACTTTCCAGGTTGAATATGTTATTGATCTCTTCTCTTCTACCATTAATCATCTAGGTTAGGGATGAGATAGAACAGTTAATGGATGATGATGGAGACATGGCTGAAATGTATCTTACCGAGAAGAAAAGTCGAATGGAATCATCCTTCTATGGTGATCAATCACTAGCTGGCTATAGGTCAGCTGATGGTATGGTGTCTTATTCTGCTCCAGTCTCGCCTGTTTCTTCACCCCCTGATAGTAGTAAAAAGCTTGAGAAGAGTTTGAGCATAGCAAGGAGCAGGTATGAGAGTGTTCGGAGTTCAGAAAGTGCAACCGAAAGTATAGAAGAGCTGGAAATGTTATTGGAAGCTTACTTTGTTGTTATTGACAGCACCCTTAACAAACTGACCTCGGTATTTTCTGTAGTCCGAAAACTGTGTACACCTCTTATTATTACTTGGTGCAGGTGAAAAAGTTTAATTGACCAAATTCTGTTTTGCTTGTCTAATTTCAGCTCAAGGAGTACATTGATGACACAGAAGATTTCATTAACATTCAATTGGTATGTTTTCTGCTTCCCTAACCAATTTATGGGGATCTCCTACATCGGTTGTGTATTTGACTGTTATTTGGCATATGATATTTGTCAGTCTTCTTTTTGCGACAAGCTTGGAATCTTTTAACCTTTCAAACAGATGAGTAATGTGCAGAGCAGATATATTTCTTAAACTGAGAATTTGTGCAGGATAACGTTCGAAACCAGCTTATACAATTTGAGTTGTTGCTTACAACTGCTACATTTGTGGTTGCAATTTTCGGTGTGGTTGCTGGGACTTTTGGAATGAATTTTGCGGTTCCCTTATTTGATGATCCAAATGCATTCCAATGGGTACTAATCATAACCGGAGTGAGTGGAATTTTCATATTCGGTGCATTTGTGTGGTTCTTCAAGCATAAGAGGCTGATGCCACTGTAATGCAGAAATTGATATCAGCAGTTGAAGTTAAAGACAGTGATGATGTATTAATTTTTGTCAGGTCTACAACTTATCTCTGTGTTGGGGAACACAGAAATATAGCAAAACAATCATTTTGTTTGATTTTTTGAATGTTGTTTCTCACTACATTTACTTTCTTGTCTTTAGAGGCATTCCTTCATATTTACCAAAGAATTGGCAAAATGGAATCATAATTATTGGCTAAACAGCCACTTTTACATGGAATTTTCTGTGGAAGACTTGTACATACATTTGAGAGCCTGCCCCTTACTAAAGATCCTACTTTCCTCCTCCTCAATCCTTTTCATCCCCTCCTCTCATATTAGCAATTAACTAACTGTTTGTGTTTTTTAACCTCAAGTGTCAAATTGAGGAGAGTTTGTTTTTTTTTTTTTTTTGGGTTATCTGTTAATAGTTTCTTATTCACATCATATAAAGCAAATAAGTTTTTAACATTATTCTTCGATGGCCAATTATGTAATTTTTTTCTAAAACTTTTTCAATACGAAGAGAAGAAAAAAAAGAAAAAGAAAAAAGGACCAATGTGATAATTTTTTTCAAGAGTAATTTAATTATATAATAATAATATAATAAAAATGCTATTGTGAATAATAGTGCTAGGCTCTTGTGTGTATTTAATAGATAAAAAAAGATTAATTTTAAGTCCAGAAGATAATGCCAACATTTGTTTGTTTATTTATTTTTTTATTTTTTAAACTAAACATAAAACATTTTTTGTCTGTCAAAAATCCAAAATTATAAAACTTGGACATTTTTTTAAAAAATTTTAATATTCATATTTGGAAAATAGTGACAGAAGTTTACACAAAGGGGATTTACGACAAAATCACTAAAATCATTGTTAATAACTTGATAAAATAAAATATAATATATTATAAACTAGAGCTTAGTACTTAAGTTAGTGAAAAAAATAAAAATAAAGCATCCTACATTACATATTTTAACTTCAAAAAGGAAAAGAAGACAGTCGGTAACGGAACGAAATTTCAAACGTGACTAGGTTGTATTCATGTTTTGGTTTGCTTCATCTTTGCATATTTAGGGCAGTTGGCTCCCTCCCCTACGGGTTCATGGCCAAACAAGATAAAAATAGAATAAGCATCCAGAAAAAGTAAGACAATTGAGCCACATGATACTAAGAATAGAAAGGATAAAAGTTGACCATAATAATTGCAAAAAAACAATGCAACTTCTGCAACATAGGTTTCCAAGAACTGGTATCCACAAGCTCCCTTTCTGCCCCAGCCTTCCATGTTGTGCCACAGTTATTCTCTGAGCAATTCCACTTGGCCTTACTAGCAAAAGTTTGCACCAATGAAGCTTCTACAAGCCAAAACATAAACAAAATAACTTCTTCCCTAATACTAAAATGCATGATTGTGGTAATAATTCCACTTTCTTAGAGTGATGTTGAGCCTTGCGAAAGTCTCTCTCTTCGTGCCTTTTCAGCTCTATCCATATAATCCTGATGAGATTGATGTTTTGAACCTAGACAAAGGAAAAAATTATTTTGATCAAAGCTGAGGATACGAAAAAATCACAAGAACTCCAGTCGTCAGTTTCAGCAATAGAGAACCACTAGAAAGTAAAGGATGAAATTTATGTACTTGTTTGTCACCATCACCAAGCAATTTACCCTATTTTATTGCTTCACATGGATAATGAATAGAACACACATTCCAATATATTAAAGTTACATCATATCTGAAACAAGATACATAAAGGTACTGGAGGCTATTTCAGTGAATCATCAGCACACTGGAATAAGGTAAACGCCAGAAAGAAACTATTCCCCCCTGTTCATATCTTATTCCCATAAGGTTGAGTTCTTTTTGAGAATTCTGGTAGGATTATTCAATTGCTAGTTCCCACCCACTAATCCACTTACCATTTCAATTGTTGCCGCAGAAAATTTTGAGGAAAGGATGCATCATGAAGAATTGAAGATGCAGCTTTTTGATGCTCGAAAGAAGTGCTTATGTGTACAAATTTGACCTAGTATGCAGTGCATCATAGAAGCATGTGCATTAGATTAGAATAGTACAGAACCATGTTTGATTTCCAAATGAGTTATGGACTATGAATCGAGACATGAGCAATACCTACTAGATTTCAATATCACAACTTCTACTGCAAGTCTACAACTTCACTACCTCAAACAAAATTAGTGGTACATGAAGAAGAAGTAGGTCTTGTTGTCTTATTAAGGGTACTTTAAGCAACAAGGGAAAGCACATGTACAGAGCCTAATTTAGAAATATTGCAAGAGTTCTCTTCCACCAGTGGCTGTTGTTCCCATTGGATGGAGGGAGTTTCTCTATACTTTCACCTCACACAACAGTTATCAGAAGAACTCCTAGTTAATTCTGATACACTTGAAACCGAGCATAGCGAGAGTATCTATGTCCAAGAGTTAGTGTGACATAAGTTAAGCTGGAACCAAGATCCTTTATCCTTCCTCTTGAGATCTTGAGGCAATTACACACCAGATGACAAGGAGAAGCCTCATTAATTCTGTCCTTTTCCAGAGGCAAGGTGAATTATAAGAATACGTTAAATTTCCACAAGCCCCAAAAGATTAGGCTGATAGAGAGAGGTTAAATTTAATAGCTTAGTATGCCCTAACACAAATTTTCAATAAAAGCTAAGTTGATTGAGAGGGTTGAATTTAACGATTAACAAAATAGCTAAATACATGATCAGTAGAGACAAAACATTTACAAAGTACTCCTCTTATAAGGAAAGAATCATTCAATGGAAAGAAAATGGCAAGGTATTCATGATTATCCAATCAAAAGAAGCTCATTTTAATCCATAATACGAATAGAGCTCTGAATTCATGAATTTTGGAGACATTTAACCACTATCTACTTATTTCATTAAGGTAAGACTAGAGGGCATCACATAAAACTACAACCAAATCTATAAAAAAGACATGCATCTCATTTGCATAGTTGGCAAAGACACATTCATTTCCCAAACGAACTCCAAACAGCAAAATTAAACCTAAAAAGGAGATGATAACCAAAATTTCAAATAGGAAAACAACAATGGTAATCGCAGGACAAACCTTTGCTCATGAAGTACCAAGGAACACCAACAACGACACCGATAATGGCTATGCCCGCCAGGACATGCTTCTTGTCACCGCTGTAGAGGTAGTGATCCAATTTAGCCCTGAACCCAATTCCTCCACCAATGGTTTTCTTGGCATCGCTAGCCATTTATTCTGATATTCAAAGTTTCCTACTAGAAATATACCGGTAAGGGGCTCAAACCCTCTAGTTTTCCGATTGTGTTGTTTAGTATTGGGTTCTCTAAAACCAACCCTGCCAGACACAAAGTCTTCGGGTAAGACGGGAGACTGGGGTGATCGTGATCTTGTGGTGGCACGTGCTTGTTTCCGGAGACACTGCCTTCTTTGGGATCTGGCCACGTGACATTTTGGTGGCCGGTAGTATCAAAATAACAAATTTTTAGGCCCAAAGAAAATTCGGTCTGCTTCTCTATGATTTTTAGGCCCAAATCCGAACTCAGGATGTTTGACTCAAAATGATTCATTTATTATTTGCAACAATCATTGAGTCAATGAAGCTTTTGACTAAAACAGGTCATATGAGACCATCGGACTTCAATTACTATGTTGCTATGCAATCGTAATTAAATAATTTTAAGGCTTAACGCATCTTTAAGCCTCTCACCTTGTAATAATTATCCTATTAAATTTTTACATTTTTATTTTAATCTATTAAACCTTTTGATTCGATATAACCACTCTATTTAGATTCTGAAACTCTTATTTTAACAAATTGAACAATTAATATATTTCAAATAATTGATATAAACTATTCAAACAATAACTATAGCTCACCTTCCATCTTTTCATCGTGTCTCTATAATCATGGAATGGTTTAAAGAATTATTTTTATAACCAAACTAAATATCAAATTGATAAATTCATCGATTCACATTTTAATAGTTCAATTAGAATTAAAAATCAAGAAAATTTTAATTAAAAATAAAAGTTGCATTTACTATAGATTATAAATATTAATTAACACTAAAATGCAACATGATAATGATAATTTTTAATGATTATAGAATTTTTTTTTTTAAAAAAAAGTTTCAACATTTATTTTAAATAAAAAAAATTTATTTTTGAAATAATTAAATAAATAGATTATAATTTGATAGAAGGATGACTTAAGTTAAAATAACTTTATGATTTCTAGTAAAATTTGGACTAATTTGATCCTTTTGTGACATTAAAGTCGAACTAGAACAAAATAATATTACACTAAATAAGGGATTTTTCTCATTAACCACTACCATATTAGTTAGTATATTTTTAACATTTATTATGATTTATCATTGATATTTGTAATTGAAAAAAAGTGTAAGTCAACATGATACCAATCCATATATTTTTAAAATACGTCAACTAATAATATTGTTGAACTTTTAATTTTTATATAACCTTATATTCTATTAATTAAATGCTATTAGTCCATGTAATTATTTTAAAATTTATTTAATTTGATTAATTGAAAATGATTATTATTCTGAAAACATTTTAACTCATAATTTGTTATTAATATTTAAAAATTTTATTCTATATCAAATGCATATTTCTCTATGCCATTATTTATTCAAGAAGGTTTAATAAATAATCTATTAATTTGTTTTCTATTTATCAAAGTTACAGACTTGTAACAAATATAAATAATTTATTTTGGTAAAAAAAAATTTATTTACATTAGTCACAAAAATATTTACATATTATATGAAATTTACATGTCTTTTATTTTTATTTTTTTAAGAATCCTTTCATTATTTTTCCTCCCCAAAAAACTCTTGACCTTCACCACAAATTAATGAGTTCATTTTTTCTATCTTTTCCCATTTTCTTTTTTAGGTTTTTTGTATTTATTTATTAAGTTGACACATAGTACTAATTGAAAGATGTTGCCTTACTTTTAATAATATATAGATATAAACATCAACATTGACATATTTTCTTTATAACGCAGAATTTAGCTTGATTTTGTTAAGAAGTTGAAGAAGAGTTGACAACGTTAATAAATTCAAGAACAGCAAAAAATAATTTAAAGAAACTAATATTTTTTATTGACGAATTTCATTATTTTATAATGAATTTTTTTGTTAAACAATTAATTAAGAGTTTAAAAGTACTTATGATATAGTTCTTATTTTTAACGAGAATATGAACTTTACAATTTATAAGAAAATTGGATGTGAATTAAGGTATAAAGCAACAATTTTTTCTTTTCTTAATCTATAAATGAATTTACAGTTCTAACAATTTAGTGTTGATAGAGTTTAATTGTTTTATTCATGTATATTTTGAGGTTTTTTTCTTTTTCTCTAGAATTATTTAAAATTTCTAAAATTCGATTTTAATCATTATTTCAAAAGATAATTTTCAAAGTATTATTGATAGAGTTTATATTTCTAGATGCAAAAAAAAAAGAAGAAAAAAACATCCAAAAATAAAATCAAAATTACAAAAAATCTAATAAAAATAAATTTCAAAAGCGTCATTACTAATCAACATATACTAATAAAAAAAATTAGAATAAAACCATAATAAGATCATAATATTAATTCCCGCGA
>JAOXNR010000030.1:19949734-19962388 GCA_028571225.1 Parsonsia alboflavescens
ATATAAAATCCAGTGGATTTGGTTGTCCTTTTATGGATTTAACAGAAACGAAAATCATAAAGTGGTTTTTGGTTTTATGTGCATGTGATATGCAAAAGAAGACTAATGGCATTTTAACATTCGAAAATAGTGAGGTCTCTGGTCTTGATTGCTCGTGTTATTTCATTTTGTTCTGATTGCAGGTATTCTCAACGATTTTTCTTTTTTGTTGTCTGGCATTGTTGCTGACTTACAGAAGTGGACAACCAATGGCTAAAAACTCAAATATCTATCAAACTTTTACCTGAGCTCTGATTAACAAATATCCATTCACGGTTCATATTAACAGCCAAAACTTATCAAGAAGGTTAACTTATTTACCTTTCTTTCATGGAAGTAAATGTAGACTCTGAAACATAATGTAAAAGTGAAAGATAGTAGTAGAGAACTAGAAGTTCTTAAATTTCTTGAGGTGTTTCTTTATATGTTCCATAATCTCATAATTTCTTGCCTTTTGTTCTCCTATATTCTCTTTCAATAAATAGTTTTCATTCCTTCCAAAATTGATTGTCCATCTTGACTTTTGTAAACTTTAGTAAAACAGAGTTTGATTGGTAAATTTTTGGGATAGCAATGTTAATTTCTCAGTAAAATATTTTAATTAATATAGGAAATGAGACATTCAATTCCTCATGTCTCAAAAAGGAAATAGGGATATTCAATTTTGGATGGAGGAAGAACTATGATCACTTATCTACATTGAGAAGCAAATAGTACTTGCAAAAGCAGACTATTAGTTCCATTGCCAGAAGGCAAAAGCTTGTTGTCACCATGGATATTTTCCCCCTTAATGGCTACTAATTTCAAATTCCCTTTTGTTATTTGCCTCCGATTTATAGATATGCAGCCTCAAATCTTTCTGGAAAAGCTACACAAGCATTTCAGATTATGAAGAATTTCAGCCTGTCTCCTGATCATAGATCATTCTTCACATTTCTGAATATTCTTTGTAAGCATGGAAACATTGAAGAGGCTGAAGAATTTATGTTCCTTAACAAAAAGCTCTTTCCTCTTGAAACAGAGGGCTTCAACATAATTCTGAATGGATGGTGTAACATAGCTGTTGATATATTTGAAGCCAAAAGGGTTTGGAGAGAAATGTCAAAATGCTGTATTTGTCCAAATGAGACTTCTTATTCACACATGATTTCTTGCTTCTCAAGAGTTGGTAACCTGTTTGACTCACTCAGACTCTTTGATGAAATGAAGAAAAGGGGTTTCATCCCCGACCTTACGGTATACAATTCTTTGATATATATTCTAACAAGTGAAAATTGCTTGAAGGAAGCTCTAATCATTGTAGATAAGATGAAAGAAGCTGGTTTGCACCCTGATTCAACAACATACAACTCTATGATAGGTCCGCTCTGTGAAGCAACAAAATTAGAGGAGGCAAGAAAGATACTGGGCGTGATGATTGAAGAAAATGTTAGCCCTACTGTGGATACGTACCATGCATTTCTTCAATGTGCTAGTTTAGAAGGAGCTATCAAAGTTCTAAATCAGATGAAAAAAGCAGGTCTAGGTCCAAGCGGGGACACCTTTCTTCTAATTCTGAGAAGGTTCTTTGAATTGAGGCAACCTGAAAGTGCTTTGAAGGTATGGCTAGAAATGAAGCAGTACGAGATAGAACCCAACTCAACCCATTATACTATTTTGGTGGAAGGCTTAGTAAAATGGGGAGAATTGGCCAAGGCTAGAGAATTCTACACTGAGATGATATCTAAAGGAATAGGTGATGATCCAAAGCTTAAGAAACTCTTAAAAGAACCCGTTATTCTGACTGGTGGCCAAGTGGGGGAGAAGGAAAGCAAGGAGGCAAGGGGATTACACAATGGCAGAAGTAGTGTGATCAAAGGAAAAAGACACCATACGAACTCGAGCAGTAAGGGAACACATGGAACTTAAAGTTCTCAGCTAACAGTCAAATCACAAATTGCTTGTAAGTCTAACATTTGTTGGGATATTTTTGCCTCCTTTATTTAGGAGTATGAACTAGAGTATATAATCTGTAAAGTTTCAAGTCGGGCGTTTCTGTTGAAGATATCTGCTTCAGGCGAAGTGGGTTATTTTGATTCTTTGACCAATTAAGATCTATTCTTCTCCATATCATGTCAAGTGGCAGCTTCTTTTTTTGAGCCATTCTCATTCTCTGAGAAATGGGAATACCAAGAATGGCGAAGTCTATGTCTCATACATACAAGTAACCTCAACCTCTGGGCTCAACATTTTTGTATATGTTCAGCGGTGATTGCCCAATTTCAATCATTCTTGTATGGGCTGCAGAACGGCAACTAAAATAAACCTGTAAGTTCCTTTTATTATCTTCTATCTACAATTCTGCATGATGATAATCCACCTTGAAGAATGGATGCCAATTCTTTGCTGTGGTTTTCTTGATTGCTGATTAGGGATTAAGATTAATGCCCAACTTTTTTCCCCATTTGCTACTGTAATTATCGATTTGGAATGTTTCTTTGGGAGAAAAATTGATACGGTACCTTTACCTTTCTCCCCACCCCAAAAGATGCAAATTTGAATTAGGTTCAACGAGTTGAAGAAAATTTGAATCCTTCACGCTCAAGCACCAAGGAATCATCATTATAGGGTCTCCCGTCGACGGAGCCAATGAATCATCATTATAGGGTCTCCCGTCGACGGAGCCAATGAAGCTAGAAATCTACTCACGCATAGGCCCCTGTAATTTGACTCAATTTTTCAAATCTCTCTGAGGAAAAAAAAAAAACATGAGTTTTAAAATTTAAAAGTGTATTATTCTCTCAAAATACTATAATCCATCATGGCTCTGAAGGGAGAAAGCCCTCGAGACCGTAACCAATGGGTCCATACCATAACCTCCACATAGCCTTAGTCTTGCGTCGTATTCTTCCATTCATTGGATCCCTAGTCAGGTCCTGTGTCCTTACGGGAGCATTTATTTGTCCATGATTGACGGAACCTCTTTAAATTAGTATATTTGTACTGCGTAGAGAGGTGCAGGAGTCGTGAAGCTCGGTCAAACAGTGTCACACCACTCCCACTCCAAGATCCAAAAATATTCCCCTAAGGGGTCCATTCCCAATTCCAACCAACCAATTGGTGGATAATGAAATCCCTCATCAGCTTCCTCTTCCTTGCCGCCGCCGTCGTCACCACGGTCTATGCCACCGACCACATTGTGGGTGCGAACAAAGGCTGGAATCCTGGCATCAACTACACCCTCTGGGCCAACAACCAAACCTTTTACGTTGGTGACCTCATTTGTACGTACTCAAATATGTACATAAACGAAGCTTTGAGTTTAACCTACTTTTCTCTCAGTTCCCAATTCAAATATTAAGAACGTTTTTTTTTTCTTCTTTTTTTTTGGGTTTTTCTTTGTGATATTGTACAACAGCATTTAGGTACCAGAAAACGCAGTACAATGTGTTTGAAGTGAACCAGACTGGCTACGATAACTGTACGACGGAGAGTGCAGTTGGGAACTGGAGCAGCGGGAAGGACTTTATACCGCTCAACAAGGCGAAGAGGTACTACTTCATTTGTGGAAACGGTGGGTGCTTTAGTGGGATGAAGGTTTCGGTTGTCGTCCATCCTCTTCCGTCTCCGCCGAGCTCCACCCTTAGCTCCAAGAATGATTCCACTAAGTCCGCTGCTGATAAGGTGGCGCGTGGAGTTGGGGCATCGCTGATGGTGGGCCTCTTCTGGTTCATGTGGGCTGGATACGGATGGATCTAGTTGTCACATTTATTCTATTTTTTCTTTTTCCTTTTTGAAATTTAAATTTTATAGACAGTATTGAGTTTTTCTGTCTTTTCTCATTTTTTCTTCAAGCCAATCATGTAATTTTATTTGCTTTATTATTATTACCACGATTACTCATTCTATCAGAAAGTGAATGCTTATATTTTTATTTTGAATGGATTGAAATTAAATGTCTTTCTTTAAATTGTTTAAAAGTTTTATAAAGAAATTGATATGATTATATTTAAAATGAATTAAATTAAATATACTTAATAATATTTGGTTAAGTTAAAATGAAAAATTCCATTTCACGCCGATCTGGCCTTCCTCCGCTTTTTTGTGGGTTGAAGTCAGATTGAATGGGTTAACTTTGGATTGACAGAAAGAAAATTCTGGCCCCAGTTGATGGGCCTTACTTTGGGCTAAAAGATCTGGCATTTTTTTGGATTGGCCCATTACTGAATGTACTTGGCTGGGGTGTGGACCGGTGGTAGTGATTGGCTCTCAGGTTGGCCTCCCAGGGTACCATTAAGATGAGCCAGATTCCCGTTTGAAAAGCAAAATTAAATTAAATGTTGTTTTAAAATATTTAAAATCAAATGTTTATTCTTCTAAATTTAAATTTTGAGTTGCACTAAATATAACATTTTTGATTAATTAATTCCAAGAAATTTCATTGTCATTAATTTATTACTCACTCCATTCGGATTTGAATGTCCTATTTTAACTTTGAAAAATTAATGGATTTAATTCATTTTACGATTAACAATACAGAATTCCATAAGAAAATTTTAATTAATTTATAAATAAGACATTCATTTCCAGGTAAATAAAAATAAAAATATAGACATTCCATTCTAAATGGAAGGAGTATTTAAAAAAAAAAAAAAAAAAAATTTCCCACGGAGCAAAAAGCTGGATGAATATGCACCAAGCCTGCTGCTGAGCTCACAGAGGTATTTTTGGGGGAAGACAAAGCAAAAAAAAAGGGAATATCAACTCTTATTTCCTAATAGTAAAGTCACATCTGAAAATATTGGAAAAGATTTTCAGAAATAAGTTAAGAGATTCATCCAAGAAATAAATGACTAGAAAATTAAAATGTCAAACCCAATATTATTTGTCACAAATAGTATAAGTCTTGCAATCCATTGACATCCTTCTGGATTGATTACGATGAATACCTAGAATTAAGTTATATAATTTAATGGTGCAAGTCTCTTATAACTTGTAAGTATCATCCAAAGAAAGGATTAGAGCAGTACTTGACCAAATCACATGTCACAAATAGATTCTCCACTGATTCATTTGACCTATTCTCCCACTTAAAACTTTTATATGAACTAAGTTTTTTCTTTAATGGAGCTTCCAGACATACTAAAAAAGATGAGAAGGTAATATTTGAACCCCCATTGGAACAAGTGATAAAGAAGGGAACCGGTGCCCTGGCTTTATATTTATGAAGTGGACCAAACAGCTTTTATGCGATGCAGGAAAAAGAGGGTAGACTGCAGGAATCCTAGGAACATATACATGAACCCATTTACACGGAAAGACTTTGGGTCTTGGCTTAGTGCTATGATCTGATTAATACTCTTCAAGTACTTGGTAGAGTTTCTGCAGCACTCGTGGGAAGTAAAATTGATTAGTTTCTCAATAATTTTGCATGTGAATTATGATTGGTTTGGCTTTGGCAAATACAGAAAGACAAAAGTTCTAAATCAAGTTCACTGTAATTACTGTTCCAACTTTTTTCTACCTCGTGTGCTGTAAGAATCATCATTTCTTGATCATACTGTTCTTGATATATACGACCCCCTTCAATAACATATGATTTGATCAGGCTTAGGCTTTTGTCTGTGGGGTGGATGGCATTATTATTATGAGGTAAAACCAGAAAGGACAAAGGCTCCATAATTTTCAACAGGAAAGATGAAACCGCAGAAGTTCATATGAAGCCATCAAAGAAAAAGCAGAAAAATCAGTCATTGAAAGGTCCAAGGAATCTGACAAATGCCAATGCCAACATTGCTGTACATATTTTCAAGCTATTCTCAAGATCCATTTCAAGTGTTCAATGAAAATTAAAGAAATTAATACCCTGAGCCAAAATTGGAGGAGGGTTGGGAACAGGGAGAGGCAAAGATGAACTTTGATTCAAGATGCATCATTTAATTATGTTAAAACGGAAACTCATGATACAACACTCCTTTGATACAAATTGAAAGAAAGAAAAAAAAGAGGGGACTGTGGAAGATCAGAATCAGCCTCCTCTCCTAAGTTAATCTCTGGGGCAGTTTTCAAAACCTATTCTGCATTGCTTTTCTGTCTTCTTCTTGACCTGCTGAATAATTTGGAAGGTGAAGATGGAGAAAACTCAAATGGCAGAAGTGGGAGGTCCATCTCCCCTTTCAAGATCTTAACAATGTCTCCGATATCTGGTCTTAGTTCCGGTACTTTCTGCAAGCAGGAGAGTGCCAAGTTGATACACAAGCTTGCCTGCTCCTTATTGTAGTCATCTTTCAATTTCTCATCCATGATTTCTAGTACATTCCCAGCATGAGCTAAATGCCTACACCAACTTATCAAGTTTGCTTTCTCAATCTTCATCGGTGAAGAAAGAACATGAAGTGGCCTTCTACCCGCGGCAATCACAAGAATCAGAACTCCAAGACTGTAAATGTCAGCTTTCTCCATTAGAAATCCACAGCCACCATATTCTGGTGCAATATAGCAGAGAGTTCCCCTCATGCTTGTTGTACTGCTTAATTCTCTACTAAAAAGATCTCCACTAAACATATCACTACTAATTGAATGGGCACTCTTCTTCTTCTTCCATCCCTTTCTAAAACTGAACTCTGTATCTGGATCAGTTACATTTTGGCTCTGTTGCCTCACCTTTTTCCTCTTGAAGGAAAACCTCTTACCCAAGCTGAAATGTGGCACCTTAAGGCGATCCTTGAGCTTGACATCAAGATTATTTGCCTTGTTAGTCTTTCTGCAGAGTTCATCAAGGTGCTCTTCTTTCCACCATTCTTGCATCTTCCTGTGTTTTTTGTTCCTTGTTCTCCACCTCCTTGATTCTTCCTTCTCAAGCCCTTTCTTTGGACACTCATATCCAGATTCTCCCAGTTGGTTTTCAAATTTATCGTCAACTTTTTCTTGCTGCATTGAGTTATCCACGTCACTTTTCCGAGGAGAGCATGTCTTTTCTTCATCCCAATCTGGATTAGTTGATGTGCAAATCTGGCTCCCTATCCACTCCATTACATAATCCCTACTACATAATTCACCACTTCCATCCTGTTTCCACCACCAGTCCTTACCCCATTGTTTTGTGCCAATGACATGATCATCCCCAACTGAAGCAGGATTCAGATCCAACTCCTTCCTATGATCAGCACTATTAATAAGCTCCTCATCATAATTCAGAAATGTTTTCCAATCTTCTCGAGCATTTTCAATTGAAACTTCCTTCCCCTTGACATCCCTACTAGTAGTATCATTTTCATTCACAGCGTTACCGTTAAAATTCAAAGTACCCACACTAAAACTTCTTATATTTTGGGATATTTTACTATTTTTGGAAGAAGAAGGAGCCTGCAAGGCCAAAGCAAAATCTACCTCATCATGGCTCTCCACTGGTGTTCCAATTGGAGGAGTTTCAGTATCTCCACCTCCTACACCCAAATTTCCAGAAAGCTCTTGACTTTTCCACAGCTCCTGACTCTTCCCCAGGTCTTGACTAAACAAATCAACCGCAAATTCACCCTCCAGCTTGAGTCTTGACAACCCAAAATCTGAAATCTTAGCCTTATGCTCTGAATCCAGTAACACATTACTAGGCTTTATGTCCCCATGAATTACAGGTGGATCACACTCGAGATGCAAAAAAGCCAATGCTTTCGCAACATCAAGAATTATATCAAAACGTCTAGCCCAGTTCAAAGTCGCATTCGACTCAGAAAATAAAGATTCTTGTAAACTACGATTAGGCATGTACTCATAAACAACTAATCTTTTACTTTTTTCAACACAGTAACCCAAAAGATTAACAATAAACGGTGACCTCAATCCACCAAGAATTTGCAGCTCATTCTGGAACTCTCTTTCACTCTGCAAAGAAGTTGCATCAAGAAACTTCACAGCTACAAGTTTTCCATCCTTGAGAATTCCTCTGAAGACAATTCCCGATCCTCCTTTCCCAATGGAATTAGACTCACTGAAGCCATTGGTTGCCGACTTGAGCTCTTTATAGCTGAACTTTTGGAGCTTCACAAGTGGGCTACAGGAATCAAACGGGCTGGTGCGCGAACGATGGACTAAAGAGTACCAAAAATAGTACAGGAAGTATACAATAGCAAATAGAATAATAGCAGAAGAAGAACCTGTGATAATCAGAAAAACCAAACTTGTTCTTGGCTTGGGATTTGATGGAAATGGTTGTCTTGAAGGCATTGTGCTTCTTATGATTCAAAGCGCTGGTCTTTTTGAGGTCTAATGACATGGAAGGGGACTAAAAAGAAGTTTCTTGGGGAGAGTCTGGTCTGGTGTGGAGATGATTTTCTGGGTTCAAGAACCGTTTTTGTTATATTTCTACTTTGCCTTAAAAGTTGGATAAATCAACTATAGGTTACAGAAGGATACACATACAAAATATGATTTGTTCTATGATGTGCTTAACATATGGATTACGAATTCTAGTATATGCTCCCAAGTCCTATGCAGCAGTAATTCTTTTCTGGAGTATTTGTCATTTTAAATAAATTATAGCAATAAATCTGAGTTGGAAGGTAGACATGGTATGGTTGGGGTCCCAATGAACTTTTGACTAAAGGGAAAGCCTTTAATTTTTTTCAGGGGAGCAGAGAATTGGGGGAATGACGGAGGATGATGGTGGATACATTGGTGGTGTTGGCCATTGGGAGTACTGGGGCCTGCACTGGGAGGGAGCTTGCTTCTCTTCAGTGTGATTTTCTTTTCCTACAGAAAACCATTAAAAAGTTAGGACCCACTGCGCGCCCTGTTCAATACTTATCAATATCAGTGGTTTCTTTTCTTCTATGACTTTGGCCAATTCTTACCTTTCTCTTTAGTTTTAGGGGACCATGGACTCTCTCAATCTGTGTACATATGCATGACACTAGATGCCACAGTGCTCGGGAATGAACAGGTCACTAGTTCTATCAAGTAAAATCTTCTGTCTTGTGACTTCGAATCAGTATGACCATATTAATTATTTCGAACTCAAACTCGAGATTCCTCAATTTTCAAGATTATCCTTTACTATTGATTTAAATTAGATTTGATAATATTGATAGATTAAAAATTAACTAATCAAAATTTTTTTTTCTTTTGTGTAGCAGATTTGTTCGATACTTGAGCAAGTTAGAAAAGGCTTGACTTTTGAGAAGTGACAACCGAAGGATGGTAGGGAAGCAATATTTTCTAGCAAAGTGTTAGAAGAGGTCCAAAAGACTTTGTGCTTTTGAATTCTTGGATTTTTTTCTTCTTCTTTTGACTCGTGAGAATTGGTTGCAAAGGTCTTCATCATATAAATATATACAAAAAAGCTATAATTCACTTCCTATAGATTTGATTTATTAAAAACATATTTATAAAAAATAATTATTTTAGATTTTAATTTTTTTTTCAGAAAAAAAATTAGATATTAATTATTAGAAACTTAAGTGTGTATTTTATGTATAGATATTTACGTACTCTTTGTTAAGTTTTACATTAATAGTAAACCCAAAAATTCAAAATTTTTGGAGCTTTCACATAATTACCTTTGAAAAAGGAGCGTGTTCACAAGTAATCTGGCTTGGCTTGGCTTGGCTTGGCTTGGCATGGCATTTTAAATGTGGTTTGACTAGGGCACCAAGGTATTTATAACTTGAGATAAACCGTTTGATCCATTAAATTATTTGGCTGATGGAGGGAAGATTGCAAATAAAGTAAAACTGACTTTGATCTTAGCCAAGTCGATTGGATAGGAATGCAGTGATCATACGAGCACAAAATCTAATGAGGATCTGTCTATTAATCTTTTTTTGAGTTGATCCTTTTTGTAATCATTTACTGACTAGAGTTATATATTTACAAATAGTAACTACTGGTTTATTTAAAGACTCTCTCCATCACTATTTATATGTTATTTAAATTAATTTTTCTGATCAATAATTTATTTATTAGATATATATATCTTTTTTATTATTACTTTCGTCTCTTTCTTTTCCTTTTATATTATTATTAGTTTGATAGTATTAAATAAAGATATAGAAAAAAAATATATTACATTAATTTTTTTAAAATAACGGTTAATGATATTGTGATGGAAGGAGTATAATAAAATGAATCATAAACGATAAGAACCATAATAGTTATTTTATTAATAATTATAATTATTATTATTCTCCAAAATAAAAATTTTGAGTATAACACGTGCCATCCTCATCTCCAATTCAAACAAAGAAGAATCCCTAACATGTAATATAGGGCTTCTGTTCTTTCCATCATTTCGTGAGAGCACCGAGAGGGGTAAGGGAAACGTAGCTTTTTATATAATCAAATAAAATAATATATATTATTTGATTTAGATAATAATATATATTATTTTTAAAATTCAATATATCTTTTTTAAAATTTTATATTGATAGGTTAGGATCTCCTATTATATAATTTTATGTATGTTTTATTGTTATATCAATAGAAATTAAGTTATTATTCAGATTTATATATTAAAATAAATATTTTGAATAAGATTTTTATTATAGTGATGGCATTTGGTGATTGGCCACGGATCCTATTTTAATTAGAGTCTTCATATATATTGTAGTGATGGTGACACGGTAGAACAACACAAATGGCATTTTCCCAGTTTCCACAACGCATTGGGTAGAGACAAATTTTTGACAAGTGTAAAGGCGCTCCTTTTTTTAATCTTTCAAAAAATAAATTGAAGTTTATTACAAAGCATATTGCTTTGATTGATTTTAGGTTAGCAAGCACACAAAGGAACGTGCCCTGCCTTTTGTAGGACCATTCCAATCCCACCAGCCACAAACTTTCAAAGTAACTCCATACTACTGAGTTTTTTTTTTTTTTTTTTTTCCAATATAAACAGAAAACCAAGAGTATTTTGGAGTTAATTTATTATATTAATATAAATGTTTAAATTAGAGAGTTAATGAATTGTAAATTCTTTAATTTGAAGAGTTCTTTGTATAACTAAAATGCTTTTATTTTAAATTTTTAGTATTTCGAGTACTTTAAATTTAAACTTTATGTTTGAGCTATTTAATATACTAATTTTATCTTTATTAATTCAAGGAGAGAATAAACGAGTGAAGAAAAAATTGGAAAAATTATTTGTAATTTTTTAATTAATTTAAAAATATTAGATTTTTTTTTTTTTTTTTGCCATTATTTAATGAATGAATATGGTTCCCAGTGGCTTGTCCAATGTCTCAAGCCTCCAAAAACGAAAAAAGAAAAAGCTTCTCTAAAGTTTTCCTTTCTTATTTTAACTTTTCGGTGATAAATCATTATCCAGTTTTATTTATTAAAAGATGTGCAACATTATTACCATTTTATTATCTTTATGCTTTGTGGTGTGTTTGGACGATTTTATCCTTTATCTCTGCCAACCGACCGTAAAATGATGGCACCAAGATTTTCACTTTATTCCCGTTTTTTATGGATAAATTTAAATTTTGATAATTTTTTCCCCTCTAATCTAGAAATATCTGGATCAATTTCGTATTTTCCTTGATTATTAAGTTAGAATCTTTAACTCATCAAGACTCAAGTATGCATGAAAATCGAATCGAATTCACGATCTGCAATATGCATACTATCTTCCCAAAGGGTAGAATATGATTATTTGATAATAATATTATCTAAACAAATTAATTAAATTAAAAAGACTAACAAAGCCAAGATTATATATGTATAAATTAGATAAGGCAGGTTTAGAAAATTAGTAAAATAAAATAATACTCCATCTGTCCAAATTTAAATATCTCTATTTCTATTTCAACTTGTTTGAAATTGAATATCTCATTTCTAAAAATAAATAGATTTTTAATAAAAAAACTCAATCCTAAATTTAATTATTTAGGTTCACTTCCATAATATTTCCTTCAATAATTACATTAATGAGGTCGATAAACAAGTAATTTTTTTGTAAAAACCAAAAGCACTCTCTAATCTTTTATTAAATGAGACATTCAATTTTTGATGGAAAAAATACTAATTTCATTATATAAATAAAATTTTCTATTTTCATTTTAAAATCTCTACAATTTAATATCTACCTTTCTAATGTACTTTAAAATTAGACTTTCACTAATAAACTTTTTGCATTTCACCAATGCTTCCCCACAAATGACATTCTAGAAAAAATTTACAATTTACACTTGCTTGTGCATCATTGAATATCTTCTCTAATTTAAAATTTTTTATGGAGATAGTTTAGCTTAGATAATCTAACTTATATAATTTTGAATATAACAATATTAATTTCTTTATAAAATCTTAACTAATTTAGAAAATAAGACTTTCAACCCTTCTCGGACTCAAAATTTTAGAGGGAGGAAAAGTCAAAAAATAAAGACACCTTAAATTTTCATATAAAATACAAAATAGAGCAACAATATATATATTCCCTCCGTCATTAATCTGTAAATCACTTGCAGTCATTTTATCAAAATTAAAATAATATTTTTTCTCCTAGAATATTTCTATCTATGACTCTAATCACTAACAACAAAACTAAGGTAAAGAGAAGGATACAAAGCAAAAAAATCATTAAAATACCTAACTTATATTCAAGGATAAGAAAAGTTAGTTCAAAAAATCATATACATG